>OY754336.1:32308713-32800176 GCA_963573305.1 Pyrrhosoma nymphula
AGAGTTTGCATTGAAAGCGATAGAAATAAGAATACTTTAACATATATTTTATTTAAAAAAAACGGGTTCATGTTTTAAATATGGTTTGTTTTTATGGAGCCATCACTATTTTGGACATATAACTGTTTAAAAGCAGGAAGTAGATTTAATCCACATGGTTCAAAATTATAATGGTATCCTTCTACTAGGGTAGAATATCCTGTGACGTGTTCATATGAATTTCTTCGAGAACCTGCCGATTGCGCCCGTTTTGAGCTGAGTTTGAAACCAGTTTGGTGACAAATGAGAATGAAGCTTAAGAGAGAAAGAAAGAAGTATGTTATTACAATAAAAGGTAACTCGCTACACATGGCTTTATTCAAAAGATTCAACTTGAAAAGGCTAAGACTCACTCTATCAGCATTAACCCAACAACGGAAATATTCATTCTCGTAGCCTTTCTCACAAAATGTAAGATATTTTCTATAACCAAAAACCACACCCAACTTACTCTTAAGCCCATAACTCTATTAATTCCACATTAGTCCATGACTTGGTGACTACTAAGACTTAAGTCAAATACTACTACCAAACATTCAGAACACCAAAGGGACCACTGTTGGATATGCTTGCTATAATTCTGGAGGGACCTGCCCCAGCACGGACTATAACAATATGGAGGCCGTTTCTGCCCATATTTTCCTTTTTATGCAATTGGAATATAATAACGATACGCCTTAACTCAAAACTAATATCAATTCACTTTTATTCAACTGAGCAGCACTGGGTGCAACGTTCACTAACTGGAATTTGGACTCTAGTGCACACTTCTCAGAAGTATTTTGGGTATTTTGAAACACTGAAATTACCCCAAATATTGAAATTAAAAATGAAAAAAAAAAAATTATTTGAAGAGTATTTCAAATAAAAAATGCAAATACTCAAAGCGTTCCAAATACGTATTTGAAGCACACATTTTATAGCTCCATCCTAGCCCTGATGGGAGCAAATACTCTTCTGTAGATGTCTAACATTAGCATGTAGTATGCCACTATTGACGTACCTATGAATGTACGAAACATGAAAACGCAAATCAGAAAAAGAGCATTTAAAATAAATAAACTTTATCAGTAAAATACCACCGCTAGTTAGCCGTAAACGGAATTATTTACAAGAGTAACTTACTGACAAAGACCAACCTCCGGAGCAGGTTCAGTAGTAACTAATTTAGAAGAGCTCCGCTAAGCTAGGTAAAAATTCTCCCCTCACACTATTCCTGCTAATTATTTATTCTTTAATAGTTTCATGAGTCGTTCCTTTGTTCCACGTTACGAATTCACCGTTGAAGCTTCATCCGAGTGTGTCTTCGTGCATGCACGATATTTTTCGACCCCGCTATACTGAATTATCGTCAGTTTTCGCACTACTACGATGGCACTTATCGCCTGAAATATGAATCACACCAGCGAGTGACACGTGGTGAGTATCAAGTATCCGTCCAAAAAGCAAATGGAGCCAATCCCGCGGGCGCTCATACCTATTCACCGACACATCGGCGTTTCATTTAGAGTAGGGTGAAACATTAAGCACAACACCAGTTCTGGTGCACGTACGTTCAGAACATACCAACTGCTCACGTTTGCTTCATTCAATACCAACTGCTTCGTAGTCAGCCGTCGTAATTATTCCTTTTGTTCTCACTTCATTACCTTTTCTTTCAAAAAACTTTTTTGTGCAAACTTTTTTTCATTCTTCGCACCTCTGTTCTCCGGCGGAATATCATTCCCCAATATCATGGAATTCTTCATGACACATTCTCGAATCCCGAGGGAAGTTGGTCGGGAAATCTGGAAATTTGCTTCTTAAACGCAATATTAATAACACATATTTACATAAAATAAACCAAATGCAAGCCATAAACCTGATCCCAAGTTGTCGGGAGATATGATTTTCCAGTCTCCATTCTCGAAGTTACCATATTGGAATGGGAGAACCTTACCTTTAAACTCTCCAAAAACCCTTTCCTCTGATGTGTGATTAACCCACAGTCTACTTCAGTACAGTGGCGATACTAATTGTAAATACCCCTATGATGATTTGAAGCTCATGCGGGTTGCACCTCTATCTGCCCGCAACTGTTACTGCCCATAGGGGAACGCTAAGAAAATACATTGAAGTAAGTATCCAAAATTTTTTTTATTAATTCTTTTTACTAAGAAAACTGCACTCCTAAGAAACAACAGTATAAAGAAATGTTTATCTTCCATCTTTCTCCCATGGATGATTATTTCTTCTCCTCTAAACTAAGCCATCCCTGAGGAATTGTGGCAAAATGATATTAATGTACCACTATTCTGAATATGAGGTACTATAACAGTATGTATAAGATAATAAATTGTGTGCAGAAAGCCTTCAGAATAAAATGACTACTATAAAACAACTCTAAGTCATCATGACAATGAGGAGACTACTCTCAACCACCCGGCGTCACTGTCAGCCGAACTTGCCGTTTGCCGATTGTTGCTGTAATTGTCGCAACTGTAAAATATTATAATGTGGTCAACCAACATTTCACTCACTGAACGCTCAGTTGCATTGGCATTGGACGTAGGACTGAGTGCAGCTGGCGGTGGTAATAGAAGTCCAGTCCAACTCTCAATTCCCAACGAGACTAGTAAACTCTTTCGTTCCACCTCCTTAACCTTTTTATTCCTACACAGTCCCGGGCAACGAGCGAAGGATGGGAATCAAACATCCCGCGTTGGCGGGGGAGGAATCACAGGGAACCAAAAAAATAACAGCAGAAGTGGAAGGTTACGGGAAAAAAGGGAAGAGAAGAACTGTGAGGAAACGTCGACGCTCTCCCGAGCCATTAAAAACGAATTAAGTGCGGAATTGGAAGGCGACCCCGCGAAATACACGGGCCGATCATTAAACGGATACGGAATTCTCCCGCGCGATTCTCGCGTTGTTGCGAGGATTGCGAAATGTGAGTTTCTTCTTTTTTATTTCAGCCGTGGAATGTTTTTCGTCGTCGGGCCATTCATCCTTTTTCAGGCTCTACACATCCCCCTTCGCTTGCTCGTCGGTGTCAACTGGGATGTGTTTCCATGCACCCAATAGCCCATGCACTCGTATCGTGTCCCCGCGTAGCTTCCACTTCCGTCCTCCACAGCACAGCGCTCGGCTCCCCCGTTTTAAATGTTCTGCTCCATTCTCTCCCTCTCTCACGCCTCTGGCATCCCTGACTGCATACCACCTGGAATATTCCGCTTCACCTACCTCCCAACTAGTAATCTCATATCTTTACCACGGTGGAAATTTAAAACAATTTCATGTGTAATTTTTCTTCCTTATATGAGTTATAAGGAAGAAAGGAAGTAATGAGTGAATCATTTAAGAATCATCCCGTCATTGTAATAAATCGTCTTTATTTCAATAAAAGTGCGAGGATTTTATATCTGTGGTCGTGTTCTTAAATTAGTGAATTTTATAAATGTTTTCTTTTTTTTCACGCAATGAGTGTCTATGTATTATGATAAGTAATGAAATGTAAGTCTGACAACTCATGCAGAGATCCCATATTATGACAATACTCGCATCTTATAATAGAATTGTTTATCTTACGGAAATATCTCTAACGGCTTTCGTTGCATTTAACACATTGTTTTCATAGTTTCTGGTTACATTTTAGCAAGGCACATTATAATGTGTACTTATTGTTAGACTCAAGAGTTCTGCAAAGTACATTCTACCTTCCGTTAGTAAAGGGAGACTTGGAGCAATGATGAGAACGTTCTGGTTTCGGATATCATATATATAGACGGTGTTTTAGCAGGTATTATAGGCGGTAAAAATGTGGTATACAAAAAACAAAGATGACCCTCATAGGAAACACCATGTCTCTTTTCCGATGGTAAAATTATTATATGAAAGAAAACAGGATTTATATGGACATGAAAGATATTGGTATCTCCAACATCCACTTACTTTACAAACAACTCCAGATAAGCAGTTTAAATAAAATAATTAGAACCTAGGACCGGGCTTCTTTTGTTATCTTAGCATTTTCCCTTGAATAATTCCTAACTTTCTTCTTATATATTCCTCACGTTGAAATCTCCTCATCATTGCTAGTCCACAAATGTTCACCTTGTAAGGACGCAACATTTTTATGATTTTTATGCAAACGTTCTTCCCGCTTATCATTAGAGATATATTTCGGACGCATTTAAATGATAATAGAGGTCATAAATGTTAGCAGCTTTTATCATAGAGAATGCTAAAATAAAAAGAGAAAAAAAGGGTCCACACAGCGGAAAACCAATCACAAAATTTGAAGTTCATGGAGCATTTTTTAATATTATTTTTAAACGTGACATGACACTAAGGCTGTAAAAAGTATGTACAATGGGTGGAAATAATTTTATTATGACTGATCTGGAAATATATTCCTGCTTTTCCCCTTAAAAATGTAAGAGGAGACAACTTCAACCGAAAATCTTCACCAAAAAAATCCCAAGAACTCCATACATCAACGAAAAGAACTAGGGAAAACCTACGAAAGAGTACTAACGAAGTTAAACTAATATAATATATAACCGAGAAAGGGACATGTTTCCAAAAATATTCCTATCAAAGAGCAATATTTTATAACTTCGTGTCATAAAAAGACCCACCTCGCGATGTCTTTTCATGGGGTTGGACGTGCAACACGGCCTTCTTACTCGTCAGTGTTCTTAATAATAGGTAGTGCATGTTCCCAACGAAAGCAGTACACATTCTTCAAAATACTACCATACATGCATGAAATGACAACTATCCGGTTCTGCCGCAGCTATATAAGGCTATTGAAAGATTACCTTGGCTTATACTTACGCGGTTTAGTGTTAAAGGTACATTATATCAGTAACATTTTTAGTATCATGTTGGGGAAAGTCAATTTAAGGAAGCTGTTAGTTTTTAGTTTCTGAAGAAAAGTTTTTGTGTCAATAGCATAACAACACCATAGACCTATCACTTCATTTTCAGCAGACGGCGAACATAGCTAGCCTCAGATGAACGATACATAATTTGAATTGATTTCTGTTTTCGTTACAGCAATGCTCCATAGGTTTATATCTTGGAATCAGCGAGAACTAACGAAGTTCTTGGCTTTAAAGCCATAGCTATACTATATTAAATATGAACATTTTAGATGGAAATCACTTTTAACACAAAGTGTAAATGTAACTGCAGTAGGAGAGAAATATTTTCTCTATACCAAAGGAACCCAAAGAGGTTCTTTATCTATTTTACTACGTAGATTTGTCTACAAGGAAGTTAAAATGGAAATATGTCAGATATTTAATATAACTTGGAAGAATGCTTAAGAATAATTATAGTACCGTTTTTCGTGACCACATATCAATAAAAGTAGTCACACAAAGTTTTGACTACTGGGACGAAAAATACCATTTTAATAACCTTGTATATCCATTCTGGATTTACACTCTTCTTGCCATGATAGCAGTTTATCATGCAAAACTATCTTTTAATATATAAGCTGGGTTTAGTGCGAGGTTCAAAACCGTATTTTGAATCAAGTGCAATCAGAGGTATGACCATGTACATTTTATGGACAGTGTATAGAAATTTTTTAGATTGATCTTGAGCTATGTGGATGCAAAAAGAGTCTTAAATTGTTGATATAACAAGAATGAGTTACGAAGAAATCCAAATAAAATTTTACAATGAAGGTTAATTTTTATAGTAAGAGATAAAGTATTTTTATTACAATTTCTGTGAGGAAATATTGTGACAATATTTCGTACTTCATTGCATTTGTGACAATAATAGCAATGTTATCGCTCACACTGATTGTGGTGGACGATAATATCGCATACCCAACTGAGCTTCTGATTCAAATGTCATTTGAGATGCAATATACGATAGTAGATATGCAATCGAGGTGCTCTGACTGGAGTGATGTGTTATGAACACGCACTGCCGCAGCATCCCGAATGGGCAATATCATCGTCAACTGGATGTAAGAGACTCAGATGCAATCACCAATCTGAATCTACAGCTTTGCTTGAATTTGAACCTGTATTTGTATTGTCATTAGATGTCAAATACACGAAATGCTTACTTCTGTAATATGGAAATAAGTTTTACTATAGTAAGACACTTAATATATTTTGTTTTCGAAAGAACTTGCATGACGACACCACAAAAAGAACACTGTGCCCGCAATATATGTATCAGTATTAAGTGGATCAAACAGTACTAAATGAAATACATAGAAAAGACCCGACGGCCTTCTGGGGTTACCAACCTGCCCAACTTTCACTAAGTTAGAGGATTAATGAAAAGCCACATTTATCATTTATGCTGAAAATTACAACTATCTTTAATATATGTATGTAAAAGAAAAATTCCTGACTGACTCACTGATTCATCAACGTGACTAAACTACTGGTGATAGAACTGCGAAATTTTGAGGATATATTTTTACCATGAAGTATAGGCGCACTAAGAAAGGATTGTTTAAATAAACAATTTTTGGGGTTGTATTTATCATATTAATGTTAACTTTTACTCCCATAACAAAAGCATTGACTTCGGTGTATGTGTTTCTTTATTTGATTTTTAAATTACTTGCACTCAAGATATTGGATGGAAACATATATTATAGAACGCATAAAAGTATGCAGCATTTAATTCTTTCATTCAATTTTCTTAAACGCTTCGTTTTTTTCTAAGTATTGCGTTTTTAGCTCTAAATTCATCAATATTTCTTCCGTTTCAACTATAAAAATTTCTTTGGCAACCAAGCGTGAATATCCAATATAATAGCAATATCATGAATGGCCATTTACGCCTGCAGCATTTAAAAGCCAGGTTCGGTAACTAGTTTGATAGTGTTTACCCCAACCTTACTATTTGAGTTTAATGGCACGTCACATTAATTCTTAAAAAAACACAACGGCTTTCATGTTTTCTCTCTCGCGCTGAATATTAACGGGCATCCTCTTCTTGCCCTTATTAGCATTATTTATGGCCGCAGTATGAAATCACAATACCAAGTAGTATAATTGGTAACATTCGGCGTCTGGAATTGATATAGAGTATGTATTTCATCAAACATTATCTGAGAATTTGAACTTAAAATCATGATGCGTATGCACATTTATTTTTCCATGAAAAACGAACAATAAGGGATCGAACTGCGATCATGAGTTACATGAAAACTGGTCAGTTATCTGCGCATGGAAGACATTTTATAATCCTTCAAATTTTGAAAATTATACAACATTTCGTTCTTGAGTTTTACACGAGCATGCATACTTTGTACATTATTTATAAGATTATCATTATATATAAGCGAATTTCAATGAGAATTCACTCCGAAGATTCAACATGTGGTTAATGGCTGATAGATAGTACCTAAATATAGTACAAATCTTGCATTGATACTTATTGATAAAGGTAAATGACATCTCCCATTGAAATTCAACGGGCATGCTCAACTTGCCCTTATGAATATTATTAAGCACTATTTCTGGAGCAAGATTGTGAATTAACAGTATCAAATATGTGGCTTTTGTACCATTTGTTTTTCTCTTCTTCTAAAATATCTATAAAATATGCTATTTAAAATATTCTCTAAATTAAACCTCAAATTTCATGCCATATATAAGTTTGATTTTAGCCAAGAAAACGTAAAATGCTCAAAATTAGCCCAGTTCGTATATGCATTATTGATGCAATTAATTCACAGATTCCCGTGTGAAGACGGGCTCCGGGGGTATAGTTGTACTCAAACGACTACAGTTCCCCGTTCGCCTTTCCTTCTCAATGGCAATCAATAAGGCACATGATCAATAGCTTCAGTGATGTGTGAATAACATCTGAAAAATCTCTGCTTTTAATATGATAAATAATATGTTGTGTGCTCACTAGTGGGACAGCCGAAAAATTCATTTGTTTTTGCAGAGGTAAGATCAAAAATATTGTAAATTCCAAAAGACTTGAATGCATTTTTTCAACTTTTAATTTGATACACACAAATTCACTGCCTTTCATTTATTGTATACATGTAACTTGGACTACTTTGTCTGTATGTGACTACTTAGAAAGAAAAAGTGGCCTTTCAACGCATGACGGGTATTTTGAGGGCATGTGCAATTTGGGCAGATTTTTATGAAAGCGAAAATTACGAAAACGCAGACTTACGCCTACCTGAGTGGCGCCACTGGACGGGCAGACACTAGAGCGAGTGCGAGAAAATAATGTCCTACCCAACCTATACCTGACTCGGGCATAACCGCATAACTCTGTTTTTTTTAATTTTTTTGGGGATCCGGAGGGGAAGCCGCCGGAATAAGGGGGTCCAGGGGGGATTCACCCCCCTGGCTAGCTGCTGCGGTAGGCGAAGCGAGCCGTCAGTGGCTAGTATGCCTATAACTCTTGTTGGGAAGGTCCAGTATTAGCAATCAATGCCAGTGTACGCTATTTTTGAACAAAGTAACCACAACTATGGCTATTAGGATATATTTGATACATTGAACTTCTGGGATAAAAACTTTAGAAGTCCCGCAGTTTTATTTTTATCTGAAATATTAAAATTACGGAATCTATGTCTAAAAGTAGGAACCTTTTAATAGTGTGGTCCATTATGAATGGTCAGCATGATGAAATTAATGATACCCACAATGATCTATTTAGGAGAAGTTTATTTTTAACCCTTCGATGTATTATCTAAAAGAAATAAATATAAGTGAAATCTATGGAAATTGAGGAAAAGACAGCTTTTGACTTTCAACGGAATTATAATCATCAATTGTAAATAATGCCTTTTAGAAGCATGGATAATAGTCTATGACCCTCGTTAAATGGTAGAGATTAAAATTTGAAAATACACGTTAATACCAATTTGTCACCATGGTTGTTGAGTTTCACTAAAAAGTAAGTGGGTTTAAAACTTCATCCACTTGCTCTGTAGAGGGTAAGAATTAATGCCCTCAGGACATCTTTTACGAGCTTAAATCAACACCTTACCCATTTAACCTGATTCAAATAGAAATTATGAACATATCATGAAGTATCTCCATGTTTTTCGGGCAAAGCTGCGTCGGTGTATCTTTACGATGAAGTTCTTCTTGTGAATCTTCAGATCAAGTCCGAAATTAATTCGGACTTGATCTGAAGATGTGGCCTGCATTGGCTACGAAACGTCATCGTAAAGATAACCCGACGCAGCATTGCCCGAAAAACATGGAGACACCAGCACAACAGCGCTGCGAAAGCCTCAAACAGAAATATCATGAACTAATAATACGGTAAGATACGGTAGATACGGTACAGAGATTGGAGTGGAGGGCAGAAGTAAACCAATCTTCAGATTGACAACTGCTGATCGAAAAGAGGATCATACGACAGAACTATACACTGAAATGTAATAAAACAAACTAACTGTAAAAGCACCAGCACCTAAGGCCATCAGTCCGAAGATTGGCTTGCTCTACCTCTCCACTACACTTTCCCCTCACACATTCGCTTCATACTTAAGCCTATATTTCTTCACTTTGGGGACCTGATGAGTTCCATTCTTCGTCTTCCTCAGTAAACCGTTCCTTTAATTTTCCCTACCATTATATTGGTTTTCAAAAGGCTATTTTGTCTCAAATTGTTTCCAATACGTTTGTCTTTTCTTCTCCTCAGAGTTTTTACAGTACTTCTTTGCCCTCCAGTTCTTATCAGGACTTCTTCAATTGTTATTCTATCCGTTCATTTTATCTTAATCATTCATCGATAATACCTAATCTACATTGCTTCCTATGCTTTCTGCCCTGCAGCTGTTATAGAAAAGCACCGTATCTGACTTAAAATTCTTAGTATTAGAAGAACATGCTTTTTGTAACACCCGGGGAACGTTGTTAACAAATTTGAAATTGATATTATTTAACATTAGCTGTGCTCAGTATGCGTTGCAGTACCTCTATTTCTTTCTAAGTAGGCACACATATACAAAGCAGACATATTTTCATGTACAAAATAAATGTTAGTCAATGATTTTTTGTGTATTAAATTGAATTTGAAAACATTTAGTCAAGTGTTTTCGGATATAAAATATTTTGGTGGTATGTTGGCATTAGCCCATAATTTACTTCCAAGCCTCATTGTTTTCAGTACATTTTATCGTATTCTAAATTCTGAAAATAAAGTACTCTATCCTGAATTCCCTATTGATTTCCATACTTTTCATGGTTTGGCCCACAAATCGTTTCTGGGTCCAAAATCGGTCTCTAAACGATTTTGAGACCTAGTGCAACGAATATTACGAACCTACAGGAATTGGTAACGCACAAATGACGGCATGAGATTTACATTCCATGTCTATACTGCGGCTTCCAAGTATATCAAATATTCTATTATTGAAGTACATCAAAAATTTACGATTTTCGAAATAAAAAATCAAATTTTAGAAAGAATCGAAGCTAATACGAAAATAGAATGTAAAAATTCAAAATCTTGTTCTTCAACAATTTTGAATAAAAAACTTTTCCAAACTCTATTTAAAACTGCGACCAGTTTCACCTTAATATGGCATCTTCTGGCATATTCTGAAGCTTAGGCCATACAATATATATCCAGAAAAAGTTAAAAAATGGTGGGGGTTGGTTTGAAATGGGGGAGAGAGGAGCAAGGCGGTTGGGGCATGGCAGAGTGAGAAGGGGTGGTGGAAAGTTGCGAGAGGAAAGGAAAGAAAGTGAATCGGGGGAAGACAGTGGGAGGAGTAGAAGGCCACCAAGTTACACCGTTTTCTAGTTTTTAAAAGGGATGAGTGGTTCAAGTCTCCAGCCCAAACATCTGTGACTGAAGGGCAAGGAAAATAGGCTAAAATCTGCCGAAACAATTATTCAGAAAAGGCCGTGAATTGAAGAGCTGCAAAGAAAGGACCCCAGAGGAAACCTCGGGTGGGTTTATGAATGAACAACAGACGGAGAGTTGTAACGGGAGGGGTTTGGAAGGGTTCCTAGCAGCCGTAAGTGGGGAGAGGGAGAAGGGGAGTGGAAGGGGCGGAGGGGATAGGATGCCCCCCACCAAATCTTCAGCTTCAGAATGTGCCAGAAGATGATTTATTAAGGTGAAACCGGTCGCAGTTTTTAAATTTAGTGTGGAAAAGTACAAAGTTTTTTGTAAAAAATGGATATCTATAACTTACACGAAGTCAAGCCTGAAAAATGAAATCAAATTTACTTCTTCATTAAGTTATCTAATGATTAGCATTTAAAATTCATATCATGAGTGAAAGTAATTTAAAAAATCAAACAAAGAGACCACTGAACCAAATCTTATCGTTCCTCGCTTGTTTGAGAGGCTAGCGTGCCAACACTCATTTGTTGAAACGACTCACGCTCCACCTATTGTGCAACGGATTTAATAATTCAGAAACCTTCGCGAGTGCACGCACAACAACTCACCAAAGTTTTATCGTATTCTGAGAATGGTAGTGGAACGCATAATAGACGAACAAACAAAAAACTATTAATTTGTATGTATTAGATTATAAATAAAAAATCACACTATAAATAGAAATACCTCGATAGAGCTAAATCAAATTGTTATGAATCTTATATTCTCCAAACTCGATTAACTTATTGTTAATTCCCCACCCAGCCTTGCCTTCAGTCATCGTTAGTGACTCCATCTCCCCGCAATCCCCTGCGACCCTTACACTCCTGCACTACCACGCCATGGTTTCCTCGTAGATTCCCCCCCCCTCAACCCCGTTCTCCCTCCCTCTGTACAGCATCCACTTTGATCCTGAGACGTCGCCGCATGTGTGACGAAGCTAGTAGATTGGCTCGTTATTGCTTGGATGGGAAATTCTCCCATCTGGTCCAGCAATATCCCGCAATTTAAGCGCATCCTAATATCACGGCTGCATGATGTGGAATTCGCTATAGCGCACACTGTATTAAGGAATGGTAATTACATTTTTTACAAGGTTACTACAAAAAATTGCTCCCACAGAATCAGCAAAACAATTACTGCATGCACAAGGAGTTAACTTTCATAATCTGATGGACATATTAGGCCAAAAAGTAATATAATACCTAATGCAAATCATAGTCAAATCAATATTAATATTAGTTACCAATTAGTTGAGAAGAATTTTACTAACTACAGTAAGTATACAAAACAAGGCTCAGAGTAAGAAAATGTTCAACCCAGTTGATAAACATCGATTCACTATTAACGTCTTGCGGCAATACGTTCCACCATGGTTGGATCAATAGTTAATTAAGCTAAAAATTAGCATGATAAAATTCAGGAAACGATATTAATAGTGCTTTATGTTGAGAATAAGGTGAATGTCGTAGGAGAAGAGTTGCATATCCGAACAAGTTTAAAGCCGCGCACATAGTGTACGTCAACTAATTTAGAAATATGTTTAAAATTAGAAATATCATTAAAACTCTTTCAAAAGATGAAGTTCATCAAAGGAAAATTCGTATATCTATCGCTTTTATCACGAGTAGAGCCTAAGCCTTCGTTAAACGAAAACGATAAACTCCATAGAGAGAGCTGCTCACGTTCTCAGGGGACCATGGAGACTAGCATGGATAATTATACAATACTAATGGATGTATGTACTTTTTCCGTCTTTCTTCAAAATTACTCTAGGTACCTCAAATAATATATAGAGTTGGATGGCAGCTTAGGCAACATATCCAATTTTGTCTTCTAATAGGATTGTACTAGCTACTCTCAGCTAGAAATATTATGAATAGTACGCGTTTCACAAAGAATTTAATTCAAAATTATGTTAAATTGTTTTCATTACTGTATGAAACATTTTTCCTTCACAGCTCAGAAATCTTTTCCTGCCTCTTGGTACACGTTCACAAAAAAGTGTCATGAATATTTCCGCCGTGATCATCACTATTGAGGGCATACACTTCCAAAGTTTCGATGCATAAATTTCCATTAATTTAAATCCTGCAATTAGCAGTTTCGAAACTTCTGTTCTGTCTTTTTTAATCACGCATATCCTAGAATGATCTAACTTTTCCCACACATTTATCTTTCATCTATGTAAATCACAGTAGTATTTCGTGGTTTCACTGAGGCTTATGACACATCCTATGGGGTTGAACATTAAATGTTTACACTATGAAAGATTTTTTTTGTTGGCATAAAATTGCCCATTATTATAATGAAACCTTTTGTGCATAAGTTCCTTGCATAATTAAAGATTCATTACTCCATGCAACATTATAAATGTAATCATTCTTTCTGGATCATTCCTTCATCTGCAGTACAAAGAATGTCAAAATTGTCCACATAGCCATCTCATATACTTTTTTAACCTTCATATTTTAAAGTTGCACTCACTCATTTATTCTCCATTTCTGCTCAAATTTTGCTTCTTGAATTTAAAACAGTGATTTATAATAGGTAGCTGAGTAGTTGTCATTATCTATATCTTCTATCTAAATCCGTATCTGTGCTTTTCCAAGCATCATTTTCAGAAACAAAACTATGGTTTAAATGCGTTTTCACATTTTGTACCATGCCATATGCTGAGGTATATTCAGGATTCATTACCGTTGATCAACCAACTCCAACAGTTAACTACCCAGAAATTTAGTCTACAACTTAAACCAACTATAACTCCAAGGATTTTATCATAAACCTTAATCATCAGATTCAATCATTTATATTCACAGTATGTTTCCTAGTTAAATCCGTGCATTCAATGAGCCGCTCTCATGAAAAATAATAAAAGAGGATGAGTAATTGGACTAACAGGCCAAAAAAGATACAGGTCGAAAAGAACCTGAGGATGGAGTAGAGAAGAGAATGGAGAATGATGTCAAAATCCATTATACTTCGGCAAAACACACTGTGTCGTTAAGTATGCTGATGTAATTTTATGTATTTGGACGAACCGTGGTGCATTTTGGTGCAAACATATCCTACATACTCTTTGTCTCTTTTTATAAAATATAGTTCATTCATAGCTAACTTAACAAAATTACGCTGGTATGGTCTATCCCATTTAATTTCAGTTTATGAATTTGCATATTGATCTTTTCCATCGCAAATTTACATATAAATCTGTGCTTTTATGATTAGTTCTCGGAATTATTTTTTCTACGTGCTACGAGCAATATTGAGGAAGGCTAATTTCTAATTAATGCATGGGCAATTCAGTGATGGAGGACGATTGGGGAGTGGTGCAGGTGCTTTTAACAACAGATTATAATGAATGATGAGCACACATGATGTTTACTGGCGCACAATCTCAGGTAATCATCAAAAAATGCATGTTCCTAATTATCCTACTATCCTTTTATTTTACTTCGACCCCAAGGGTATGAGATATATATTATACAGCTGAAATGTTAAACTATGCATCCAAATAATGTAATTCTTAAATGCTCTTCAGCCATCTAGAGCCATTTCTCATGCTAATCTTGAATTTCTAAGCCCTTTTTGAGCTCAATTCAGACATCAATTGATTTAGTGTTAAAACGCATTTTTTTAAGTCAGAACATTTTACGAGTCATGGAAATGATTGGAAAATCCGCGTCGCTCCGGTTCAGCGTGTTGGGGGATTAGGCTGAGTGATTGGCAGAGCTGAGAAACGAAGAGGTCCCATCTGTTCCCACCGACGCGATGTTTCGGTCGGAGGGAGGAGCAAGTAACTGAGGTCCGCAGGCCAAATGAAAGTAAAAGACCTAAAGATCGAACTCTTCCCATCATCCTGCCTCGTTTTTTCCTCCAATCCTGTCAAGTAGCACTAAAAGAGCAAAACACACAAGCATTGAAATAAAAACCAATACTCTTTTGCCCACTACGAAACGTCAGGATAAGATGATCGTAAACAACCAGGACGAATCTTTCCCAAACGAGATGAGCTTAAAGAAAGTGGAGATGGATGAGTTGATTTTGATGGCAGATAGACAAGCTCGTAAAGCCGTAATTTTAAATCTTCTAGGGCAAAATAGAATCGTTCCCTTTACTCTTATGGGTAGATATTATGCGTAGAACAAATTCATAAAAAGGTAAGGTCGAACTGATTTCACTTTGGATAAAAAGAGGTCGGGTTTATTTATGGCTGAAATGTTAAGGAAATATCTTTCACAATACTCATATATAATAAGATCATGTACTTGAGAATGTGGCAAAAGTACATGTATTTATATTCCAGATAGAGCCCAAAAATTACATGTAGTAGTAAGAAAAGAAAATGTGAAATGAAGATAAACTTAATGAAACATGTTTAGCATAGAGGAATATTCACGTAGACAATAATATTGATTCTTAAGGATTTAACAAGTTTCATTGTGAGATTGAACAAAGTGATGATTCCTAATATCCAAAAATATATCGCAGATGATTATCATTGGATAAATGAACTCAAACACTTAGTAACACGTAGTATTGACTTAACAAAGCAACATTCCTTAAGTAGATAGTAGGATAGGGGAGAAAACAGACCACAAGGATCACTTGTTCCTGGACAGTGGGCAGTAGGAAAGAATTATTTCGGGGATAAAAAAATGGAAAAAAAATGGCATCGGTATAAGCTTAATATTAAAAGGAATCAAGGTAATCACGGTATATCGGCCCATTCGGCAGACGGAGAACCACAGCTGACGCTTTTTTCAAATGGCACCTCATTTGGGGTCAGGATTCAACTAATTCTCACTACATTAGGGATTCAAGTATGGTGCCTTGGGGTCGACATTCGGCACCTAAAGTTAAAATTTTATGAGTTTTCGATACTTTTTGCTCTATGTACGGGCAGAATTAAGTGCTTGTCCCACGAACCTTATGAAGGTTTGAGGGCAAGAAATTTAATATACACCACTCTTTTAAAAATTTATTAAGTAAAATGGTCTACTATTGCGCTTTGAAATCTTTTGTACTCCACGAACAATAATGCCCAGAAAAGTCCAGCATTGAACCGAACCGAAATAGGAGTAGTTTTAAAGAGTGATACATTTATAAATATGTTTTTAATTGAAACATTTATGGAATTTCCTTCATTAAAAAATACTTAAAAATAATTCAATCAGTATTTAAAGTTCAAAACACCCACTGATAGCCATAAGAAAGGAGTTTATAAGCATCGATATGCCAAATTAACATTAGTTAACCTTCCGGCTGGCGCGCATTTTTTAGTCACACGAGTGGGCTCGTTGTGTACGCAATACACGGAGACGCTAATAAGGAATAAATTAGGTGTTTTGTTATGTAATGGTTAATTTGTAATTAGTTAGCTATATTGTTTATTTATTTACATAAGTCACAAATAATCGTTAATGTTTTTTTTCTAACGTATTAAACAAATACATTATCACACTAGAAGTATTATTTACGAATAGTTTACCTGTCCCTCTTTTCGTAAAATTCACGGGAGATGTAGTTTTTACCTGAGAGTAGTAGCGCTTCGGGTACCTATGCTTCCAAACAGACGGCGGAGTCAAAACCGTCGATTTTGACACTAAATGCCCCTTTTTGAGACCCACGGCTAGATTGTTTCTCAATATTCTTCTTCGATGATGTTCTTTAACGTTCTATGTTTATTGAACAGACAGAATCTGAGTTTATGCCAGCCATATTCAAGAAAACAAAATAGCATGCAAAGTGGTGGGCCACAGGCTACGCACATTTTTATCAACTGTGTTTATTGCACCGTTAGTTTCATTGTAATGTGCTATAATATTTGGTCTATTGGTAGCTGCATTGGTGTTGTGTGAGTCATGCGTTGCAGGTATTCGAATGATGGCTTTAAGTCTTGGTACGTAAAACACGAGGGTCACGTTTCTTCAGAATCCAAGCAATGAAATGTGTAGTTCATACTTCGCTTCGTTCAGCAGAAATTCGTGCGGGAATTCTTGCTTGCTTTTCGACACCTCCCGATCAATATAATTTTTATCATGAGAAGATATTGAGGTAATGTACCTATAGCGTACCAATTGAAAGTGGGAAGAGTTCTGTTTTTATTGTCTAATGACTACACGAGACTTTCCACTATAACTGACGGTGAATTTCATACTTTATACTTTCCTTCCGTTCGCCACCCGCATTTGTTATTTATTGCTAGAGTAAAACCATTTCGCGTCATATTGTGCCACGCACTCAGGCCATATCTTGCTTGAATGCTGGGAATGTACTGCACAAAGCTACATCGACGTCTGAAAGGAAGCAGCATTTATTCGATTGCAATGTAATCGTTCGTCTTGTAATTTTTTAAGCAGCCACTCAAAAATAAATCCAAAACCAACTGTATTTCCATGAGTTTTTTTACATTTCTTCTAGCCTTCCTGATTGTAGAATCTTCCAGATTGGAGAAAATGCAACACATCGCCAATACCATACGGCAATTGTAGGTGCCACGATTCCGCTTCCGTCTCGATTACCTAGTTCTAGAATATTGGTATGATGCGGCTATGCTTTATGCCAACTAGAAATGCACTTATTCATCATCTTCGGAAGCTCCTTCTTCCAACTTGCTGAACACATCCTTACATGCTCCTGCATTACAATCAGAACCATCATTGTCGATGGCATCATCTTCCTTTTCCTCTTCGTCGGAGTCCAACAGAAGCCTCGAGTTGATAGTTCCTCGGCTTTAATTCGGAACAATAATCATTTCAAAATTAGTTTCACTAATGTAAATTGTATTGATGCATTATTACATCATTTTGAGGCAATAAAAAGTGACTCATTCTCTAATGTAAATGTAAAGAATACAGGTAATTGTACTCACAAAGATATTGTTTTAATGGTTACAGTAGGTCTCCACAACACACGCAATATTTTGATTCAGGCGAAAATTACTGCCATATATAAATATGAATAGGTAACAAATAACTTGCAATATTTGTCACCAACTATTCCTTACAATAAAAAAGTCAATATCTTATAGAATAGCAAAACATATGCGAACAGATCTCGATTGCTCATTGATTCAACGGGCCTCGCAGCGCACAACCTACGGGCTTCACGACGCGTTTTGCTAGCTTTTTTCCCATAAACGGCTTCTAAGAAAGTAATTTCTTCACACTACGGAGGCAATTTGTACAAATAAGGAATAGAAAAGGGTCTCAAGTTGGTCCCATTAAGGTAAAATGGATTAAAACGCCGAAAACCGATCGCCGTGTACTCAGTACACGTACACGACCGCCGGAAAGTTAATTCAATAATGGTGTTGTAGGGATGCAAATCTACATTTATCTTGCAAGCGTAAATTCAAACATCCTGCT
Source organism: Pyrrhosoma nymphula (assembly GCA_963573305.1). Taxonomy (NCBI): domain Eukaryota; kingdom Metazoa; phylum Arthropoda; class Insecta; order Odonata; family Coenagrionidae; genus Pyrrhosoma; species Pyrrhosoma nymphula. The sequence goes on from OY754336.1 coordinate 32,326,965, forward strand.
TAAGGGAATAGGGATATTTTCTTTTACAAATGAACGTATAATCTCTAAGAAAAATTTCGTGTAATTTTAATTGCAAATAACAAGTGACACTTCTTGAGATGCATAAAAGGAAGATATAGGAGGTAACCAGATACTTATATTGGTTCAATGCATAACAACTGCCGATGATTCCTTAAATAATGATTTTCATAACATTCAAATTCCCTCATAACATTTTTCTCACCTTTTCAAGATTCATTTTAGAAATAAAGTTTTAGGTAAAGCATTCGTCTTGAAAATGTAACGAAATGACAATTAATAATGTGGAAATTAATTTTTTCCACCAAATGATAGCCATCTTAATAAATGGAACTCAGTCAGAAACCGCACAAAGAACAATATGAAGAGCTCGTTTATAGCTCGTTTCATTGAGGAGAATGTGTAAAAGTAATTCTATCAGTATTTTAAGTTAAAATCACCCACTTATAGCCATTAGAAAGTAATTTTTAAGCAATGGGATGGCAAACATACGTTAGTTAAATTCTGTAAATAATGTAATCCTATAAAATGATAATGTATTAGGGATTCAAGTCTATATTTAATTTGCAAGTGTAAATTAAAATATCCTCTTTAAGATAAAAGGTGTGATCTCTAAGAGAAATTTCAAGCAAATAAATTGCACTTCTTGAGATGTACACAAGTAAGACATAATATATGATAACCAGATACATAAATTGAGTCACTGCATAACAATTACATATTCTTGCAACAAAAGTATTTGCTATTAAGATGTAAGTCTTTTGAGTACATTGAATATTACATTTGTCGTCATTTTAATATAAGTAAGAATCTCGGGAAATTATTCTAACAATATTTCATTTTGTGTTTGAAAAATATGTAGGTTTATTAAGAGCCTGAGACATTATATTAATATATTTTAAACACTCAAAATGCATACTCCTTGTACATTCAACATTTATAAATTTATTTCTTTTATTTATTTGACTTAGTGAAGGTAAAATGTTATTTGTTTGAAATATAATATCACCCTTAAACGTTATTGCATTAAAAATTGTTCTCTTGAAAATATAACGAAAACACTGTTTATAATGAGGAATTTAATAAATTGCTACCAAGTAATTGCCGTCTTTATAAATGCAACTCAGTCAGAAGCCACACAAGTAAGCAATATAATGAGAACGCTCAGTAATTATAGGTTTCTAGCACGAATTCTGGTGAAAACATGAGGACTATTACATGAAATGATTCGGGGAGGCTGCTGTGAGTGGGGTTCGACCACCCAGTGGCGAGTGCCCGGGAGGCGATGTTTTGGAAAATCTCAATTCTGGGCAGATGGGCCGAGTCAACGGGTCGAGGGGAGTGGTGGGGCAGAGGGGCAGAGGGGAGGGGGCGGTGAGAGAGCGTCGGCCTTTTGAGAGTTGATTAAGTGGAGGGGGCGGCTCCTCCTCCTCTTCTCCCGCAGAGCGCCGTGGAGGGTCGGGGGCCGGGGGAATGGCCTCCTCTCGCGTGAAAGGATATATATATATATATATATACCTCCCGGTAGCACACATAAACACAGGGGGGGGGGAAGGTCCAGCCGATGAATCGGAATGGAATCCGTTTGTGTGTGCGCTGCAGGAAAGGTGATTGATTTGGTTTCTCTTCGAGGAAGGGAGGGAAAGTTGCGGGTGGGAGCGTAGGTGGCTCTCGCACAAACGAACCGTTTTTCGCTGGAATTCATCAAAATTATTGATCAGGGTCTTACTCTTCCCCCCCTCCGGTATCCCTTCCTCTCACTTTCAACTTCCCCATCATCCCTCAAAGAGTGCCCTGTTTCGGGAAACCAGTCTCTTTTTTCCCATTCAACGCTGAGTGCGAATCCCCACAATTCCATCCGTAGCTTCTCCGCCCCATGCTCCGCTAAAACAGTTGTACTGCTTCCGGAGGATTCCTGCACTGCTTAGTGAATTAATTTTGTTCCGATTGTACTATTTGCTGACTGAAAGGCAAAAATATATTTCGCAATACGAGGAATATGTCAATAGGTCTTTCAAGCACTATAATAAAACTCATAAGCTTGAATTTTATGAAAAAATAAACAGTACATTGAGGCATTTAATGTCACTAGAATAAATCCCCAATCTCTTTTTAATAGCAAATAGTTTGAAATGACATTCAATTTAAATTACCACTCTGAAACCTTAAATTATTTAAACAAAGCTAACTTTATGCTCCGGCGCTCTGATTCCGCGGTATAATTTAAGACTGGAAATACCTCGGAGAAAACGATAGTATAACATTATATTCCATGATTTTTTGGTCTAGTTTACATAATTATTGGATATCGATGTATTATCATTACCATAAGGTAGGCCGGTACATACCAAAGGATATCAATTATTGCTTAGGGCTCTATGACAAATTTTATTCTTAAGAAATTCATTTTAATCCAACATGCTCTACTCATGTGTCTGAAAACTTTTCCAGAGTTTGTCGCTATTAAAACTTGTATTTTTTACCATATCGCATCTCTGCCTTCCTCTCAAGTACATATAAGTTTAGAGAATCTAACCCAATGCGTCCGTAAAATGTTAATATTACATTAAGCGAAGCAGTGTATAGCGGGAAAAGATGGCGACATAATGGTTGTGAGAGACCTTGACGTCAATTACATCAGCTCTAAAACCTAATTCCTAACGTGTACACATTGCCAAGAGGCGCGCTGGAGAGAGCATATATTTGGAGAGAAACGGCAATTGAACTTTGCCGTGGAAGAAATATGAAGAGGGGAATGATTTCAACCCAGGTTTAGGCCGATGAATTCTAAACAGGGGGTTGGAAAAAATGAATGAAATCCTTTCAATTTTTTTTGTATGGGTAAGAAGCGCAAAATAAGATGAATGTGCTCTATAAAACAAACCGTGGGAGCACACGCACACATACATTATAGACATTAACCCAATTCAAGACACGTATTCCACGCCGTACATACCGCGCGCCTCAACCTAGAAGGAGAAGCGCGTATTTTATTTGAATCATAAAGTAAAATGTGTGCGATGTTCTCGTAAGTTAGTGTGGTAGGAGAGGGCAGGGGAGTAGAGGGTAGAGGAGTAGAGGAGGCTGGGTGCGATGTGTCTGGGCGGAGGAGGAAGGTTGGCGAATCTCGAGCGTATTGCAAATTACAAGCCGCCCTCCCTTCCGCAACTCTTCTTCGCCTCCTCTCGAGCGCGCCAACGTTTCCCCCGCTCAACTCCGCGCCCTCTTTCCCATTACACACTCACTCACTCGACCCACTTCCACACACGATCCCCTTCCCTTTAACTCGGCTCTTAATTCACGGGTTACGCCGACGAGACCTCAACGTACCTAGACCTGCCCCGCGCGAAGGGAATCTTCAGTTCATGGACCGCCCTTCTCGGCGTCAAACTTGTGTAACGGAGATGGTTCCGCGACAGGCAAGCAACGCCATCCTTGGCAGATACCTATATAAATGTGATTTATGCATAAAAAAGTTCCAGGAAACAAATTTAAAATGATTGAAATTCCGAAATCACATTTTTTTCATTAAAGGGGTTTTCCTCATTCAATATGCACACATCTTGCCTTTCCCATTTGGGGTAGGCACAGTAAAAATAGTTCCTTTCTCGGTGATTGGTCTGAAAATCTGATTCTCCCTTTGTGACTATTATCGTCCTAAGGACAGGAGTAAGTGTTTTTGTAGGTATATAATAGGGGGAAATGCATTTACGCACAGAGTGTTGTACTCGCGCGTCATACCAACTAAAACCCTAACCTCTTTTATCCACTGAACTTTTTTGCCATTTTGACCTATCTTTGCATATCTCTTTTGCTTCGGCTACTCGCATATGGTGCTTCATAAAGTTTCTCTCAGGCCACGGATGTTTTAGAACCTATATACATAAGTAAAGACATGACAATTCGTTAGAATGCCCTGCTAGATGTTGGGTTCCGGAGGATGCTAAACACGTGATTTTCTGGTGACCACGTTTCAACGAGGAGAAAAACGAACTGGTAAATATACTCGGAATAAAACCCGACCCAAAAACTTAATTGAAAATTAATAAATTGATGATGGCAACAGAGGAGAACTGGACAGCGGTGAGCAGCTTTGCTACCGCTGTCATGAAAAGACTTAGCCGAGAAGTACAAACAAGGGAAAGAGAAGTAATGCCTTAAGAAGTTGTTCCTTCTGGGTGACAAAATGAGCTGACCAACCTCACGAGAGGTGGAACTTCCAGAAAGTCTACGATCGCCCCCGCGAAGTAATGCTTTGTGGCGGTACCGTGGGGGCAAAAAAGGTCTATGGAAAAAAGAGGTTAGGGTGTTAGTTGATATCGCGACTAGTCATCGTGAGTCCAACACTCGTAAATGCATTTCCCCCCTCTTATATACAAAAAAACACCTCCTCCTATCCTTAGGACAAATTTCCACCCCTTCTGTTGACAGTACTATCTTCCACCACATGCACTCATAGCTTTCTTGGTCTGCCTCATCCTCTCAAAACAGTCACTTCGCTCTCATATATCTGTATCGTTATTCAACTACCATCGCCTCTCCAAACATGGCCAAGCCTACGAAGAACAATTAATTTATGAATACCCGTTACTAGAGCATCAAATTCACAAATTCCCATAGTCAACTCATTCCTAATCATATCCCAAGATATTGCCGCAAGCACTTGCCACATTATTTAGCATACTTTCCTTCTTCTCTCGGTATAATCTAGTATCGCTGCCATATAGTTAAGTAGTGAATAAAACACTATTGTATATGGTGATTTTTGCATCCCAGGAAAACACTTATTCCTTGATTTTCTCCACATACTTTCCATCCAGCATTAGAACGTCTTTTAATCCCTCCATCTATTTTCCCTTATTTCACAAATATACAAAAAATCAATCACTGGTATGATTATTTCACCATTCACACTTAAAATGAAATTATTCTCTTACCGTTCTCCTAGTCATAAACTACTACTTTGGCCAATGTTGCATTTATTCACAAATTCATTCTTCCTGTTTTTCAAAGAAGTTATTCAGGAACCCCTTTAAAGCACGTGGGCTTCCAGACAGCACAGCAACGCAGCAGCAGCTGCATACAATTGAACTCGCACACTTACATCTCCAGCCATTACACCTAAATTACCCCAACATGTATCTCTGTGACGTTACCCATAAATATATCGAACAGACAAGGTGAAGCTGCATATCCGAAGACGACCTAATTTAAACTGTAGTCATGATCATTTCTAAAAACAAATGTACTATTATAATCAGTGCAAATGTATCACAGCCCTTCATAACATCCAAAGTAGTTCTTCAAGGATCTTGCATCTTGCCTGTATTATTTTAGATTTATACAGACGTCAGCTTAAGAGAACGGTCTAGAAAATGTGGATGAATGGGGTTACCTCTGAATGAAAATATAATACGTTCAAATCTTCAGGTCATAATTGCACAAGACTCTGAAGACATCAACTACATGTTCAAGGAACTATCAGAGGAATATAAGATATGGGATCCAAACTATAACTAGAAGAAAACCCAACATCTTATCTGCAGCAACGAAGTTGTAGAAATTGACGGGAATAAGATCAACAAAGTCTCCCATTTCAAGTATTTATGATCAATAGTACAAAACAATAGATCCTCGAAATTATAAATAGAGAATCGTATATGCTAGAGTAGAAGGGCAATTGGAATGTTCAACCCCTTACTATGGAGTAACAATATCATTAAAAGAACAAAAACAAATATATATATAAAGCAATAGTATTACATATAATGTTTTATGGAGCCAAAACATGGACTACAAACGAAGGAGAAAAAAGTAAATTACGAGCCACAGAAATGGTCTTTTGGCGGAGATCGGCCAGGAAATCAAGAATAGAAAGAGTCAGAAATGAGGAGATAAGATAAATCATGGAGTCATGGAGGATGCAGTGAAGACTTTGGAAGAACCTTTAAAAGACGACATTTAAATTCCCGTAGTGGGGTCTCCTGGCCGGAGCTGTTTTGAGCATTTAAATTCAGCTCTGCAGGCATTCACGTTTTTACCTCTATCTCATCTATTTTTTGAGTCATAAATGAAAAATAAAAATATTTATAAAGAAAATATATTGTTTGTAATTAAAGTTAAATTTTATAATGTGATACTGAAGTTACAAAATATAAAAATTACATTTACAATTTTTCACTACAAAAAATAGATATTTCATTTTTTATTATTTAATTTTCTTAAAGTTTCACTCATGGAAATGGTCCGCAACACGTTCATTTTATTCTAAATTTGTTTTTGTATGAAATAATTTGTAACAGTTGTCCACACACAGGCATACATTGCACTTAGAGCATTGAAAAACCGTGCGACTTCCTTTGCCTTGAAGTGAGCATAAGCGGCATCTGGCTTTCTATCCCCTCTCTATCCAGTGCTCGTTATCTCTCGCGTCGAGGCGAATGACGCTTGTTGATGCAGCAGCAGGCCGGCCCATCAGACAAGGAGGCCCTCTCTCCTCCCTAGCGGCCTCCAAAAGATTTCTCACGAGCGCCAAACGAAAATATCGATGGGTCATCTTGCTCCCTACAGAAACAAAGGCATTCCATGAACTTAGAATAGTCAGATCAAGGAGGTGAAAGAATAACTTTTTCGTCCATTTCCAAGTTCGTCTGCTAATGGAGTAACTATTTGCCATTCTGTCGGATTTATCAACGTAACCCATATGTTTTTTGTAGTCTTTTATGACTTCAGGATTCAGAGCTTTCCTCTGGCTATCACAGAAGTTCCCCTATTCAGGTGGCACATGCATATTTGTCAACATATGGACATTTCTTTTATCTCTCCAATTAATCGCAGTTAGATCTCGTCTGCATCTCATCTTCACATCTCCGCGTTTCAATTTCAATTTCTTGTCTTTGAATTATTTCGGCAAACCAATTCGATTCGCTCTAACTGTCCCGCAGTAATTTATTTTTATATTCCTTAGGTCATCGAAAAGTTCAGGAGAAGAAAAAAAAGTATCCATCATAAGCTTATGCCCCCTTCCTTCCACTCTTCTCGTCAAAGTTTTCACAGTCGCATGCGTAGCTGTCTTTTGCTGCGTTTTGTCTGTCCTTCCCCAGGTAAACAGTCATATCTACTGTATATCCCGCTGCATCACACAACTTATAGATTTTTATTCCGAACCTCTTATGTTTTTTTGGAATGTATTATTTGAAAATCACTCTGCCTTTGAAAATAACAATGACTTCGTCCACACCTGTAGCTGAGGGCCTGTAAAGTTTAGAATATTTTTCGTTGAGCACATCAAAAAGGTTTCTTATCTTCCAGAGTCTATCATAACGTTCATCATTCCTGTTCGGCTCATTCTCATTGTTTGTGAAATGTAAAAATCTAAGGATATGTAAGAACCTATCGCGTGCCAATGCATTACCATAGAAAGGGGTGCTAAACTGTTCCAATCGTGTCCAATAGTCTTTCAGAGAATCTCGGATATCATGTCCCATTTGAATCACAATCGCCAAAAAAGTACACATTTCGGAGTATTTTATGTCTGGTTCCGGAGATGTTCCAACTTCCTTTTTCTGTAGAAACTGGGAGTAGTATCTGTTTGTCTCAAGCACTAGTAGAGGAATAACTTCTTGGAAATAGAGGAAAAACACTGTCATGGGTGAGGAACTTGCCGTGATATTTAGAGCTTCATTTACATTCAAACCCTTTTCACCACCGGAAAAAATGAATGCATGTTGAATTACGTAACTCGTAAGTCTTGGTCGATGCCGCCATCCTCTTCCTCGGAGCTGTCATTTTCATCTGTAATATATGCGTCGGAATCGCTGTCTGTGAAAAGTTCCTCCGAAATTTCACTCTCTTGTAATTTTCTTTTGCGAATCATGGTGATGTTTCAGTGTTTTTTTCCTGAATAAAAATGCAGCGAATAAATACAAAAATATATACACACAGAGATTTTTATCCAAGTGAGGATTGCTTCGTGGAGAAAATTTTCAATTACGAAATGCAAGTAATACATACCTAAATAAATGGAGCAGCCAATAAAAATCCAGCCAAAGAATCAGGAAAGTTTGAATAAATGCTTATAACAACCAGACAACTTTGAGGGAACCGTTCACCATCGAAGTAGCAGGGGAACTAAAAAATCTTAGCCCAGAGGAGATAACAACAGCGAGGGGAATCCAAAGCCTAAGCTTCTTGTTGTATCCTCCTCAGATAAGTAAGGGCCAGCTTGCATGTCATAAGAGGCCTGTGTTGAGCGAGGGGAATCCAAGGCCAAACGTTTATTGTCAGATACTCATAATGCCAGTGGCGTGTGACAGAAGGGGGAGGTGTTGAGCGATGAGGGGAGTTCCAAGACTTCGTTTGTTGTTATAGATAGTGCCCAGAAAAAAGGGTGTGGGCTAGCAGGTCAAAAGGGATATTTGTCGAGAGATAAATAGTCCTGACATCATTAAGCACTCCAACCATCATCATAGAAGGAGCGAGAAATAACTCGAGAGGAGGAGAGGAGATAAGGAGCGAGAAAAAATGAAGCGGGAACGAAAGTTCCCATTCGGCTAGTGGGACCCACTCCTTGCTGGGAACTAAAGTTCCCTTTCGTCCGATTTCGTCCGATGGTTTTCACACGTTCAAAGAATGGGGTGTGAGAATACCGAAACTGCTCTAAAATGTATACCGGAAGGCAGAAGGAAAAGATAAAGGCGCAAGAAGTCATAATGAGATGGAGTGAGCTAGGAAGTGGATAGAATGGGGTTAGATGTGGGAGATGCATTTAGTAGTGACGGGTGGAGAGTGGGGATTGGGTGATGAAATTTAAGGTAATAAGGACTTTTACTTATGAAAGATGGATGTATGGGATTTGTTGAGGGAAGCTGCCGTAGAATGGAAAATCCTAAATAAATAAAAATTCTAATTAATTTTCTCTAGTCTCTCGGCTACAGTAAATCGACGCTAATTCTCTAGTTATTAAGGCTAAGCTCTCAATTACCCGCACCAAAAATAAGGTCCGAGATAGGAGCAAAAGCCACGCGGTAGATAGAAGCACTCACGCATTTGCTTATGCCTTTTGATAGGAGAAATTACAGCGATTGGCATGTTATATCTACAAGGTACCTCAATACAGACGCCAATTTTTGGTAGAATGGACAAATGGTACCAACGAATAAAATGAGGGTGTAACATTTCAATATCTCGAATTATATTATTTTAATTTTTTATTCGCTCACTACATTAAGTTTTTCTATTTCTTATATGACCTACAGCCTACCGTGCTCTTTAACTAGACATTTACTTACAAGTTTCGTAACTTTTGTCCGAGTCTCCTACACAGGGTTACCTTTGACTAAAACGAAAAATACAAGACTTCAGCTAAGCTTTATGTAAGAGACACTAAGTACGTCCAATAAGCCATCCACCTTGTAATATAGCTAGAAACTGTTACCTACAGCAAAATAAAATCTCGTTTAATACCAAAAAAGGGTATTTTCATTCCAGATATTGCCCTATTCAATACTTTTTTCAAAAGCCTCCAGCTTCATTCGTTCCGAGTTCAATTTTCCTCTAGCGAAGTCTACCACCTTTAATCACCGCATAATGAACTCGATAATAAAATGAAAGGCATGATCATCAAAGGAAGCAAAAGAGTTATTAGCGAACGGTGAAATAATTTTTTACCTGGGGAGAAAAAAAATAAACTCGGCTATGCAAACTTGTCCTAAACATTCCCCGGTAGTTTTCTCGTATTGAGGACAGTTCTAATGTATTTGATGAAACTAATTGATTAGACTTTTTAACTTTAGAACTGCCATTAAGTGATGAGAGAATACTTGAAATAAATAAAAATTATAAATATGGAATGAGTTGTCTCCTATTGATCTCCGGTTCATAAAATGTTAAACGAGGCCCTATGCCAAATTGATTTCATAAAGCCTAAATGCATTACAATGGAAAGAAATCAAAGTTGAGTATTTACACTATTGATAGAGAAGGATGTAAAAGTACATCTCATCATCAAAGTGTTATCCTTGAACTATGATTCATAAAAAAATAGAGAATCATTAAGTAAAATGCATTACATTACAGCATTTAATGGATAAGTGACAAGTATATTCAGAGTTTTTAAAATACCGACGTGCCTTTATGCTCCGCTTAATTCTACAAATCAAAATAACGATCTGAATCCTCGACGTATTTAATATTCAATACATGAATTAGTGTGGAGACGGTTGAAAAACATACGCAGATACATAATTTACAAACTAAAAAAATAGACGCTAGACTTTTCACCTAATTATTCCAATTAATTGGCACAATGAGTTGTTGAACAATTATTTCACGGCCTGAATACAAAATGCTGAAGAGCAAAGACAAAAATAATTTCCCATAGTAAAGTTTCTACATGAAATCACGCACGTACAGCCACACACATAAATCACCTCTGCGATCACCTCGCTGGAAAAGCTGACATCTATTATGTTTAGTGCAAACATCGCAGAGTGGCAAAATATAAACTATCGTTTATGTCAACTGTTATTTAAATTAATCGACCAACTACAACAAATCAGTAAAAGTTAATTGTCATTCTCATAACTGTTAATTTGTCTATTTCAATGGACCAAACATTATAAAAATGAATAGCATGACCATATTGGACTCCATGCACATAACCACAAGATATTCCATAACAGTCCACTACTCATAGTCTCATGTCTGCCTAGAATCAATGCACCGAACAAACTTTGCTACACATCCTTGTTGGAAATAATCCAGTGTGATTATATGACGGACTCAAATATTCATGGACCACTGCTATAAATAGGATATTTTCCCAAGGCGAAGGAAGCGGTAGAAATTATTTTAATGCTTAATGCCTAGACAGTTTTTATCATTGTCACAAACATTTTCGTAGCTCACAGGTGGCCTATGAAGCTTCTCCCTAATCAGCCTAATGGAGAGGTCTTTACTCCATTTTTATTTCGCCTCCACTACGCTCCTTCCTGAGAGAGCGCGGGACCTTTTTTTAAAGTGCTTTCCGGTTTTTTAAAAGAGTGGAATCACGGAAATTCGAAACGGAGGAAAATAAGAGAAAAAAGTCATTCAAATAATACTTAGAAAAGGAATTCTTCATTGTCGCGATGGAAGGTTGTGTGGGGGAGTGTTGGGAAAAGGGCGTTCGCTATGAAAGCAGACGCGTGAGACGATTGTCGGGTACGCTGGCGGACGAAGGCGTCGGATCGAAGGAGAGATTCTCCGGCACAGCTTCGCACTCTCTCGAATTCATCACTCGAAGGGTGCCTGCAACATGAGGTCTCAGCGAGATGCGAGTGAAGAAAAAAAAACGATCGATTCATATCCTACGCCCATAGACGTGAACGCAAGCGAAGAAAACATAAAGTAGAACATAAGTGTGAACGAATATGCATATTAAAGTTGACTCTTTCGTTTCCGTGGCGTTGATCGGTTGATCTCTCAATTGTTTCAGGGTTTTTCACCACGTTAGATCATTGTAGAACTTTATTCGAACTTTGTTATTGACAGACTAGCGAAACTCTCGTCATCAACAATGTTCTAATCCGGTGAAAACCCCAGAGATATTGGAGAGGATATGCATATTCCTGTCGTGTCATAAAGTGTAAAATGTCGTAGCTGGAATGGAGGGTGGAACTGATTTTAATGCATGATTTTAATGCATGGGAGTATTTGGTTTACTACTCGATTTCATTTTCACTTACGATTAGTTTAGGTGATGAAAATAACTGTACTTAGTATATATTATTCAGGTTTCTGGTTCTGCGATTAAATTATTTTATATTATGCGACAGTTGCAATAAAATAAGGGAGGCGATTGAAATAGAAAAAAGACCAAATAACATCAATAGAGAGGATAGTTATAAACTCCCTTATACCTGGAAGAGACTTATTCGAAATTAAGTTTTTTACATCTCAAAATCATCAACTGCTGGAATTGTTTATTTACTTTTTGAAAAAAGATCATTGTTGTTCTTAAAAGCCCGACGAAGCCTGCAGCATAGTATGGCGAAACTGTCGCACAATATAAAATAATTTAATCGCAGAACCAGAAACCTGAATAATATAAACATGAGCTGCGAAAATCTTCAAAAAATTGTACTTAGTATATTCCACACTTTTTTATTTTAACAAAATACCGAGGTTTAAACGTCTAGGCATCATTCTCAAAGTTCACAAGATATGGATAAAGGTCCATATCTACGTAAACTTAAAAATTACGTTTAGACGTTGAAACTGCGGTCGGGTTTTTTAATAAAAAAGTGCCGATTATATTAAGTATAGTTATTTTCACTATGGAAATTTTCCACAAAGTGACACCTGAAGGGATCTCTTCAGTTCGTAATGCGAGTGAGTATTTTAGGTCGTTATTCATAATTTTGAACTCCAAGGCCCGGTTTCATCAACAGACATAACTTTTTCACTCGATAAATCTATTGACAAATCATTTCATACAGCGTTTCTGTTTCACCTGTGATATTTAAATCTGTGTTACATTTTATTATGATTTTTCGTTGTTAAAAGGCCGTATTCAGAGTATATGACTTATACGAACTGATTCCCTTTCCGGTTGATTCTGAATGTTAATTCTTCTTGGTTTGCACTCCGGGTCAGGTCCTCCATTTCCGCCTACATTTTGATGTTCAACTCGCTCATCGTCTTCAGAGCTGAGGCATTTATATTCCAGTAAATAATGTTTTGAGGACGCGAAATTGGATATACGATGAAAAAATTGGGACTAGGAATATCAGATCACTTATGACATGGGGTTAGTGATGAAATAAACTGAATTAATATTATTTAGAAGTGCAAGGTTGCTTACATTGCTAACATTTAGAGTACTGATATTAGCTCCAGAACTAGTTATTGTAATGTATTAGAGTCACTATTTCAACAGCACTATGCATATGTTGAAGTTGGCACCAGTCTGTCTTAAGATTATAAATCTAATGAACTTTATGGCATGATTTACTATTTGAAAGAAAATGGCAATACTGTAAAAGTTTTAGTCAAATTCTACAATAGTTACGCTAGATATTTCACTATTATTATTGCATAAATTGTTACAAGTCGACCATTTAGTCGGGTGGTAACATATAACAAGAAAATACTCAAGAACCAAATATAAAATACGAAAATACAAAATACAAGTTATCCATTTGGTTGGGTGGTTACATAAGACACAAAATATATGAAGACCAAAATACAAAATATAAAATACTAAATACAAAAAAAAAAATAGGAAGATCCCTCAAAATTCAATTTTTTTCACCCTCGTCATAAATATCCTAGTATTAGTAGGGAAGGGCTCCAAAATTTCCTCCGGTAAACCATTCCAATCCCCTATCCCCCGATGTAGGAGGGAAAATTTTAAAGTATTTGAGAGCTGCCTCGGAGGCTCAATCTTACAATTATGATCCTTCCTCGCCAGATAACTTGGTCCTTTTAACCGGTTTGATAGGTCCCTCCACGCAGGATCACCGATAAATGCCTTATAGATACATTTAATGCGTGCTTTCTTCCTCCTCGACTCTAATGATTTCCAGCCCAGCGTATTTAACATCTCCGTAACGCTTGCCTTCCTTTTAAAATTTCCCATTACAAATCTTGCTGCTAAACGCTGAACTTTTGTCAGTTGCTTGATTTCCCCATTCAGATGAGGATCCCAAACTGACGCCCCATATTCTAGGATAGGCCTAACAAACGTCTCTCACATTAAAATTTGTTGAATACACAGCATATTATGCACATGCTATTGTAATTTTTAAACAATGTACGTTATTCTTGAAACTTGAAAAACATAATTTCTTGGCGTTTTATATCCAGTAGTAGGTAATACCATGATACGCTAAACTATGGTTTATTAATTTGTTTTATAACTTTTATGAAAAGCATTGCTACAGTATTACCATATGGCATTACCCCTACACTAATATTTAGCATATATTGCACTTAGGTATATATCGGCTGTGGTGGAGATTAAAAAAAAAACCTTGTACTTGTGTAATGCTCGCAATGAATTATGGTGCATAATTTTAGTAAGGGGGTAGTATTTTTAGGTTTTTTTATAGTGTGTAGAATATTTCCTTTGTATTAAATTCCCTTAAACAGCATGTTATCAACTTTTCGGTATACAAGAAACCTCATGATACCTTCACCACCATATTACTGCAATTAATGAAATTTTAGCAAATAAAGGGAAACAATTTCCATTGAAACTTAAAAAGGACTTTTTCTTTGATCAACAAGAATGCGCAAGGCTTTCTGAAAACTGTGTTGAGAACCCTTTAAGTGAAGAATTCTAGTACTGGTGTTTTTATAAAGAATACAAAGAAGATAAAATTCTTCATCGGAAGCTTATTTCATCTTTCGCATTCCTCTTCCTTAACTACGATATTATTTTCACATCCTTCCCTTCCGGGATCAACAAAAATGACTAAGTAATGCTGTTCAGCAGCGTAAAGAGGCGTACTGTAGATGATTTAACAGTATACCTACCTTCATTAGTAATTATATTTCTATATTTTTTTTACATGAAAAATAAGATGATGAAATAAGCTTAAAACTTGGTGCTTTTAATACAAATTTGTTCCACCTATTAATTGAGGATAATTTAGTAATTAACTTAACCATATCAATTTAATCAATTAGTCAATATATCGCGCCACATTAATAATGACTTTATATTCTCGTGTACGCTAATCTTTTGGAGGTGTGTGATAGGCCGGAGGCGTGCTTTTTAATTATACTGGATTAAATTATGAGCTATAAATGAGTTTTAAATTTCTTGCACTTTGTAATATTTAATGGCATTAGTAATATCGTGAGATCAATAAAAAAGAGTTATCAATAAAATCACTTACAGGCTCATGACGACCTTACCTGAGGCATTTTGAAAGAGAAAGAAAGAAAGCTCATATGACATATTTCATTAAAGCTGAAATTTCCACACGGTCTCGTTGCTTCTAAATTATTGGGGAATGGTTTCAAATATTTCCTTTTTCACTGAAAAGTGAGCAGTTGATGAAATACAGTGCCATCGTACATCAAATACTCGGAAATTAATGATGCAAAAGACAGAATAAAGCGTAAGAAACTTATCTGTTGGACACCGGCGTAGCTAAGGAGGGAGTGGCGTGACCACCGTAATACTGAGTATCTCGGTGGTCACGGGAGTGGGAGGGCAGTCCGCTTAGGTTGGCCAATGTTTTTGGGAGGCATTGGTGGCCAAAAGGAAAGTTGTATTTCACCAATTTGATCCATTTTAACACGGTAATGAATCGAGTATATGTTACGTATAAATACGAATTTTTGCTATCCTGCGTGTGTATCTGCACTTTATCACGTTGGAAGAATTTTAAATACAATAATTAATTCCACTTTAAAGATTTATTGTCACTACCCGGGTTTTGACACTTCGTGCCATCTTCAGGTTTGTTACCTATATCGGGAGAATTAAAATACCTATACATGTTTCAATTCTTCTGTAATGGTTAACTACCACAAAGTCAAGCCTACAACCATTACCTTTATCACGCTCTTAAAATGTTTTCTTTTTTTACTAAATTCCTCTCTGTATCATTTTTCTCTCACAAATAATTCAGTTGAAATTAAATTCCTGGAAAGGCAATTAGTATATAATTTACTTATATCATTGAACTCTTAACTTACTTTGTTTTGTCCATAGGTTATTGGTGTAGATAATATAATAACGATCATAATATTCTGCGTTGTCTCCGTGGCCATCCAATATTATCACTGAATATCTATACGCAATTATAATTTTGTCTTTGGAGGGTGGCAAATTGGAAAACCACTCCTAGTAGCACGAGCTTAATCAGCGTCACTGCTATCGGATGGGGTGCTTGCCAATTGACGTCAATGGCTGTAACAATAGGCCAAAGTCGAACCATGTTTCTCGTCACTCTTTTTCCATCGTGCGTGAAATACTTCCCTCACCACTTAACCACCTAAGGAGGCCCTAGGGAGCTGAGATGTCGGTCCCTTTCCACTCCCAGACTCAGATAACCAACAAACTCTTACCATTCCCAAATAATTTTCCTCATTTCCTCTTTTTTACGGCTGGAGACGAAATCCCCACCCCCCGCCACAACCCCTAGTGGCTGCTTACGAGGAATACCTCCCAGAATCCGCAAACCATTTAATCTCGTAACATGTTTAATTTTTTGCAAACATTCCGAAAAGATAGTTACAATCACCAATTACGGCTGCTTATGAGGTTGGCGATGGATTTAGGTGACGGCTTCATTAAATTTATAATTCGACCACTGTCTATGTTCCGGGATGCTGATGAGAGTGGAAAATTGCACATCTTTCTTTCCAGCATAAAAGTATAACTCGGTAGATTCCCAAGATACGCGATACGTACGCATCCCATAGCCATCATTTTCGAATATAACGCTTTGGGTACTTATGAATTCAGTATTATGGGACGAGAAAGCATTTGGAATGGGCTTTATAAGCCTTTGAAGACAAGAAGCTCCGAAAGTATCCAGTCATCCCATTTTCAGGACTTGTTCTTAAAATATACTTTGTTTATTAATTCTGAAGATTTATTCAACCTATGATACAGAAGTCATTTTCATAAAATGAGTGCATGCCTCATAAGCTAACAATGGTTTTTATAATAAGTTACCGTATTCAAAACATTATCTCTCGTATTCTAAATATCATTCAAACTGTTTACTGAGCCAATAAAATGCGTAGAAATATTAACGACAGCATTTTTATAAACAACAACTAAAGCACGTAATACTTATAGGGAATGTGCTCACGAAATTCATTGCATAGATACCAATTGTAGGTAGCCCCTGAAGTATACCGAGATTGTAAAATTCAAGATAAATGAAATTATGTGTGCTAAAATATCTCCTCACTTACTGCTGGCGTAGTTACCGAATTCCATGCAAAAAAAACACTGAATGAATAAAAATTATACTGCGCATATACAAAATAGTAACACGAGAATCAAAAAATGTGAAATATAAATCACCGGATCCTCTCACTGTAAAGCTAATTTCTACGCGCACAAAATTTTTCTTACGATCGGTACGTATCGACCGTAAATATTTCTTTCCAAAACGGAATGGCTCAACGCTATTTTGATAAGGCATAGTGTCCAATTACCCGAAAATCTATTCCTACACATCGCTGCGTCATGATTGAATATCCAATTGAGCTCTTTCTGCGGCAAACCAACCACAAAAATATGAAGAGGATGGATTACTCCAACACAACCATCAACTATGTTTTGGTTTAATAAATGAGTAACGAAACAGATAAATATTAGCATATTAAAAACACGGTGTTATTTCCGGAAACGATCGGACGTCCTAGTAATCAAAGAGAAATATGAAACATTTTTTTGTTCCCAACAAAAACGCCTTCCTACGCACCCGACGTAAAATCAGAGTCGGCTCACCAACCGTCGGAACAGTGGTTTTGTAAAGCACCCTTAATTAAAGCGGCAAATATATTCGTTATCTCATATCTCGGAACAAGGCGGGTCTGTTTTGCTATGTTGAACTGCAAATCTCTCAAGCGTGTTTTTCGATTCCTGGCCTAGTTTTTGTTTCCCTCGGAGTAATTAGTCGCAAAAGCAAAAAGTCGCATATTATAAAACAAGCGAAAAAACTAGCTAGCGAGGCACTTAGCAATAGAAATTCGTTATCGCGGGGCACTAGTTTTGCGTATCATTCGTCTATTTTCACGAGTACTTTCGCAGTACACCGTCGAGATCCACCTGAAACCACCATCACATGATAAACTGATAAAAGCACGAGGTCGTTATCATCCGTAAAATAATCCAGCTACTAGGTGCAGCCAAACATAAATATACAACGTGTGTAAAAAGTAAATAATCACACTGAGATAGGTTTGTATCTCACAGCTCTACAAGAAGTCATTCAAAGATATGCTGCAGAGTTAGAGCCAAACTTTGTATGGTTTGATTTAGCAATTTTTCTTGAATTATTCACAAAAAAACTACAATACCACACCTCCGCTACGTGATAATATCCGCATTCGTTGATGTCGTTTTAATAGCCTAATGGTAGATAGTAGAAAGAGAGAGTAATTAAGTCAAAATCTCCCCATTTTGATGTCAATGCTTCAAGATATTCAATCAAGAAAATTTCATACATTGGAAGATGTCCACGAGTGGTATATCGTAACCAAATGTAACCCTATGCAAATATATCTTTTACACGAGAGTAAAAATTAATTTCATGGTGATATTTATGAATGTAATATATTTATTAAAAATAAAATTATCAAAACAATAATTTGTAAGGCTCATTTCATGCCTAGTCAAAGCCCTGGATAGCCAAAACATGTTTGGTTACTCATTAAATTATGCACACCTTTGTTATGAAAAACGCCATTGCGCACCTCCTTTATACACTTCAAAATATTTCTTTTACATACTTGGCCTCACGACTAGTTGATAATCTCATAAAGTTGCATGTTGCCTCTGGAGGACGTAAACGGAAATATTTTGCAACTATAATCATTACGAAAAATGTAAAGGTAGTTAATGTCAGTACATGGTCACGCTCACACATGTAGCAGATAAATATTTGATAGTTTCACTATTCTGACGGGAAACTTCCTATAAAGCACTTAATTGTTACATGATTCAAATACGTTCTTCTTTTGGTGTCAACTGTCAGCCATTCGTGATTTGTAGGCCATCTCCCCTAGGGTATTCAAGGTCAGTTAGCTTGACAACAGCCGAAAAAATGTTTTAAAAGTTATATCCCCTCAATCGAACTCTTATGCGATGTACCTATAACACGCAAGTGAAGGTACAAATATTGTACCACAAAAAAGAAGTCAATGACTGCACTGACATATCCACACTCAAATGTTCCTAGCAAAAGTTTTCATCACATTCTATTATCTCGAGTGCTTTATACCATACGCACAATTTACGACGCAAGTTTACGACACAAGTTGATTAATAGGCGATGTGGTTGAAATGCATAAATCAAGTCTTTCCCTCTGTGCTTCATTAGCAATGATAATTCCAGCTGGATGATGCATGAGCTGTAACCGTTCATTGGAAGTTCTTGATCCACGGGTTACAACACCCCTTGAGGACTTAAAATATGCGCTAAAAATTACATTTTCCTGCCCGGCAATTTGCATTTCAGGCAAATACACTGCCCGAATTTAGGTGCCACCAATTACAATTAAAGTTACAAATGAAAAAAGAATTACAGAAACAATTAAAAACATGGACAAAGAATGCATGTTGTAAGCTGAGAGAAGCGTTTAAACATCAAATCACAAGACAAGCTTGTAAGTCGTGTATAGAAGCTGTTTCTCCTTTATAAAAAATAAATTTCGGTACACACTGTTGTATTCAGTTTGCACTAGAGTTTTTTTTATTATTTTATTTAAATTCCATGTTTTCTCTTGCATTAACTTATGGAATATAAGTTAGTAAAAAGTTAATTTTACTCAGAAAGTGAAAATTATCTCCGGTATTAATTATATGAAAGTGATACAATCAATTCTTTTACGTTCTTCTTTCTGATGAACTTCGAAAGCCATACAATTACCCATATCAGTGTATTAATTTTTCAAATATTGAATATTTATTGCTACGAACAAGGTTCGAATTGCGTAGAAATCTCTTTTGTACAACCTCTATACGATTCAATCTATGGTTTCAGGCATAGTACTATGCATACGGTATGTGGAAAAGTACAATATATTATTTATTATGATATCTATAGAATTTAAAGATTTGCTTGAGTAATATTTCCATACAACTGAGGTACAACAAAACAAAAAACAATGAATGGCCTAGAACATGCATTTACATATTCATGTATCTTTAAGTATGCTCTGCGTCTTAAAAAGCGGTCATTCTTGATCACATTTACGTTATCCCGATCAATTTGCCGTTAAATCCGATAAACGTTCGCCCCTCTCCCGTCACGGCCGGATTTAATAGCTCTCCCCTTTGAATACGACAAACCTAAGTCTTCCTGTCGCTCACATCAGCTGCTAGAGAACTTCGTCCTGTCAGCAGCAACCCTCGCAGCGTCCCTAACCGAATTTCTCCCGAAATAGGACATATTCCCTCCCGAACTTCTCCCGGGACCCCAATGCCAGACCCTTACTCCCTTGCGCTCTCGTATGTCACCTGTTTTAAATCGCTCCCCTCTTTGCAATGTTTCGATGCGAAACGCCCCTGTACCCCCGAGCCCGTAACTGGAGTGGGTATCCTGTTCCCATCGGTCACAAATGGCCGCGTAGCATTTCATTCCCTGCCTTTCCCTGCATAGCCTCTCTCGCTCTCTGTCATTCAGCCATAATTCCTATTAATTCACAAACCAATCCCGTTCACTCAACCAATTTATTCTCCAGCCCCACCCATGCCCATCTCTTCGTTTCATTCCTCAGTCCCATCCCCCTTCTCGTATACCCTTACAGTCCCCTTTCACAGTTTCACGTTCATGTTACTTCGTCCTCTCCGTCAACTAACTCTGTCCCGTTACAAAATCATCACAGCATACACACGCACGCACACATGCAAGCGAACTCACTTAACGCACTGACGAGCAGTGTATCGCATTTCCTCCCATCTCCCGTCTCACAAATTCGGTCTCTCACTCAATCTCATATTCCTTCCTTCCTCATATACATTTACTCGCTTTCACTTTTGCCCCTTCTCTTCCCCCCTTTTCTCTCACACCTCTTCCTTCCTCTCTTTTGATCTACCTCTTTCAGGAGGCATTATCATCCATGCCGACATCCATAGTCGGGGTACATTTCGAAACCTTCAGTTTTTCGAACGTTAGCACAAAGGAAGGGTATACAAGCTCATGCCCGTACACTTTCTATCGTTTGCGAATGTAAAAGACCTCTAGGAGATCGAGAACTTCCTCCAATTAACGGCCGAAATGACTTGGGTACTTCCATTCACTTTGGACCTAACGAATCATTCTGATGGCTTCAATTCTCACTCACCTTCCGGGTAGAACTTAAACGTTTTCAATTCATAAGATATAATCACTCTAATTCCGCCTACTCATATATTTGCATAGGGTTTTTAATTGAATTCTATAAAATATTTTGTTTCAGTCAATAATTTCTTTGACTTCCCTTTTTTTTAAGTAGGAATCCATCTGTGTAACGACTCGCTAGATGAAAAATAAAAACATTTGCCCAATTACTATGTTCTAAACATATGCACAGTAATCCTATCCGAAGCACAATAACTATGTTTGGTTTTGGATGAGTCAAATATGTCACAATGACGACTACTCGTAAGATTCTGTAACTCTTAAATGGACTGTATTTAGTAGGAATTGATGGTAAATAAATGTTTTACACCATAGGATTTATGTGCGTCTTCCCAGTCAAATACCATGCGGGTGACTGCTACACTCTGTCCCTGCTTCCAAGTTCGTAGTCGCCATAGCTCCGTCCTTCCCCTTCCCTTACAACTAACCACTGCGAGAACTCCACCACCGGTCAAGAACAGGTGGTAACAACTAGCTCGAGTAAAAATACTTTGCTCTAAATTTTGAACGCATATACCCTTTCGCGTCTTCGTCTTGCAAGAGCATTATAGTCTCCTATTCCTTCGGCGCGTACTTTTACCATATGCGTTGGTGTTCACTGACAAAGTTTTTTCCTCGGAAGTATCTCAAAAAATATAATGATTAGTCAAACTATTTTTATAAAAGTATCGTAAACACTCCCAAGTTTCACATTTAAGACACTTTAGTATAAACTGATGCTTACTTAATTTTCTTTCCACAAATCACTATTCGGAAAGGGGAATATTTAAGCATAATAATAATAATTGTGACTTTGCTCAGGGCGAAATTAAGGCTGAGCAGCCCTCTCTTCCATTTAACCCTCACACGTTAACACCCATGCCCTGAGTGGAAGAAAAGCCACCCAGGCGGGACTGGAACCCGCGACCTTAGGACTGGCAGGCGAGGACTTGACAGAGCTGCCACCGAGCCCTAGTAGCTGAACAAGTTGAAGGCACACATAAAATAGTTGATTGACGTTTTACCAACCGGGGTTGTGAACAGGTGCCCGGTGGTGAACCTTATCAATCTCCTGAATGAGTAATTCATGACCGACAGTCTTTCAGTAACACCCCATAATGCTCATCGTATTTTGGATGGTATTTTGAAACAATAGTAAATATGTTGTTTACGATCTGCTGTAAGTAAATAAGTTACAAGTGCAATCTCAAGGGTACAAAGCTGCCAAAATGTAATTTAAACCATAGAATGACCCGTAACAGCCTCATCATGCTCCTGAGTTTTTTCAGTTAAACATTTTTTAAGCAACGTGGGAGCCTGTAACCGCGATGACAAGTGGGAGCGTGGTCTGCCTCGTACTGTAGACCCACGAGTGATATCCGAGTGATGCTTGCGTTCGCTTACGGCTAAAATCCATGCCATGCAATTTTCTGGACACCAGAACTCCGTGGGAAACCGCAGGTGTCACCAAAAGAGGGAGACCCTCTCCTTTTTCCCATCCAGGGTGTACGAGTTTCACACGGTCCAGGACTAACTCGGAAATGAATTCTATTCCCATCTGTCAAAATCTACCTTCACTTTAATTGCTGTATTTTTATATTTGTTTTTATTAAACTACTTTTGTCGCTTATCCAATAGCTTTCACGGGGTCATCAACAAACCAATTCTCCTTAACACATCATTGATTATAAAATAACACAATCAAATAATTCTGAGACCGGAATACATATTGTAATAAACCTTGGATTTTGTAAAAATAAAAAAAATCATCATGGTTTTTAATTAAAACTTAGTGCGTAACTCTAATTAGATTAATAACCACTACTTATCACTCTCTTCATCTCCAATTATCAATTAAAACTCGATTTGTTCACATGAAAAGGACCCGCGCCGATTAACAGTGATTTTCAAGCTACTTTTGACATGAAATTAATCCTAGTTTTCGGGAAAACATGATAAAAAACACTAGATACGTTATACGCGAGATAGAGCTCAAACTTTGAGGGCTGCTATTTTATATCTCACCGGATTTCTTTGCATAAGCAACACAATAAAATAAGTATGAGAACTCTTTACGATTACGCCTTCTCAAAACCCACTGTAAGATTTCATAAAATTTGAGATTGAAATTCTTCATTAGTTAATTATTTTAGTTTTTTAAACTCATGATCAAAACGATCGAAAATATTCTAATTCACATTATCATTTGACATAATATAATTTACAACTTTTACGGACAATTGAAAAAAAAACGGAAAATATATTTTTCACGATTAAAACACAACTGGCGTTCTTCTCAAGCATTAATTAGACAAGACCGTGAAAAGGCATTGACGCATATTTATGATTACCTATCACATCTATAAATTTATTTACATAGGTATTAGGCTCATGTACCACCATTCTTTGTAGCATGAGATCCAATGAACCTAATACTGGTTGATTACGTGCCTTTATTCACTCTGCGATATTACTATGTCCTAACGGCACTCTATTTTTTATCCGTGAGTTTACAACTCCTGATTAAATATTAAGAGGATCTTTGGAGCCTGAAAACCTATTCCTAGGGAAGCGATAGCCGTTAAAAATCGGGTGCAACGGGTGCCGTAAAAACCGAACCCCAACGAAAAGAACCCTTATATTTTTCTTCCGTTAGATGAGAACAGTTTCGGCGATCAGTTTTCGCCCCCTCTTCTCCTCGGGCCCCGGCAGCAAAATTAAAGCGCCACGCTACGATGGTGGGGAACACGTATCGGAACTTTTTTCATACCTCGCCACCGCCGTAGAAGTGGTGGAGCAGCGGGGTACGAGAACCCTAAAAACTCGGCATACCGAGCAAACATTTTTACCGCTCGCGAAAGTCATCTGGTGGGATTATGGCTGCGTTAGGGTATCCAGTAAAAAGGGAGACGTGGGGGGGGAAGGGATATATTAGGGAAAGGTACAGTTTTAGAGAATGTTGAAGCGCAAGACTCGGAGATGTGTGTGAGTGCAGTGGTTAGCTCTGATCATAATCCGACGTTTGCAGTACGTTGATTGACGCTGTTACCATGTAACGTCCGTCTACTACGTCAAAATATGGACAGAATCCCTTGACTATGCAAGGATTATACTCTTGTGCCCGAGATATTTTGGCAACGTTAGTTCACGTGAAATGAGTATCGTTTTTCCAGCAGCAGGAAAACTTTTCTTAGACAAGTAAACATCAATCCTGGTTTTGTTAGCTAGCCCATAACCCATCCAGCGCTACGGTGTAAAATCCTAAATTATACTCACCTAAGACATTGGATGCCAGGAAATTCAATTTAATTTCATTTTCTCCCGAGTCATTTTAATGCACGTATACGTTTTTTTCACAAGTAGCTAAATATATTGTGATAACCAATACACATATATTAGGGAGTTTTATTTAATTTAGATCCGGCAAGGGCAATTAAATGAGAACACTGCAAAATGATTTCAGTAGGCTTAAAGATATGAGATTCTTCGCTTAAAATTTAAGTGCTTCACATTCATTGCTATATCTATCAATTTACCTTGACAATCAAAATTATTTATCATGGCCACAGATACTTAGTTTTCTTTCACGAACTCAAGAGTATTATAAAAGCTGCTTGGAAAATTTCTGTTGCTCCCAGCTTCGACCTCGCTTTAGCTATGGTTGCATAAGTATGTCTGGATAATGTTTTGTATCAACCCTGGCAGTGCGTTCTCTAACGCCTTATGTTTCCAATGTGCAATGCACAGTACAACACTCTTTGCACATAGTAAATTAGGTACTCAGTTGTAATACTCGTAATGAGAGAATTTTCACATAAATAGCCGCGGAAAGAAGTAATGCCTACTCCATAGGCTAGCACGTTTGATTTAAGATTGGTTTATGACAAAATATAATCAATGATAACCACAAGCAAGTGAAAGATGAAATGACTGTTAAACAATTTCCACTTTGTGCAAGTTGCTTTGGGGCTTACTATAACTGTCGTTACATTGGATTCAACCATTTAGCAAGGATGGAATGTCGTTTTGTCTGTCTGTATTCATGTGTAAAAGTTGTTTACCCGTGAAATTATTCGGGGATAATTGGGAATTCTCCATTTTTAATGCATACCAAAAGATGACTTAAAATATTACGTCCTTTCCACTATCAACCTATGGTTGTCCTATCCATTATCTTAAATAAAAATCCAAATGTTAACGATTCACATTTGGTGATTCAGTTCGGAATACAACCATCCATAGTAACACTTTATTTTAAATAATTATTTTACAGAAACTAGGGCTAACCCACCATTTGTGAAACCTGGGATCTAATACCGGTCAAGGTAAATGTTATTTTCATGGCGAAATTCACATCCTCATCTGTATAACCGTGGGAGTGACTGCATGCCATGTCATTTGCACAAACAAAAGGATTGGATATTTGTAAGAAATAAGATGTTTTTGATAATTTGAACCTAATGTAATGACTAATGTCAAAGTATCAAGTGGCAAATATTAACTGTCCGTCTAATTGTATATTGCAATGAATTACAAGTCAATGTACCCTGTACCATTAATTGTCTTATGTTTGCAAATAGAGTTATGGTGACTCATTTATCCTAATGATGGGAATTGTTGTTACTAGGGAAATATTTTCTCATCAGTTACCTAATATGTATTATTACTCAGCTGAAGAGGGACACTAATTGGTTTTACTGGAATCAGTTACCTATTTTCGTAATTAAAAGTATCCCATAGATTGCTAAATTACCGCGTGTAGGCAATAGTCCAACACACGCACGGGTGATATCGCGCCACCGTCTTCAAGTGGAACGAGTAAAGATAGCACTTCTTCACCCTTCTCCGTGTCCCAGTTTCTCGACTCTGTCCACCAGTGTCCTTCGTCTGTGGTCCCAAGCGACGGGGGAGTTTCTTGCTCAAAGTTAACGTAGGTCTCTCAAACAGGGCATCCAAAAGCCATCTGAGGCCATAACGAGAGTTATAGTTTGTATCTTTCCATTGGCTCCATTCCATCATTTTTCCTAAAGGAAATGATGAAATGACGTAATTGGAAAGGAGAAGAAACTGCTCCCACGTGGCCTTCCATGGTGCTGGAGGGATTTCTTCTCAAAAAGTACAACTCAGCGCTATAAGTTTCAAAAGCATGTTCCGATATTCCGAGCGACAAAAGTCATGAAAAACATTCCATCATAATCCACCTCCTTTCCAGATCCTGGTCGCGCTTTTTTTCCTTCAGCAATGTAATTGAAATGAAGGTACACGACACGAGTAAACTATTTCCTTCCGTTATATTCGATTACTTTGCCAGTTTCACCAACTAATTGCACCGTACCGGACGATCTGTGAATTTCCGGTGATAAAGTTAAACATTTCCTCTTTAATGTCGTAAGTGCTCCACTATTACTAGGAGACCTAATACAATATTCAATGGTATTCGTGATTACAACTGTTACACAGGCTGCAGCCTTCAAGGCTACTTCTGACGCCACAAATTTATCCTAGGGAAAATATTATCCCTTTTTTATTATATCAAAGCAGGCACTTGGCACAATGGTCTAATTGATATTTGACATTGATTTGGCATAATTTCTTCTACAAGTCATTTATGCATTAATTTTTTGTATGGCGGAATCGCATATTTTTGGTGCATCGTAGAAATTCTATTCACCAGTAAATATATTTCTGGTCCTCGTCTGGCGACATTTTCAGATATATTTGAATAGAAGGCATGCCAGCCTTGCCATAGAGAGATGAATAGTGTTTTAATTAACTCAAGTAATACCAACAATGGAGACGGGAATTCATGCAAAAACTATTCAGTCTAAATTATTCAAACAATATTTATATATTGTATTGTCAAGGTGAAAGTGCTAATGAGAAATTGGTATTTACATTTTAGCAACACATATATTGTGTTTCGTTATACCAATTCTTACATTTAAAGTTCCCTCTGAAATCTCATTTTTAGGAGAAAATTATCTTTATCAACGCATCAATGTAGCATATCGAAGGCACTATCGCTTAGTATTATTATCGGAGAATAGAATTTAAGAACTATGTTTTGGTATGGTAACAGTGTATACTAAAATGGATGAGCATTCCAAAATGATCGACTATTCAACTTAGTTTATGTGATTTAACAGGAAACTTTTCGCTATTTAAATATAGAATATTTATTGTTTTTATCACTTATTTATATCATATTTTAAATAATATTACATATAACCATTCCAATATAATTTATAAATAATGATTATCAATGAGAAAACTCATAAAAAAGGAATGTATCGCTACGTGTGAAGTTCGCTGGTTCCTATTCGCAAACCGATTAGAAACGATATAGACTAGAAATATATATAACATAAGTCTAATAATTTGCTGATTTCTTTTCAGATATGCACAAAATTCATGTTTTATGAGCCTTACCGATTGCAAGTAAATTTTAAAAGACTTTACACAATTGTTGAATTTTTTTTCCTACTAACATTTCATTTATTATCATTCCTCCAAATTCCCAATCCTGACATATAGACTATCGATTCATTCTGGCTCATTCATTAGTCAGTCACTCGGAAAAGTCATTCGAGAGTTTTCTCT
The DNA here is from genome assembly GCA_963573305.1 of Pyrrhosoma nymphula. Lineage (NCBI taxonomy): Eukaryota > Metazoa > Arthropoda > Insecta > Odonata > Coenagrionidae > Pyrrhosoma > Pyrrhosoma nymphula. The sequence goes on from OY754336.1 coordinate 32,354,642, forward strand.
GACAATCTACATCTAATTAATACCCTCCAAACCACCACTGAGTCAAGAGGTAGGGGGGCATTAGCCATGGAAAGGAGAGAATAGGGAAAAGGAAGAGGAAAGAGGAAATTGTGTCCTAACGATATGTATTAAGTGCAGTGCTGTTTTTGTTCTGATAACTAATGGTGCGTGGAAAGCAGGAATTATTGTACCTATCAGACCGGCAATGTACCTTTCTTATTTTGCCAATCCTATCAGTCATTGGCATATATCGCGAAGTTAAAATAATATTCTCCGTGCCGTACGGAAACTCACCTGATCGCAATTTTACAAACAATATAAGCCTAGCGTGTAGCCTCCGAGTCTTTAATTGTTTCCAACCTAATCCTTTCATCAACTGTGTGCATTTTTTCTGTTTTTAACCAAGCGTCAGCTTTTTACCACATTATTCATTATCTACTGAGAAATTGAAAATCAGCGGGTGATGTTAAGAGAAGAAAATCCCACCTCCATTCATTAGCCATTGGGAATATTTCATTCACAGTAGAATTTATCGAGGATTCTGTGAAACCAGCGTTTACCTTTTTTCACCGGGGTAATTATTGAGGCATTTCAAAATTGACACGGCTCAAAAATAGGTGGTATGATCCAAATATATACGTCAAAACTAACTGAAATATTCATTGAGAGATAGTATTGGAAATACTTAAAAAATTCTTTACTCCTCACGAAACTATATAGATTTCATAAATAATCATTGTGCCGTAATTCTCCTGATCTTTAAGCGTTATTTGAAAAAAATATTTCATCTTAGAGGGAAAACATTAAAAAATAAACTCTAACGTGTATAGCGCATGGGTCAAAGATAAAAACACATATTGGAAACTTGTTTTGTCACAAATCTCTGCCCATTTCTATAAACCTATTAAGTGTGCTAGGAGCAAAATATGTTAGCTCAATTTAATCATATTTACTATGGATAACTGGCCGAATATAACTTTTAAAAATCTTATAAAAACCATCATTTAGTTTAAAAACAACTCCCAATCACAATGAAATTTATTTTTTTTTCTCGAGAATTCATATTATCCTTGCGATACAGTCTCCCAAACTCAAGACATGGTATGCTTTGGAATAAGCTGATGAATATTAGGAATATTTCTTCCATCCGATGTATTACACATCAATGACGTAGCTTTCACAAATTTTACTGCGAAGAGAAAATTATTCTTAGCGTTTTGATGAGGAGTAGGTGGTATGTGTGAGTATCACGTAGATGATTAAGGCATGTTTTCGGTGAGCATCGAAGCGCTTCTCCTCACATCGACATCGGAGGTCATGTAATGGAGGATCTGTCGAAGGAGTGATGGACAGGGAGGAGAACGAGAGGGATGGCAAAGCTGGGAGGATGCGGTGCCCTCCTCCTCGCACACGTACAATACCTTAATTAAGGTCAACACGGTACTTGATTCACCAACACCCGCGTGAAAGCTCACACACCCGCACATCCAGAAACTCACATCAACCCTTAGAGGGATCGCCGCAAATTACGCTCGCGACCGCGCAAACCCTGAAGTGGAAGACGCCACCGCGGCAGAGCAGGGAGGAATGGAGGGAATATGGCAAATGACACTCCAGAGACTTCTCGAACTACAGAGGGACGTGTGGGTACACACTTTCTCGAGCCAAGACAAGAGTGAAACACCTTGGCAGCAAATTTCAGCACGTAACTCTGATTGAATTACCCCCGCCCGCGAGATCTTTGTCCGCGTCAAAAGGCTAACTTCGGCAGGCAAATCGAGGGGTTTCGCCTCGTGGCGAAACACCAGTCTTTTAAACTTGACAGTGGCTGGCTCCACTTCGTAGAAGTTAATCATATTAGTACTCATGATTAAAGATAATAATTAGTATTTTCCTACAAAATGTGTACTGTGCGACACGTCTCATCAATTTACGGCATTGTCAGGTTTAAACATTTTTTGTAGAAAAGTACTAAGTGTTATCTTTAACCATGAGTACCAGTATTTTAATTAATTCATGCGGGGTGTGCTTTCGTCCAAAGAAACGTGAGCAATATGTGTATTCTGTGCATGCACACAACTGTAGGCGATAACGATATCTCTAGCTGATCCAGTCTAAAATAAATATGACTTTAATATTAATTTGTAACGGCGATGAATAATACCGATTCATCGTATAAGTATATACGAATCATGACAGCAAATTCACTTTCAAAGAAGTGGAAAAACTTGTTCTTCAAGAAATCTTCTCCACTCAACGTTAAGAGAAAGACTCCTGCCCACGGATTAAAGTAGTTTAAGAGAGATTTTCATAAATGCATGGTGAAGATTATAATGACAATTTATTTTATCATCTAAGTAGTATGCTTCTAATAAGCATGAATTAAACACAGCAATATTTATACCACATAACTATGTTTTATAAATAAAATTCAGCATAACAAAAAATGTTATCGGATATTTGAGGCTTTATATTGAATTTTCGTCTCACAAAGCACGCTGTCAATGCCTTAAAACTGCAAGATTTTCTTATATTTTTGTAAAATAAATTATTAGGACTTATAAATTAGTTCAGAAAAAAACATTAGGAAACGCACAAAGATCGTCGTCAAATTTATGTATCGATACATGCGTCAACCATCCCTTAGGTTTATTTGGTTATATTTCTCTTCAGCGCACAGCAATAACATATTACATGTAAAAAATTGTTCAGAAAATATCTCAAAAAGCATTGCAATGAGTGTATGATATTTTGGTTCAATGAGAAAGGTGACGCGTTTTTCTTTATAAGGTTTATTTCATTGAACCTAACATGCAGTGATGTCTTGCTCAAGCTGAATCTCCTTACAGAGGATTTGAAATGTCATTTACAAATAATTTTTCTTTTAATATATTGAGTTTTGGTCAATTAGAGTTCATTATTTCACTTCCAACGTTTCGGCATATAAATGCATTACGTTGTCAATAAATACACTAATTAGTAATTTACAAAGGCAGTATGCAGTTCAATTTCAACATTCCGTGACCAAATACACATTTGCTCTTATGGCACTAAGGGAACAGCAGCAGCGAGCGGTTCAAAGTGACCTTCTTTCGTGGAAATAAACCATATTTTTGCCTCTGCGCTACGTTAAGAATTAAAATACCGCCGACCACGGAAAACACTTAAGACGCCTTGGTAGTTCAACTGATAAAGAACTTGGCATGATAAAGAGGGACCCGCGTTCGAGTGCCGATCAAGGCGAAATATTTTTTACTCTGTATAATTTTTTCACTTATGCGCACTTGCGGGTGACTCCGTAAATGTAATATCCGGTGGGTAACGGGAGTATCCGTAAACTCGATGGTTTCGGGCTTCACTTTGTGAAAATCTATTCTAATGAATTCAAAAAAGATATGGTACTTTTTTCCTGACGATGTTCCCTATGTGACGAAACCGATCGACTTGGAATAAAAAACTGTGAAAAAAGTACCATATCTTTTTTGAATTCATTGGGAGTATCCGTGGCTACTCTCAGTACCCTGTAAATTGTTTTGATGGTAGATTGTTCCACAGTAATGGTTTCTAACCATTTCATTTGATATTAAATACTTACTTGTGATATGTTAAGTAGTAATAATAACGAGTTTCCTTTCCTTCCTGAATGACTGTTATATCTCTGCACATTAAAGTATTTGATTGTAGAATGAAAATCCTTTGTTTCTATAACATTTGTAGAATTTAGTGACGTCCATGATTTTGAAAACTCATCCCCTGGCACACCCTTGAATTGGCTTCCAGGGACTGTAGTTGTTGATGAAACACAATAAAGGTCCTCACAAACTTCATCATCCCCTAAAGAACGCTGACCCACACTCTACATCACCATTATCGTTTCCAAAATCGCCCGCACCACCGTCTTCTCACCCTCCTAAATTTTTTTGTATGTGGCACTGTGTCATATCTTTCCTTATCCCATTATCTTTCCATGTCTTTCTTTATCCCTTGGACCCAACTGGTCGTCATTCTAACACTTAAAAAATAATTTAAAACTTAGTTTCGTGAGTCAACTGTAATATATTCTCATGGTATGGCTAAAGAACCAAACTCTTAATGATCGTGCATTGCATTTTATTCCTTTCTTCATTCATTTGGTGGTTTTCTTTTTTTCCTATATCCATACCCGCTTTACTCCCTTTAAGGGTATCTTGATATTAGCTGCTGCTTCTTTAATAAATTAGCTGTTGCCCATGTGAATCTAGATAATTCTGATAAATTACGTTTGTGGAAGGTGATTGGTCATCTGGCTCAAACGGAGAAGGTGGCAGGTTGAATTCAATGTCAGATGGTTTTTTTCTCTCGACTTACTATGACAGCTTAGATCATGAGCAAAACAATTAGGGAAATGGACTAAAAACAGAACAGGGTTAGTGTATCATCTTGTTCACCAGTGATAAGGGACCATAACCCCTACCATTTCGACTTAATAATTAGATTTTTCGACAGGTAGTGTAGTAAATTAGCAGATCTCTAATTCTTCCTAGCTCGTATACCAAGAAGTAACTAAGAAACATCTCCCATACTAGCTATATTATTTTTATTTCTCTCTATGTAGATGTGGATGCAAATTGCATTAATACTCATACCTTTTATGACGTTTACAGGCATCGTCTCGCGCTTGATAAAGGAAATACAGACCCAGCTACACAGTCTTGATTTTACTTGCAGGGTTCCATGAAGGCACACGAGAGAAAATAAGCCTGCGTTTATGCATATATTCAATCTAGATGGTGGACATGAGCAACTGCATTATGGGTTTTATTTCACACAGCTAAAACGGATACAAAGTTATTCACGGTCTAGCACACCGCACCGTCTCTCTCTCTCTCAGGGTGTAGATTAAGAACGCCTTCAATATTTGATTCGTCGAAGAATGCCTCCGACAGGGTCCTCGCACTTCCGTTTAATTGCACAACATGTACATTCCTCCGCAAAAATTATTTCATAAGCTGAGACTTTATCTCAATATCGATAAATTTAATCCTTGCCGTACACAATGGTTAAACTGTTGGCATTCAAGTAAATGTTCATTACCGACTTAAGAAGACAAAAGTAATGAATATTATCAAATTTTGGTTCTAGTTTTTCAGTTACAATGTTTTTGCCACTGGCCAGACGTAGCTACATAAAATCTAAGGCAAAATAAAAAATATGTATAAATCGGTCGAATAAAATACTTTTTCATGATTTCCAGCTCGAGGTGCCAATTTGCAATATTTTATTAAATGGCATCTAAATAGATTCTTATAACAATACTTCCTGGTTTTACGGCTAGAACATATTTATTAATATGCTTCCATTATGGTGTGTTTGAAAAAATAATGTTACTATATTCCTCTTGTAGAAACCTGTAATGTTACCATTTCTTTTTGCATTAACGTATTTGAGAAAATGTAATTTCAAACTTAATTTTAGAAAACCATCACGTAAAACCATAGGCATGTTTTTGCAACTGAAGTACTTGAATCCAAATAAAATTAACAGTGTTCGGTGTATTTTTACCACACTTATTTAAACTTGCGCTGTATTTTTGTTGTTTGCCTAGATGGAATATTGTAATCGAAATATAAACACTGTTCAATCGAGCAGACATTTGGCACACTTACTTAATCTCGATGACTATATATGAATCACTAATTAAATGTACTAAGTACCAAGTAAATCTACTAAAATGAAATAGTTTAAAGGTGTAGCGAAACTTGGAGGCTGTCGCCAGCGGAGGGTTTTAAGTCACTGAGGACGAATTATGCGTTTATGAGCGGGTAAAGTTATCGAAGGGCTTAGCTGGGGAGAGAATCTACGGATCCCTCTTCCCTCTTCTCCTTCATGATCTTCTCTCCCTGACATCATTTTCTGTACCGGCGAGTGCTACCAAGTTTTTTTACACCTATACATTTTTTATTTATTTATCGTAATATTACACGAAATCCTTGCTCAGACATAGTAGCAGCAGAGGAAAAGAAGATAAAGAAGAGCAACGAAACTATCAGAATAGGCACGTGGAATGTTAGGACTATGCTGAGGGTGGGGAAGCTAGAAAATGTAAAGCAAGAAATGGAGAGGGTGTGTGTAGACATTAATTGTCTGGGTGAAGTACAATGGAAGGATGACGGGGACTACTGGAGCGACGACTATAGAGTAATCTATAGTGGAGGGAAAGAAAGTCAGCACGGGGTTGTAATCGTAATCAATAGGAAACTAGGTAGAAAAGTAGTGTATGCAGAACAGTTGAGTGATAAGATTGTACTCGTGAAACTAAATGCAGATCCAACTAATTTAGTTATAATCCAGGTTTATATGCCTACCTCTAGTCATAAAGAGGAGGAAGTAGATGGGGTATACAAACAGCTAGAGGAAATAATTGGTAGGATACCTGGGAGTAAGCGCTTAGCAGTAATGGGGGATTGGAACGCGGTGGTGAGCGAAGGAAGAGATGGGCGGGAGGTGGGCGATTACAGGCGAGGGAAGAGAAACGACCGGGACGAGAAAGCTGTGAAGTTTTGCCGTATAAATAACCTAGTAATTACAAATACATGGTTCAGACATCATACTCGGCGTAGGTACACTTGAAAGAAGCCGGAAGACACAGATAGGTTCCAGATAGATTATGTAATAGTTCGTCACAGATACAGGAATATTGTTAAAAACTCGCATACTTATCCAAGAGCTGATGCAGACACAGACCAAAACTTATTAGTCATGAAATGTTGGGTGAAACTGAAAAAGATAAGAATGGGAAGGAGGGTGCGAAAGTGGTATATGGAGGCATTAACTGGGGCAATGAAGAAGTATCGAGAAAAGGTGGATGAGATAATGGGTGAGGAACATGAAGTTAGATCAGTGGAAGATGAATGGGCAAGTTTGAAAAATGGAATTGCAGAAACAGCGAAAGAAACGGTAGGCGTAGCCAGTGCAACTAAAATTAGATACCCGTGGATCACGAAGGAGATGATTAGGGAGATGGAGGAGTGAAAGAAATGGAAGAACGTAAACTCAGAGCTAGGTAAGCGAAAAAACCGAGAATTAAATAACAGGCTTAGATAGGAAAACAAAGAAAGCAAGAGAGGTGTGGCGGAGAGAACAGATAGACTCGTAGGAGAAATATCAAAAAGAGGGAAGAGCAGATGCATTATAAAGGAAAGTAAATGAACTGACGGGTGGTAATTAGGGAAGGGGAATTAGAAGGATAACGAGGAAGACGGGAAAGGTGATCGTAGAATCGAAAGAGATCCAAGAGAGGCGGAAGGAGTATGTTGAAGAGCTTTATGGTAAAGAAATAAGGCCTAGTAGGTTAGATATAGAAAGGGAAGACGATATCGACAGAGATGTCATCGGACCAAATATCCTAGTTAGCGAAATCGAAAGAGCTCTACGAGATATGAAAAGGAATAAGGCGGTGGGATTAGATGACTTACCTGCAGAGTTTTTAAAGAGCATGGGGAAGAACGGAAGAGGAAAACATTTTGCGCATATTCGTAGGATTAATGAGGATGGAGTGTGGCCGGAAGATTTCGCGAAGAATGTAGAAATTCCTATACCAAAAAGAGTAAGGAAAAAATGTGCGAAGACTATAGGAGAAGAATCTTAATATCCTATGCAGCCAAAGTATTTCTGAGAATTATAAACAGAAGGCTAGAGAAGAAGGCAAATGAATACCTGGGTGATGACCAGTTCGGGTTTAGGAGAGGGACGGGAACGCTATAGTGGTGATGAGAACGCTAGTAGAAAGAAACCTAGAGTATGGGCAGGATGTTTTTGCATGCTTCGTAGATTTCGAGAAGGCGTTTGATCGGGTGGAATGGACGAAATTAATGGGAGAGTTGAAGAAATCAGGGGTCGATTGGAGGGACAGGCGTCTGATTCGGAATTTGTATATGAACCAGACGGTTAGGGTAGCCAATGGAGAATCAGGATGGGTCACGATAGGACGGGGAGTGCGGTAGGGGTGCCCACTATCGCCATTGCTTTTTAACGTGTATTCAGAAGAAATGGCAAGGTAGGCATGGGGGAGGAGGAAGGAGGAATAAAGGTAGGAGGTGAGTTGATAAAATCAATGAGATTGCAGATGATCAAGCATTGGTTAGTCATTCTGCCAAGGGGTTACAGTCAATGGTGAATGTATTTGAGGTGCAGTGCGAAAAGTATGCGATGAAGATCAATCACAAGAACCCGAAAGTAATGAGATTTTCTAGAAGTAAGAAGGCGGGGCTTAATATAAGGGTGGGAGGTCAGAATATGGAACAGGTCAAGCAGTTTACTTATCTGGGTAGTATTTTGGAGGAGAATGGGTTTAGTGGTAAGGACATCAGATGCAGAATTGCGCTAGCTAAAGAATCATTTTCGAAGAGAAGGGAATTGATGAGGGGAGGTCTGAAAAGAGACGCAAAGGAAAGGCTGGTGAAAACTTAATATGGAGCGTGGCGCTACATGGGTCGGAAACTTGGTCATTGCGAAGGGAGGATGTGCGTAGACTTAAGGCGTTTGAGATGTGGGTTTGGAGAGGGATGGAGATGGTTAGCTGGATGGCGAGAAAGACGAACGAGGAGGAATTGGATATGGTCGGAGAGGAGAGGAATCTTGTGGCAGAGGTTCGGAGAAGGCAGAAAAGATGGATGGAGGAAGTGTTGAGAGGAGAGGGCATGTTGAAGACAGTGATAAAGTGGAGAACACTGGGAAAGCGAGGAAGAGGAAGGAAGAGGATTGGAATTCTCGACGAAATAAAAGAAGGTAGAAGATATGAAGAATTGAAGAGGGATCTAACAACGGGCCATCCTTAGGAAGGAAAGCGATACAATGTCTATGATGTTGGGTTGCAGGATGGGGACTGTCCAAGAACCTACAAATCAGCTGGTAGAATACTCGAATTAAATATAGCGCAACCCATATTACATTGTCTACTCGTATTCGGCGCTATTGCAATTCATTACAACCATAATTTTAGCAACTATAGTGAGAAGAAATGCTTATAATTTACATTTTAAAGAACGATTCTACAGTTAATATAAAGATTAAAAAGTAACAATGAAGCGTTAGCTGAAATGAAAAGATTGAGATAATTGATATATAATTTAAAGATTGATCGATAAAACGACATGATTCCACTGACGAAACAAAATAAACTTTGTGCTCTCGGATCATAGCCTAAAATGTAATATCCGCTAATAGACCATATGATCTATGTTTTTTCACCTCAGAAAATTAAAATTGAGCAAATAAGCTGCAAGAAAACTGTATTATAAGTGATTAGAAACTTGGTTACAAGATTCGTTTAAGATTAAATTTTTTTTGTCTTTATTTCACTTGAATATGAGCGTGGTTTTGAAAAAAATATATTTTTACTCATTAAATTACTAGGATAAACGTAGCTACACTCATATCCAATTACAGTTTCTTGTAAAATTTAATTCCTGTTTTAAATAGGCAATGATAATACAATAATTATCGATCGATTCACCACTTAACACTCGAATCTACGCTACTGCTTGTAAGCGTAAGATTTCCCCTCCTTCATCAAATAGAGAACAAATTTCACCATAAGTAGTGAAAAATTAAAAAAAAAAAAATAACACCATGTGACAAGGAGAGAAGTGATTTTTCGGAGAAACCACCTCGTACTGTGCAATAATCTCATCGCAGTATCCATTCTCCGAGAGGGTCCTAATGATCAAAAACTCCTTCATCTCAACCCTCGGGTATCCTAATAAGGACAGGTGCCACGTGATGCAAGTTTTCTTATCCACATTTTCTTGGAGATACTGAAGCTAAAACCTTTAACAGTTTCAAACTCCGACGATGAAGTCATTCACCCTACGAATGCTGCTTACGGCGTCATCTCAAAAGGAAAGGTAATAAGTTGAATGGGTAATAAGGTCAATTTCTCACTGTCATCCTTCATCTAATTCATCACCATTTGCTGAAAACATGTCAGCAAAAAAAAACCAGACGCGAGTACTTAAATTATATATTCCGTCGAGGAAAATCATTTAGAAGGCCTAGTGGCGGATAAAAAGGGTAGCTCATTCATATCACAAGAAGATCTCTATGTGAAATGAGCACGTGCCTGGTTGGTTCTAAACCATTACCCACGCCACTCTTCATCATCTTGCTCAGCGCGTTCCTCTGAAATTTTCCTTATATATCTCACCCACGTACACACTCACATACACACACATAAGCCTTTCTCTTCCCGCCATCATTCGGGATCTCGAAGATGAGTTTGCTGGGAAAATGAATTTTGCTTTAGGACTGGTTCATGCATTTGGCTGCGAATTCAAAGTCGGTGACGCTCCTCTTCAAGGATTCTCATGGACCCTTAACGATAATGTCCCACTTTGATCTCCCGGAACATTGCATACTGAATAACGCTAATGACACCTGCGCATCTACGCTGATTATTATTAGAAATTATTTCTCTTCTTTAATTATAATGCATAAACATTGTCACGAAGAAACAGGTTATCAGACATATGGTTAAAAGTCAATCAACAAGAGGTGATAAGGAGTATTCGGACACTGAGAAGTCAATTTCGATGTTTCCTCATAGTGTCTTAGTTTTTAATATTATTGACAATAATTAGTAATTATTAATAAAATAAATAATGATAATGTCCCTTAATTCTGAGTAACAGTATGCTCGTAAATATAAGACAATATAGACGACCATGCCCTGGGAGGTGAAAAATCCTCCCCTGGCGGGACTCGAACCCGTTTGGATTAACAGACGAGGATTTTACCCCTCCGCCACCGAGGCCGGCGGTGGAGGTACAAATAGGTACATTTAAATACCCAGGTTGTCTGAGAATCATTAGATAAATCATTATACTATAAATATTACAAATGATCTACCTCATACGTATGTACAGACATCACATTCTTTCGAAATTTAAAAATATCTTATATTTTATGGCTGGGATGATTCCATTTTATCTACCCAACAATTTTAATGAATTTCATTTACAAAAAAGGTGTTCGAAGTAAATAATCTTCCTGAATATTCACATTACTATTCACAGCATAAAGAAAGCGTATAAGACTAACTAAAACTTTAATGCGAATTTATTTGTTTAATGTTTATGGATTTATTTATTTTCCAAACGCAAGTACATTAAATTTCAGTCACATATTCCACGATGAAATAATATTAAAGCTTGGGTGAGGTGGCACATGAAAGCAATCGTGTGCCACTCTGTAGTAGAGGTACCCATAGAAAATAAAAAGCACAGAAAGCTGGGTGCGTGAGCTCAGGTAAAAGATCCCCAAGCCTTCTGGGCCTTTGACGATGGGCCCGATATCGCATTCGTTTGAAGATGTCTCTTCCTGGCCTGGCCGCAATCCAAAGGTGACATTTGCTTGCTAAAAAAATGGAAGGTATTCCCAATGCAAACATTCTAGAGTCGAGAGTATATATTATATAGATAAGTTGTTGTATAATCAATATGGCGTGTACAAGATAAATTTCCCTCAGTTTGCATAAAACTCGTATTCATTTAGTACAATGAATGAATTATAATTATTTTTTTATATATTTGTTGTTATAATTATTTTTAATTATAATAACAAATATTTACGGTATGATGAACTTCAACTCATAAAAATTCATAAAAACGTTTAGATCCTTTTGTATCGCCGTTTAATCCCGCATTTATAGTACTTTCAATGCTTGTTTTCTATAACATTCACTCAAGCATTTCCCGAGTTCATACAATGGGAAGAGGGTGTAAAACTTCACAACGAAATGCCATAACATTAATTATTTGATACCATATTGCCTTTAATATTTGCCACTGACAGCTAACGTTGATAACAAATTCTTTGCCTTTGAGAGCTTTCGCAGTCAAGACTTACATCGTATGAGGATGACAAAGACGGTAATGGTCAGAAGATAGTACAGAGTCATCTGCATTTTTCGAATGTGTACTGATTTAAACTATAAATATTGAGATAATTATGCATTCTTGAAATCAAAAGAACCTATTTGAAACAGGACTAAACCGAATTTAAATAATTTCCAAGAGGCACAAAGAATATTGCAGAAATCATATAGAAATAGAATGTTTTTCATACACCCGGTATCCAAAGGGGAAAACATTTGGAACATCAATCAGAATACTTAAATTCTAGGTCTGAACAAACTCCAACGATAAGTCAGTTGATTAGAAGCGAAAACTTGCCTGATATAATTCGAAGAAACTATTAAGTCATTTAGAGTTATGAGCATTTTATTGATAAAGAGTTCATATGCGATTTCACTGGCGGAATCAAGGGAGTACTCATTGCCTCTAACTACGAGTACATTAGCCAAGTGGCAAAATAAAAGAGTCAGGCTGTTTGAATTTTCCATGACTCGTTATAACGTAAAGCCAATAATGATGATAACTTTAACAATATCTACCAACCCAAAGCAGTTTCATCCTTTTCATTTCCTTATCTTCTCATCCTGCCTCCTTTTGACCAAACTTCTCGATAACATTGGAAATGATTGTAATGACTTGGTAAAGGAAGTCACAAAAGTATTAGACATGGAAATCACAGAAATAAAACTGAACGGAAAATTAACATTTTTGCTTCAGAGATGACGTTACAGCATTAGCTAAGGAACAAAAGGACCTGTTAATACCCTTTAGCACATTTAACTGGCACTGCGTGGATAATGTACAGGCGTTAATGGGAAGAAAACAAAAATCTTTGTCCGCGGTAGAGTGTCGCTGAAGACTGATACCACGCTGAAAGGAGAGCCACTCGCACAAAGTGATACCTTTACTATCCTAGGAACCTATATTACAGGAAATGGTTGAATGATCATCGGACATCAAGTGCAGAAGAAGTAATGCTCTGATGGAATATTTGACGAATATTTAACTTCTGCAGTTGAATGTAGGAATGTAGTACGGTTACCATTTAGTAATAAGTATGTGAAAGAATACGTGCGGCACCAATGAAGACCAATAACGATGAGAATAAACGATAAGAAAAAGTAGACACATTTAATACGGGTTGTCGAAGGTGGATGCTGAAAAAACAAATGAACGGGCAAACCATACACAAGTTAGAATAAAATACGCAATAGAAGAAGAAACTATGTCGCTCCCTATAGAGATGAAGATACCGAGGGATTGGCCACGAACAAAGCTAATTGGACTAAAAAGCATGAAAAAAGGGAAAAGAGAGTGTTAAGTCTTGAGAGGATTACTGCTATTTAAATTAGGTACTTAGATAAAATGAAACATGAAACAGAAGAATTAGCAAGTGATAAAGGAATTGGCATGTGGCAGGAAAGAGTTGAGAGCAGTCACTCAATAGGATAAAATATCTTATGATGATTATGACCTCTTCTTTATTGATGCCCTTATATTCTCTCCCACTTGTCTACTGATTATTTCATACATTTTTATACTTTATATTACTCATTGATAAAAATTAAGTTAAACATTGATAAGCCAGAGCTAAATTATATTTCTAAGTTAAAGTATGAGAACAATGTAAATTTACGGCTCACTCCACGTGTGAGTCGTAGACATACATGTGGATGGAGATAAATAAGAAAATGATGATGTAGGTAACAGTAGTTTTAGATGTATCATGTAGCCTTAAATCCCGAAGCATGGCAGTATAGTGATCATATCTCAACAACACAAATACAAGCGTGGAAGCCACAACATAACGGTAGTTATCTTATAGCTTTAACTAATAAAATAATAAGCTAAAGATTTACAATGATTAAATCGAAGACGCTGGTGAGTTCATTCATGCCGCCGTAAATAATATTGAAGCCAAAGCAAAAGAATTTACAGACGTGGAAAATTAACTTGATAGTTGGAAATAGCCTGAACTCTGAACTGGCCCTTTCAAATCTCAAATATGAGACCGCCGCAGTGGAGTCCATACAAGAAAATAACTGACAACTGACATCAGAGACTGCTAGAGGGAAGGCTTCACTTTGATGGAAGTTAGATCCTTTGCAAAGTTACCGCAAAGCAGTCCGAAACCCCACGGCGACGAGGGTCAGTTACGACTTGTTGGTCACACGTCCCAGTCCTAACCTTTTTGAGAGCCCCCTAAGGGAGACTTGGGTTAATATCTCCATAAAATGGTCTGAGCCCTGAGACTCTATGATCTTAACTCCTGCAATTAAGGTAATTGCTTTTATTCCAATTTCATTTCCATAATGAATCGTTAAAAGAATTCATTAAATTCAACAAAATCCTAACTCCTACAAACCACAGAGTCATGTCTCCACGTAAAGCAGGGCAGTATCAATTTCTAGTCATAGAGAAATTACATCACCCTCAAATTACCTCAAGGGGAAAGAAAGGGGCCAGAAAACACTTCCATGAGGAACATTGGGCTTCATAGCCGGAGGCTTAATTCAAAATCATAGATGGTGGTACTGAACTTTAAAGTTAATAAATAGCAATGAATGATAAATGTGGAATGGTAATAACAAAACTAAAAATTGCCATTAACATCACCAATAGAACAAGAGACAATGATCTAACTTTGATCAGTGCATTACAAAATGCCCGCTTCATTTATAAACCATGAGTCAATTTTATTACATTTTATTCAGATAATTGGAGAAATAAGTACATTTTTGACAATGCTTTTATTGTATATTTTTCTTACACACCGAAAGGTCATCCGTCATTTTATACGTGTTTATTAGTTCATGACATAAATACCCTCTTTTTTTGGCTGTTAATATATTGAGTGACGACGAGTGGTCAAATGTGGAAGCAGAACATTTTCCTACATTCAGAGTTCAAACCCTGAACTTTGAGAATGTGATAATTGATGAACTTTATTTAATTGGGGAGAGAACAGTTATGAAGACTTATGTTTGGAGAATGGTACTCTATTCTTCTTAAAATGAAATCTAAAGGAATGAGTTGAAAATCTATGTCAGACCTTGGACACGTAAGTTTGGATGAAACAGAGAAAATAGCGGAAGATAAATCAACGCACATAACAAGGTGGGAAAACGTGCAATATTAATGTAGGAAATTCGAAATCTGAGGACCAGGTGGATGAAGAAGATACTTTGAGACGATAGGGTCCCATAATCCTCAGATGAAGGTACAATGAACAGCGTTATAAGGATATCTTGAAAGGCTTGCCTAGTGTATTTATTGGAAATGGTAGGAAAAGTAAGAGAACGCATCACTGTTGAAACCAAAATTTGTATTCATTGCGTACAAAGTTGCAGGCCTTTTTATGTAATTTATGCATTCCGTTCGCTAAAACGTATTTCAGCGTACCATACTCTATTTGACTCAAATGTTGATACTACATAAATTATTAACCAACTTGAAGTGGAATTTTCCTATTAATTTTCATCCAAGGGTTATGCTTCACACTAAGTATTAACTACGGTATAAGTAAGCATTAACACTAAGTGATCATGCACACTAAGTTACAAAAGGGTGAAAGGTATTGTTAGGAAAACTACATCCGCCAATAATCACAAATAATTATAGAATGACTCGCAATAGTTGCAGGCAGCGTTTCAAAATTTGATTGACACATCTACGATGCTGCATGTTCACGTAAAATAAAGCAGGCAAATGAACTCCGTTCTTACCTAGAACAGTCGGCTGTTTGCCCATCTAAGATCTCTAAAACGTTATTCTCACTCAAGTCACATGCACAGTATTGGAAAATAGGAGATCTAGTGTGATACGATGCATATTAACTGAAAATAAAAAAGTATTTTATTACCAAAATGGTGCTAAATCGCTATGGATTTAAAGCTGTTTCAGTTTCCAGAAATAAATATTACTGACAACATTTAAAATATTTTGTAATGTAAAAAATAATAAAAGTAAATCCTTGCAAATCTCAGGAGTATTTTTTAACAACTCTACTGGAATACCTCCCGGACCTGGGTGTTTACCGTTTTTAATTTTTTTAAGGGGTTCTTTAACTTCATGTATCTTTATATCCAGTTGTTCTACGTTTACTAAAATAGTTTCAGTATGTATATCCATAAATACGGTTCTGTCCTATATGAACATATGTTGGTAATATTTTATCCATTCATCCATTTTAATCATATCAATACTAAAATTAAACCCAATCAAGGACTAAGACAAGGGTGGTGTCTAACAGCCACTCTTTTTAAAATCTATATTAACGAAACTCTGAAAGATTGGAAAAACCATGGTGATGAAATGGGAACAAAAATAGACGGAGACTCACTATATACATTACTTTTTGCTGACGATCAAATAGTAATGGCAGGAGATAAGTAAGATTTGGAATATATGGTGAGGAAATTGATAGAAACATACAATAAGACGGGCCTGAAAGTAAATTTCAAGAAAACAAAATATATGGTAATGTATGAGAAGGTAACAAATTTGGAAATAGAAGGAAATACTTAGGTGTAACGATTGGAAAAGAAGGAACCAGTAAAAAAGAGATAGCAAACAGAATACATCAGTCCAAATTAGCAATAAACAAAATGAATAGTACATTATGGTCAAAACACATAAGTAGGAAAACAAAGTTGCAAATATACTCCTTTACGTAGCAGAGACATGGAAAATGACCAAAAGGGATAGGCAGAGACTACAGGTCGTAGAAATGGATTTTCTAAGAAGGAGCTGCAGAACATCTGAACTACATAAAATAAGAAATGAAAATATAAGAAAAAAGATGCAGGTAGAAGAAAACATCATACAATAAATAGAGAAAAGACCGCTTAAATGGTATGGGAATGTAAAAAGATTGGAAGAGAAACGTTGGCCAAAGAAAATATTAAATTGGCAACCACTGGGAGGGAGGAAAAGAGGAAGACCAACAGAAGACTGGACTAAGCAAGTCTTCCAAGGCATGAAAAATAGACAATTACAGAATGATAACTGGAGAGACAAAGAGGCTTGGAGAAGAGAATGCGAAAGGAGGCAAATGGCTGTGTAGAACTCGCTTATAGGTATATACAAATCCTTGCATTGTGTGGATATTGAAATGGAATGGTTAGGAATTTGGAATCAAAAAGTATTTGAACTTGGTACTATCCACTTCATTGGCGTTTGTAGCAATATAAAATTATTTTTTTGACCGCTATAACATATGAATATAAAATTCATGACATAAAACACCATTGATTGCAGAATATTATGACTCATATAAACTCAAAAATTGATACTAGAATAGAATGAAGGGATAAAAGAGGTGATCAGACAACGTATTTGCTAGCAATCAATTAAAAAATGTATCCCTTTGTTTTCAAAAGAATAACCACAAAATGTATTATTTCTTTCATTAATCTCAGTGCATCATTACACCTAAAAAATTGATATTTTTGGCTGTAAACCTCAAATTACCCTAATAATTATAGAGCAGCTTTTTCCGTTTACTTGTGGGGTGGCATACTATTACTATAGTACTATACTGCAAATAAATCATAGAGTATCTCACTTCTGGTTATGATGTAACGCCGTAGAAACGGTTATTATAAAATGCCATAATAAACATTTGCCTTTGTCGGAAAAATACCGCGATCTTTATTTCTCTCCAGCCTCTTTCTTCCCATCACTTCGCTCGAAGTTTTGGGTGGCGTTCTCAGCATCGTAAACATAGACCTCCTTTCCCCATTCTGCAAACGCATTGAGCCTTCGTGATGCCAAACTCCTTATCCTAGCCTCAAGAGCATATACCGTGTCTTCCCCTTCCTTTCCATTACGCAGGACGACGACGCATGCATCTCATACCTCGCGTCCACACACATCCAGCTCGTTCCCAAAGGCGAGAGACCGAGCAACTGCAAGAGCAGCAGGATGTTGTTAAGGTTTTCGGGGGCGAGCCCCCTAACCATGCTCCCCCTAACCCCTATTCTTCGCCCTTATCCCCGGAGCTGTACCCTCTTTCTCGGGCCCCCAGTAAACTCCATCCCCCGGCTACGCCCCAGTTTCCCACCGTCGCACCGTAACCACCTAAGGAAGCCCACTCGCGGCCAAATGCATCCGCCGCGCCAGAGCATATGCTTGTTGCCGCGCCGAAACGACCGCCCTGGAAAAAAATATCTCAAAGCCTCCTTCAACGATTCTCCATCTCGCAGAAGGTGCGAGGGTCACTCTTCAAGAAACCGTGTCCCGGGGCACCCAATAACAGCTGTCCTCAGGACACACGGGACGGTATTCTACCGACCATTTTCCAAGTTGTACCGATTCCTCGAGTTAAAATGGGACTCTTCTATGCAAATACTCCGCATAATCTTTTAGTATTAAACAAACTACTTCGTATAATTTTACCAATAACCTAACTTTAAATTTCACATTCATCCGTGGATCAACTCAGCTATTTCATCTCTGTCTTTTTAAATAAAATTGAGTACCATTCCTTTTCTGTATCTGGCTAAAGCAATGAATATCTGCATTCTTTTCTGTAGCTAGTTCACAATTTATTTCATATCCTAATTTAGATTCTTTTTTTGGCTTATATTGGGTAAAAATACTTTATAAATACTTATGTACGTTCATGACATTTGGTTCATCGTTGAATATTCTGATTTATATTAACAAGAATACCGTTCTGTGTTTTCAAGTGAAAAGATCATGTTTTTTCTCAGTCAATGGAAAAGTAAAAATTCCCAAATGTGATTTTTTTACTTTTACAAATCTCATTAAAGATTCTGAATGAAAGACAGTATTTTTAAGTATTTGCCTTAAGTGTTTTCAATCCACTAAGCTAAACAGACTAACCGGTAATATAAGCATTTACAAGCATATATACAAGCATTTTTTTGGATAGTTAGCTAATTAAATTGTAAAAAATTAGTCATGGCTACGAAAAATACCCTGCTCGGAAGACACGAATTCAGGAACAAAAGGAATCCTTGAGCTCAAAATATTTGTTAAATATGGGTTACGGTCAACATTCGAGAAATTTGTCTTTAAAGCATTCAAGTTATGATTATTTCTATAGGATTATAAAAATAGCATTTAATTTCCTTCCAGATTCTAATGTACAAATCTCAATAGGTATATGTGCGTAGGTACTGATGCTTGCAATATGAACAATCTCTTCCGTTATTTAAAAGCAATTTAATAAAATATGTCAAATTTTTTCGTAAAGTATTTATAAATAATACAATTTGAAACGTAAAAAAAATTCTCACGTCATTAAGTCTTGAACTTCATGCAAATTATTTACCTAGTTACTAGCAGCTAATATTCTAAAATAAGTTTATTCATGTGTTTACTACTCCTTTTCTGCATAGTTGGTTAAACTCTGTTGAATTGGTTATTGATCACTTTGATTAATGTATGCGTTTACACTATAGAGAGTTGGTCATGTGTTTTTTAGAAAATCTCAACTTCTTTTTTGCCAACGTATCGCCTTTAAATTAAACCATCTTCAGGCCTACAACACAATGCAAGGAAAACAGTTTACAAAGATAAAAGAGTTTCTCAGCCAGCATTTAAACTACCTAGAGAAATCTCAGCCAGTATTTAAATGATTAATTTCAATTGATAGCAATTTATGTGTAGTGTTCAAAGTGTCCATGTAGATATTTAATCAGGCATTTTGGTCACGTTTTATTTTACTATCATGATTTGAAAAAATTTATTCTCACTGTTATTCTTCAATTATTGTAATCAAAACATATATTTTCAATGTCGAATTTCTTTCAAGGCCTATTCGAACACCAGTTTATCACCATGAAAACAAAAAGAGTACGTAGTATACATTACCTACTCTAAAGAGTAATTACCCAGGGTAACATTAAATTCTGTTCTACTAAAAATGATATATTCTTATTTCAAATCACATTGCATGAAATTTTCCATTGTTTTCCTTGTATTTACGTCCTTCCGCTTCGTTGCTTTAGTTAAATTATTTTTCTTTTAAATTCCAAATTTGGAAGAGCCCTTCTAAGAGGGCATTGCCTCGGTGCTACTTATCTCGACCAACTACTACGAAGGGCTGTCATCAATTCCCTTTCCTTTCCCTCGAATTTATTTTCCACTGCCTCTCCACTCCTGCATTCTAATCTCTCCCGCCACCCGTACCGGCTAGGGCCCCCGCATGATGCACTTTCCGGCGTTTTTAACTGCCTCCCTCGCCGAGAACCCCGGACCTTGAGCCGGGATTTGGCTCCAAACGCTGACGGAATTTTAATCTTTCGCTTGGTCCGCGATGGCCAATTTCGAGTGTTTCTGGAGAAGCACGCGGGGCTGGTGGCCCGGGGCAAATGTGAAAGGAGAGTTCCGTATACTGGAAGACGCCCCTTCCCCTACTGTAAGGGGTTTCCATAATGGCAGGCTGAAATTGCAACATTAATTTCAGCAAAAGATAATTCTATCGCAAGCGAATGATGCACATTTTCCTTCCCACTAGTACACGCACCTAATATATCCATCGCAATCACTTAAGCGTTCACCATGGCTAAATTATTCTTACGTTAAGTGACTTCTGATCTTCGAGAGACTATCAACTCTATTGATATCAATGCCACACTTAAGATTAATGACACTAAATGCTGTCTAAAATCGCCTGATAACCGCAAGTAAAAATAGATATATATTTGATTGCTGGAAATGTTTCAGCGGGATGTTAAAAGTGTTGAGGCCTTACTGTTTTACAACACAGGTCAGTACTGAATTCAATAATAAAACCAGGCCCATGCCTTAGAATCAAATGCAGAACTTAAATAGAATTCTATGCCTCATAACCTTTTATTTCAGTGTTCAATGTTACCGTCCGGGCATTATCTAAAATATTCAACAAAAACTGTGCCACGTTGTTTGGGCTTGTGCACTAAATTGTTTACAATACATTCTAAACAAGTTCCAGTAAGCCAGTTACATTAAACTGTCATTAATATCTATCATTTTTAGGGTGTTGAAGAACCAATAGAATTAATAAGAAAGATTCCAGCTCCACCACTCGGATTCTCACGAATCGCTCAACTCGCTTGCTTGCTTGCGATTGGCCGTTAAATCAAATAATTAGATAGAAAATAAGTAGCGTACTCATTTGTATTCAGCAACCATAACCATATTTGATTCATTCATTGGACACTATAACAGCCTTACTCTTTCCGATTGCAATCATATCGAATTCATATCAATTTTCTGCACTAAATTATGTATCGTGTAAAAGAACTTTTTTCAGGTAGGACTCGGTACCTCCACAATGCCGTGAATATGAAGATACAACCCCGAGAAATCACAACTTTTGAACGAAATTAATTTAAATTTCCAAGAATGTGACGCCAAAATCCACCATTTTTGATGCTCCAAATTCCCAATACCTTCTGCGTCATATTTAGGAAAACCTCACTTTTTATCGCCAACGATGACGGAATTTTGGCGTCATAACCTCGAAAATTTCAAACAATGCCGTTTAATAGTCTGGATTAAATAGAAGGCTTTCACGTCATGCCTATGACACCATCGAGGTCAAATCAGGCCACCAGATGTTCAACATCTCCATGGGTCTGGTTAATGTCGTCCAAATTCCAAGATCGATCAAGATTTAATCTCTTCAAGACTCTCAACAGCTTTACGTTCCATCCGACGAACCCCAGAGTACTACACTTGAAGTGATCCGCACATAGCACTCAAGTGTAGACCGGGATTCCACTGAAGAGTTATCGGAGTTGAACCCTGACCTTGACTGTGACTTGAACCGTGACTGCGTGCCACAGCATTTATGCTATTGAAATGATTGGAAAATTGTTCAAAAGTATAGAACGGTTGCGCCGCTTTTCCTCCGGGACTATAATTTGGTGGCTGGATGTTGCCTTCTCCTCAGAAGTACCATTGTTTTCACCACTCCTTCAATTTCATAATTGTTATTCTACAGGTCCCGGTGTATTACTCACCCAGGGCACTCATGTCTCAATTAGTATATTTCGAACAACTGAGAATGCTCACTAGATTCTCAAGATACGGTTCCTTTTTGCTACAGCTATTGTTGGCCAACCAGTAGAATGAATTCTGAAATTCCTTTCCTCTATATTTAGACTCCCGGTGAATGCACTCGGTTGCCGTAACCGCAGTCCCGAGACATATTATGTTGCGATTTTCCTACTCACTCTGCAAACGCACGCCATCGCAATTTTCAATGAACTTAGATAGTCTACATGGGCCAATATTTATTTTACAAATCGGTGAAAACGCAGAGGAAATTACCTCCATGCCGTCATAAGTAAAAAAAATCAGTAAACCTCAGAACATGTATGGAATATCTGATATTAATTCCGCCTGCAACATGATTGTAACTGCAAATCTATTAATCAATTAAAGAGAATTGGAATAAGGTGGATTTACTAGATAAGGACTAATTGTAAGGGTTGTGGCCTATCCTTTATCACGACGGCAGTCTTCTTCTTCTTTGCCGTTTATGCCATTGGCGTCGGGTCCTCAATGAACTGATTCAACCTCTTCCGATCACCCGCCATTTTCATCTCCTTTTCAGTCTTCTCTTTTTCCGGACTTCTTAAAACCCTTGCATCCAACGTGTACTTTTTCTCCGATCCGGTTTTCCTTCCAATACTTTCCTGGTTATTCTATTCTGATTCATTTTATTGGGATGTGCATACCATCTAAGTTGATTTATCTCTACAATTGTTATTAAAGGCTCCTGATAGAGCCCGGATTTTTGTTTTTCTTTCCAAATCCCTTTTAGTTTTATTTGCTATTCTTCTCGAGAATTTCATATGAGTTCTGTGATATCTTCTCCTTCACATTTGATCTACTCTGGAGCTACACCATATCCTCCTCCTGCTTTTCCTACCTACGTCAGTTTTATTGCATCTCTGACTTCCTGTGTCGTTATCTCTTGCATTTCCTCTTCATTTCCACCCCTCATTCTTCGCCACGCCTCCTAGTTTTCCTCTTCGTTGGTTACTATTTTGTTTTTATCATCTTTTATATTTCTTGTTTTGTTTCTTTCGCCCACTCTCAGTCCTTTAACTATAGTCCAAAAAGTCTTTTTTTATTTTCATGGGAAATGTGCATTTTATCCCCAAATTTCTTCCAGCTTTCCCTCTTTGCTTCTTTGAGGACATCTCTACTCTTATCTCTCAGTTGTTGATATGCTTGCCTCTTCTATTCTGTTTTTGTTTTATAGTATTCTTTCCATGCTTTCTTTTCTCCTTCACCACAATGCGTAACTCTTCATTCCACCTTCCTTCTCAAATTTTAATTTTCCAACTGATTTCTCTGTACACCTTATTATCATATCATTCTGAGTTCTATTGATTCAACCGTGTTTCCCTCTTTCTATTGATCTTTTATGGCCTTAAATTCTTCAATAATCAGTTATACAGTTAGTGTCTGTTTTTATAAACTCCGAGGCGTCCGTCCGTTTTCCGAGGCTTTTTGATTTTTTTAAATCAGTGGGTATCCACCATGTGGGTGAATAGAAGAGCGGTGTTTTTACCGAAGCCCAGTTTGCCGACCTTTTCATGGTTCCTGTAGGGTCTTCTCAGCTACCGTGGCGGTTCCGGGGTTCAAGTCCTCACTATATTTTAACCCCACAGCCAATCCATTACTTCGGTCGTCACCTGCCCCCCACGACTAGGACATTGGATTGGTTTTTGGGGCGCCACACACACACTATGGCATCTTCAACGCACCATGATATTTTAAATTGACCAATATTTACTTTCCGAATTGGTCAAAATTCTAATTTTTGAAAGAGACTATTTCAGAAAACTCAAAATTACATTTATCTTACCTGAAATCCATGATTGCACGGAACACACTTCTGTAACAAGTTATTTTTAAATCTGTTCACGGAGTTTAGTGCACAAAATATAATCAGTTAAAAAAAGAAGGAAAAATTTTTTCCGCTAAAGTGATTGAATATTTAGTTTAAGTCAGCACTGCGCGAAAACTTTCTGTATTTACATAACCTATCCAAATCTTCATTTGTTGTTTCACCAAACCATTCTAGTTGAGAGGACATGCATTGATGTCACTCAAAATATGGCTTCATTACTCGACATATTATCTCAACCCAATACATTGGAACTACAGATGATTTCCAACTAAATGGGTTGGCAACTAAATTAGGTATCAAACAGTCTTGGCACAGGAAAACCTGACTCAACACTTAATTCAAAACAACATCTGCCTCCCGAGTTCAGCCTTGACCGCAGCTTAAGAACAAGGATGAAAAAAGATTCCAATGCGGACTTCCTGCACTCCGAAGAGCTTGTAAATGATTACTATTGAGGATGAAATAAACTTACGCTTAACTTAAACAGAATTTGACTCGAATATATATTAAATACGTGGGATTTGAAATTATAAGTAAACTTGTTAATCTCTCCACTGAAACTTAGTTAAATAATTTCGTCCGTAAGATACAAGGAAGCGAGAAATATAACTTTTGGTCTACCAAATTTAGCACCTCTTCTCTAAGTATCAAACTTGATTTTCTTTAATCCCTCAATGAATTATTTTTCTAGGAAAAGTGAATAAGAAAGCAAAATCGCATTTAAGATCCTCCACAGGAGAGTAAAATCCTCCCCTAAGCAACGGAATAGCATAGGCTGGACCATTTGCAAAGGTAGTTGGTGTTATTATCCTTTCTCCTACGAAATATGCTAGGCCTGTTCGAGCGTTTCCCAAGCTGTTAAAGTCCCTTTTACTATTTCTTGTCGAGAGAGGTAATTGATGGGATTAGCTTTGTGATTCTATAACATCTTATGGACAAATTCTCACATTTTCAATGTGATTAATGAGAAAATCCTTATCTGGAACTTATATCCGTATTATGCATTCACCCTGCAGCATTACAAAGACGCATTACTTGGCTATATAAATGGTAGCAATCAAGGGAAAAAGATTTCGAGTCCTTCCCTTATCTAGCACTGCAACTTAAGGCGCTTTTTAGTTATATCATACTACTAACAATTTATTTACTTTAACGGGTATAACCTTTTACAAAAGTATAATAAAATTTAAAAGACCCGGTTATAAATTGGTCACTCATAATCAATAATAACAATTTGAGTCAAGATAGATGGTTACAAATATAGAATTTGAGAACTAGATGAATATAAAATTTTGTAAATGCTAACAAATGTAGATATCCGTGAAATAAAATAACTTTAAGCAAACCTTATCTAAAGCCAAAGGGTTCAACAATACAATACTTTATGACAAAAACTATTTTATTCAGCTAGTCAATAAAGGATAGGAGATACTTTCACTTCATGAAAATTCTTTACAATTGAAGTAAAATACTTTTTTTACAGGCGTACATTATTTTTACTTTTGGTTTCCATAGTCATGCATACCACCATGCATACCATACCACATCGTACCAAACCAAAGTTTGGTAAGATGTGGTATGAATTTAAATGAAAAATTTGAAGCCATAACATTTTTAATTTTTTAAGTTTTGGCGAAAAAATAAAGAATTAACGCCAAATTTGGAAACTGCATTTCCAACGTCAACGACGAATCAATCCTCAAAAATTGCTATGGCAAACTATCACAGAGTATTTCTGTTGCAGCGAGCACCAGATATTTCTCCTTCAATCCACGTAGAGTACAGATTCCAAACCTTGTACATATACAGTGCATGGGGCAAGAATACTCCACTTGCAGGAAAAGCTATCATAACTGAGGTACTTACTTTTGATGTGTCATTTATAACTTCTGGGTGCCATGTTACCCTTTTAACGATGACTTTGTTTTTTCCTGGAACACCTAAAAAACAAGTTTCGTCACAATTAAAAATATTTCCAGAGGGGAATCCATCAAGAGGTTTCTATTTATTATTTCAAAATATTTTGCACAAGACCTATACTCACTAATTCTTGAACCCTTTTCACATGTTCTCCAAACGCAATCAATTCCCAGACAATTATTATCAAAACATGAGAAAATTACGTTTTTACTGTTCAAATAATTCTGTACAAAAATTTTCATGTCGCGCACACTTATTGGAAACCCTCAATTAGCACACTTAAAGAGTCCTTCTACAAGTTTTTCCTCTTCTTCATGATGAAGCACCGTTTGACCTCCAAATTTTCTAAACGTTTTCCTAATAGTTTATATTGCAGTGCTCCTCGGGGCCTGTTACTGCTCTGCTGCTGTTAGAATTATTAAATTTCCAATCCCAACGTCATCCTCCCACCCCCCCCGCCCCGTGTTCTAGCGCCGCTAAGTTTGTGTATTTTTCCACACCTAAGACCCAAATAAGTATGAATAAATGGGTATGATACGTTGTCAATTTTCATATTTTGTACAAACCCATCCGCCTATTTCATCACCAAAGTTTGTTAAGTTTAGTAAACCGGTTAATTTATGAGTCGGCGCCCCCGAAAATTTTTCTGCATCCTCCTAAACAAATTCTGCCTCCCCTTAGACCCAAAACCTGGCTACGCCACTGATTCCCAGACAATGTTATATAGGGTGGGAACAAATAGCAACCTCATGACTTCCAAAATTACGATACGATAACATTTAAGAAAGTTTTAAGATGTGTTCAATTTGTCGAGGAGTGCACACGTGGCTAAAGGCACTCCATTTTACGGTAGTTAACGAAGAACTAATCATCTTAAATTTTCTTGACTCCATTCTTGATTTATTTTCCCCGAGATATAGAGAAAGTATGGAGGCAAAAGAAGATAACTGTTACTGTACACCCTACTCGGCTTCCCTCAGGTCATGATAGGGACACAATAACTGCATCCTCGTCAAAATACTGACATCCCAACTCAACGCTGAATATTTATTTGACTTTCGAATTACAAAATGTTAGATTGAACCCTCTAAAATCTATAAGTTCCCAACCTTTTTTATGCCCCA
This sequence comes from Pyrrhosoma nymphula, assembly GCA_963573305.1. Taxonomy (NCBI): domain Eukaryota; kingdom Metazoa; phylum Arthropoda; class Insecta; order Odonata; family Coenagrionidae; genus Pyrrhosoma; species Pyrrhosoma nymphula. Next base: position 32,381,458 of record OY754336.1, read on the forward strand.
CACCCCTAGAATATTGAGTCAATGCAGCTATTTCAATGTTGATTTAAAGCAGTGTCGAGCAATCTAGCACAGGAATCTTATGATCAATCAAAAGTGGCGATAAAACTCAGCTTAAAATTAATAGTAAAATTCAACGAGCCACCAAAATGCTTCCATGCGTTTAAAATTATATATGTACAGTAGCTGGCGTTTCATTGTCTACAATTGTTAGTCTCATAGACATTACATATAACCAAATTGCTAGTTTATGCAACACTCATTTTCGGAAATGTGATTTCACTTGATGCTGTTTCCCCACCAATTGTGGCGCAATGTAGTGGAAGCGATACCATTCTTTCGCACGCTCCTCCCACCATTACAAATTAAGAGCCGAGCTGTTTACACGCCACTAAGCATTACGGCACAATTTATTGGAGAGGTCTTAAGAGTCGCTTTGCTTCCCTTTTCATTGTTGCTGACGCGGTCTTAATTTGGTCATTCTCTCCTCTTCGCTCACAGAGGGCGTTGCCGTGCCGTAATCGCCTAATGAACGGTAATGATTGTGTTGTTTATTTTTTTTTCTTCCCGTTCCCAAATCCTCTCCTGCTGGTTTTTCATTTCGTATCAGACACAGTGGCCACTCTCTTTGCCTTAGATATTCCCGGGATTCCAATGTCTACCGCGAACATGGGTCCTCACGTCCTGGTTATGGAGGAATCATCCTGGATTTTGACACACACTGAAAAGCGTTCTGACAGATAATACTGCTCTCATTATATTTTATTATGTACATAAACATGTTTGATAACTATATTTTATTTTGTATTTTAAAATGAAAATTATAATCAATTTCCAATCATTGCGGTTGTGCAAATTATGTGGTACGCAGTCGCGCGAAGGGGTGCAAATATACATCAAAGAGGATGAAATAAACCATAAAAAAATAATTTGACTTAACACTCACTTGCCGGTTAATTATACTGCAACAATTATACCCAATGAAATACGCCTGGAATCATAATACTTGCTTGTAAAACTTTCTACCTGACTAATTGGTATATCCGGGTCCAAGTTACGGTCAAGTCAAATGATTTTTTAATGACACATTTCACCCTCATTGATGCATATACAAGTGATAGGCATTAAAAAAATCTTCGCAGCTCTTTATGAAATAACGATTATTTGATGTGCTTAATTTTAACCGTGCCATTTGAGCAACCTTAGTACTTTCTAAAAAGGAAGCAAAACAAAATGTCATCCGGATTTTTTTAATTTTGATGAAATTACGCATTGTTGCAAATGTAAATAAACAAATGAGATCGATCGATTTAGTTATAGTTTTTTTAAGGGCAACATGATGAAATAGGCCAAGTCATAATGGTTTGTACATGAAGACGCCGGAAGAGCAAACTCATTGGAATTTAAGACTGTGGGAATGGCGAAGATTTGCAGTATTTTTCTGTCACCAAGGAAAGTGATAGGTACTCAAAATTGAGAAAATATTAAGGCCAGTGCATGTGGTTTGCCATACGTAACTTTTTTAATTTTACGGGATTACGGGATATGACTTTGACTCTCTCAACGGCATCGGCGAACTTGAATGTAGAACGCTTTCCAAGCTCGGTTGACAAATGAAAATACAGCAAGAATTTAAAAAGTGTGATAACACAGGCTCACATTCGGAGCATCCAAAAATTACTTATATTTACAAAACCGCTATGTGTGATTTAATTCTCGGTGTCGTGCTATGCGTGACCTTAGTGCAGCAGTTATCCTTCCGCACACCGATTTAAAAGTCAGAGCCATCCTGGCTAGGAAACGGCTCGATAATTGTTGCGAGCATTTCCTTAGTGCCTCAGGCAAGTCTTCCGGCAAACACCGCACAGTAAAAGTACCCCAAGAATGAGCTTGTTCAGAGAAGGCAATAAGTGGGGGGGTCCATAAAAATGATATTGCTATTCGTATTGATTGAAATTTTGGTTTCTAATGGGAAAACATAGCTGTCAATTTCTCTTAAACTTTGCAAAGCATTGAAAGTTAATTTACCAATGCCCTTTGGAATGAATTTATGAGCCTAAACAATTAATACATTACGATATTAATTAATGAAGCAACTAACTCAAGATCCTTAGAAAAACGACACAAAATAGAAAGGCATCACTACCCACTGGGCTGGAAAGAGTTTCATATATCTTGTTCTATATTCTGTACTACTGCTGAAAGAATTTTTTTCTACAGCATGGTCCATTCAATTAAACCACGCACTGGGCTGTGACATACTAAACCTCCTTAGTCATGCATAAAAATGCCTCATTCTAGTCGGAGAATCAAGGCACGTGGTCTCTTCTTGTCATTCGCACATTGGCCACCTAAATACCGCAGCATTATGCCTTTTGAAAGTGGCAGATTACAGATAAATCATCAGATGTCATTACTCCTCCCCACTTTAAAGGATTGCATATTCAGGGAATATATTCGAGAATTTTGGACCCCAAGCAGTACGGCAAAAGGTGGGATCGGACAGAACTGGATAAGCGATGAGATACATACAACACCCACCGTGCCCATTTCCTTAATTTATAGTCTCATCCCGCGCATTTCTGACGAGCAAAATGCGAGTGTGGACGCCGCCACCTGGAGGAAAATACGGCAACAAATTGCCTTCCACCCGTCTCCCATTCCCTTCTTCTTCCTCGTCCCACAGATACTCTTGCTCAACCCCTCATCAAACCACACCTTCCCGCAGACCGACCCTGCTATTCCCCCCGGCGGAATCTCCACGTTTCCCTTCCGTCAGTCTCCGTCCCAACTTTCTCCCCTCCCGCGAAAACCTGTCCGCCGTCGTCTCACACTTACTCACTCTCGCTACCACACCCTTGCTCTCTCTCTCTCTTCAGTCTTTCTCCTTTTACATTTCCACTCCCTACTCCCTTCTCGAAAGAAACATTCCTCCCTGAGCTTGCAACCCCCTAAAAAATCACACAATACACTCCACTATCTTGTCCGCCTCCCTGTAGTCCAACGGTTCTCAACATTTTTGACACCAAGGCACACTTGAGGTGTTTGGAAATGCAGACGGTACACCAGTGAACAAATAAATAGTTAATAGACTTATAAAAAATAATGTATAGACAGAAACCAAAAAACAAAACTTATCGTTTTTAAACAAAAATAACTAAATTGAAAATTATCCATTAGTTTAATACTTTAATCAATTATTATTATTGATATAATTTATGATTTTTTTATGAGCGTTGCAGCACACTTGGCTGAGGCTTGTGGCACACCAGTGTGTAGCGGCACACTGATTGAGAATCATTGTTGTAATCCTTCTCCTCATATTAAAAAGTCCTTCGTTTTAGGGCTGGGGAGGGGAAACCCTCTGCGATACATAACCTTCAATACACGATACGTCGGAGATACCGCAGGGAAAAATCGTCGAGCGATGAGGAAAGTCTGCGAAGAAGGATATAATTTGCGAAGCAAATAAAATACAATGGAAAGACGCAATGATCGTTAAACATGGCTAAGAACGATTAGAAAGTGTGATACAGCTGATGGAAGTACTAGGTTGGAAGTCTTTAGAGACTCAGAGGATATACCTTAGACTTAGATTACTTGAATAATTCACATTCGGCGAGATTCAGTTAGACACGAAAAATAGTGATTTGACCCCGCGCAGTATCCCTAGAACTGATAAAGTGACAAAATAGGATAGACAGATAGATAGGCACTCTACAAACCGATATGTACAAAACCTTCATGTTTTCTACGCTCAATAAGTGACTACAAGAAGAACTGAGCAGGACAGTTACACTCTATTATCTTGGAATATATTTTTCTTATCTCCTCCTTCCTATTTTCTTTTTCTTATTTTCTCCTATTTTCATGATTGTGTTTATTATTATTAATTATTTGTTACAGTTGTAACACTTCCCTCCGAGTCACTGGGAAGCATCAGGTTTCATTGCCGGCATAATGACCGGAGACTCGAGAGGGGTTGGGCAGTAATCGTTGCCACGTCCCATCGGATGAGTGGCTACGCTGCTGTTGGGTCATGCGTACGCAGTAGACGGAGTGACCCCAGGATGAAGGCCTTCTGCATCCGTGCAACTAGTGATTCCGCCTGTGCCACGCAGGACGGAATGCACTTGATGCTATTAAGCAGCGAGCCCTTGACTCCACCGAGCACACCTACGTAGAGGACCACTAGTTTTACAGAGTGTTCGTGGTACATCTGTCGAAGTTCGAAAAGCAGATCTTGATATTTCGTTCGTTTTCCCACCTCCTTTGCATCCATGTTAGTTTCAGCCGGAGCCGAAAATTCGATCACGAACATGGAGCGTGTGAGGTGGTGGAGGATAACGATATCAGGCTTGGTCGCCTCCAACTGCCTGGTGGTGGGGAAGGAGTAATTCCAGCAGATGGTGCATATATCGTTCTCCACGATGGACTCAATATCTCCATGGGCATAGGGTAGCATAGGTGTTTCGTCGATGCCATAATGGTGTTGAAGGTGAGAGTATATCACCCGCAGGGCCGCGTTGTGCCGAGCTAGATACGCTGACCTGGCGTAATAACTACAGCCGCGGAGAAGGTGACTCTAAGTCTCCGGCTGGGCTTGGCACGCCCTGCATCTTGTGTCCGCGACCTCCGCCTTGAATATAATTCGGCGGTACAGACACCATCCTGGTACGCTAGTACAGAACCCTCGGTCTCTGACTTCAGACCGGCGGAGCGTAGGAAGGCAAACGTCAGCTCCTTCGGTAACCCCTACTTTTCGATGTTTCGATGGAAACACCCATGCATGGGCTTATCGGTATGCATATTGAGCAAGGTCTTCTGCTCGGCTTTTTTTATTTTGAGCTTGAGGACGTCTGCCTTCAATGAAGAGATGGTCGTGTCATTGTCGCTTCCGTTGGACGACGGGTCGAAGTCTAGACCGGTTTCGTCCGCTGCCCTATTTGCCGCCTGGAAGAGAAACGCCCCTGTTCCCGCACTCTCGTGCTCTCTCACCAGATTGAGCAGGAGGTCCCTGCTTTTCAGCACTCGGCATGCTGTACCCAGGGCAACTCTCTTGTGGAGACACTCCAGACTCCTTAGTCCTCTACCACCTACATTGCGAGGGAGAAAAATTCTGGCGACGGAGTATTTCGGATGAAGACTTCTATAGATGGTCATCATCTTCCTCGTTCCCATATCGAAGTTCTGCAACTCGTTAACGTACCACTTTATGCATCCGAAGGTATACAGCAGTGTAGGAACCGCGAACATGTTCGTGGCAAGAACCTTGTTCTTTCTTGACAGCTCAGAACATCAGATGCTCCTGAAAGTCTGCCTGTATTTTGCGGAGGGCCTTTCCTTCACTGCTGCAACCTCCTGCATTCGCCGGACGCCAAGATATCCATAGCTATCATTGTCCTCGAGGTGACGAATGACGCTCCCGTCAACAAGTTGTACGTCTTTCTTGATCTCCGAAAATCTTCCTCTCGCCAAGTAGATGGATGCACACTTGTCCAATCCGAACTCCATCCATATAGCATCTTTCTTAATGCCTCAATCGGTATAAAGATATGACGTGGGATTAAAATTATACCTTCCATGTGATGCTTGAATAATAAACTTTGTATATTCCACACTGCTAGTAATGTGCAAGTTTTAATAGAATAAGCATGTCCACATAATATTTTTCAAAACAGCAAAATATCATTCTGAAATCCACAGTTCTGAACTTTTCACCAATGTAAACAAACCCAATTAGAGCGATAATCGCCGGATACCGACGAAATTTTACTTGGCAACATCGCCACTGGATTCATAAATTTGCATATGGATTTTTGTATCCAGTGATGCTACCAGCCCACTCAGCCGCAGGAGGGCTGGAAAGTTTTCCAGTGAGAACTATTATTAGTATTTAGTTAATTTAATAAAAATGGATCTGTGCGTAGCTTCCGCATTTATTGTTCTTAAAAGTGTGAAGAAAAGGAAGAAAGGATTGCAAAAGAAAACATTTGTTGCTGGAAGAAGAAACTAATGATGACTTTATAATGAGAGAATTACTTCTAAACGATGGCTCTTAACTCAAAAATGATGGTTGGCTAACATTAAATGATTTTGAAGAACTAATTCCATTGGATACGCCAGATAGTAGCAGGGAATTTCGTGAAATGTGGCTGCTTTGATATTAACATTTCCATGAAGACTCAAAACAGATACAAATACCGTGTCGACTTCCCTGGTCGAACAACACCTATAGGTTCACACCTATGGGTGAACACCCGTGGGTACACACCCATGGGGGTTGACCTAAAACTAACATGGGTGTACACCTATGGGTGTCAATGAGCATACTCCTATCGATTTGCACTCGGTAGTGCACCTATCAGTGTCACCCCCCACCCCAAAGATGCATTTAGACAAGACTAAAAGCAACGTAGATGGTGGTATTACACTGCATCACTCTCATTTTCTAATTCTAAAAATATCTAGTAAAATTTTCATCCATTTAACTTTTACTTTCTTTATTAAACTGGAAGTAATCATACAAAAAATCTAATTGTATTCCGTTTTATGTCTTATTCTATATTCGTATGCATCAGCTAAAATTAATGGTTATACACCTATATGAGGGTAGGGTGTGCACCAATGAGGGTGGGGCGTGCATCTATGAGGGTGGGGTGTGCACTTTTATCTATGGGTACACACCTATGTATTTTCAAAGGGTTAATGGGTGTGCAGCCATGAGGGTGGGGTTTGCAGTGCACTGTGCACCCATTGGGATAGGTGTATGTATATACAAGATAGGGGTACACCCATGGGTGTTGGACGCACCCATGACCAGGGTTCGCAGTTCGACCAGGGTTTGACGGCAAAATGTTTTCTATGTTGGCCAATATGTGTTCACACAGTGATGTTTTCCATTCGAAGTGGAAAACACCGAAACAGCAACATTCTTTGATCTTTACCGCTGGTCAAAACTGAGGATGTTTCTTTGCATTCACACCCTTGTAAGTATCGCCGGGCAACGTGTGTAACCTCTGAATCCATAGCGGCTCCAACCTTGTCCTTCTATCATCGGTGTCAAGGCGGCTTCAGTTGGTGATGGTGGAAGTATACCACTTTGAGAGAGGTCTCGATTAGTAGCGATATCTCTTTTTATATCGATACTTGCAGCGCATCTTTCTGCTTACACATTACTTTCGACTTTTCTAAAAGAAATGAGTGACTGAAGTAAAAAAATAATGATAATTTCGAAAATAGCCCACATTCAGCAATCAATGCGTTCGTACATCGATTTTTTCCATTCCCACAGGCATTCGTGGATGTTATAACGTTGTATAAATTACATTTTTTATTTATGTGCATCATTATAGCATACATACTGTGAGAATTGCTATAATTCTTATCACTCAATATATACTAGAACAGTCAAAGTCTTACCTTTGTCCTTATTAACAATTAAACTGTCCTTAAACATTTCCAGGTACAAATATTTTTAATATTGGCATGTGTAAAAATGAGTTCTCCTCCAGCTAATTTATTCCTTATCGAACTCCGCTTTCATCGATGTCCGTTACTATGTATGGAAATGCCACTTGCAAGAGGCCTTGCACTATTACCAATAGGACAGTTGCCGTGTCAACTGTCGTAGAGGTAATTTCCATGTGCAGGTCAACCTTTGACACTCTCTGTCGTACGATACATATCGGGCGAAACAATTTATTTTTTCTCTCAACTCGACGAACCCGCATCGCCATGCGATTTTGGAATTTGGGTATCGCACAGCCCTATGCCAACGCTCCCTACCTTTTCCCTTCGGCTCCCCTTCCCCCCCCCCCATACTTCTCCTCCCCTCGTTCTCCTCCATTCCCTTCCCCTCACCCCCCTCCCTCCAACTCCGGCTCCCTTCCCCTACCGCGCCTATATATCGCTTCCAACCGCGCCTCTGAACTCGTCAGTTCGGAGTTGGTGCTCGCCCCGCGATGTGACTGAACTCATCTCTGGTTCTCCGGGAAGCGTGCTCGGAATAAAGTTTCCCCCGGACTTTTGTCCGCTGTCGGACGAAGGGACAAATAATTGGTGGTGGAGGAGGAGGCGGACAGGGAGGAGGGTGGGTGTGGTGTCGTCTTAAGAGGGGGAGGGAGAGAGAATGTATATATGTACCTCTAAAAAAAGGATCCACGAAGGAAGAAAGGAGTGAACTCCTCGTGTGTTATCTTTTTACAACTTCTTCTTTGAAACTGGTTGAACCTTTTTCTGGACCGTCGCATCAGTGTTTGCCGTGATGTATATTGTTTTTTTCGAGTGTCTGGGAGCGCCGATTGCTTTCATCGTATAGGGCGTATCCATGAAGGCTAGAAAAATACACCGCATTAATTGCACGGGAAGGATTCGAAGAAATTGCTCGCTGTGCCGAGGATTCGTGTTCAAGTCTATTCGGCGATTGATTCGGATCGAGAGCCATAAAGCGAGTGCAATAAACGTGAGATGGATGGATTGTGATATTATTCCCGACCGGAACAAGTGAAAGAAATTGTGCCGGGATCAATTTCTTTACAGAATTTGGACACAGTTTGTTCTCCTGACGGTCTCCGCAGAAATAACGTATCCCAGCGGCCGTAATGTGAGCCTACGAGTGACAATCAGTTATACATATAATCTCTGAAGTGATACATCAACTCTCTGAAGTGAATATCAAACTCTGATGACAGTTTTCAATGATCTACTCAAGTTACTCAAACCATTTTGAAGATAAGAATACCATCTATCTTGGAGTACTACGAGACTGCCACCAAAGAGGCTTTTGCAGGATATACCGATGCGGCAAAAAATAGGGACTAAGTTAGGATAGGGAAGGCAAATATATGAAAATGATTTGACGAATGCGTTGGATAAAAGGCAAGTGTTAAGTGTGCCAAGTAAACTTTTCGTTAACTTCCAAAGGGTAGCAAAATATTTATTAGAGAAAGTTTTCAGAAATAAATCACAGTTGTATTTTTTTCCGACATGAATAAATTATATATCTAAATGAAGCAGTGAAGTGATGTATGTGATTTAAACTTTAATGCTACCAGCGTGTTCACCCCTATTGGTTACCAGATTACCAATAGGAAAACTTAAAATCGATAATAACTTCAATAAATGTGCATGAGGGATCAGGTGAAATCTTTGGGGCAACTATATCGAACGTACTTAACAACTCTTAGCTTCACCGCAGCATTTACGCCCTCAAACCGGTGCATGTTGGAACATAAAGGAGTACCCACGTCAAGATCCATCTTATTCGTACTTATCGCTTCTCGTCCAAGGAGGGATCTCATGAATATGGGCATCCGAAAGCACCCATTTTCATCCACACATTGAGTTATTAGCAGAGACAACATTTTCTGTCATGATCCTTCAAGGGAGCCATTCAATATTCTAATCTAATTGTTCGATTACCTGCCCAAGTGCTAAAGTGAGAATATCTTTGTCCCCAAGATAATTATCATTCTATCCACAAAAGCGGAAGTGTACTTTGCGAAGAAGTCCCCCGGAATGGAATCGATTTCGGGACTAGGAGGGACGCTGATAAGTTGAGGGCCCACACGCACCGCTGAGAGACGAGGAGCCGGGGATCCCCGAGGCCTCCCTCGCCGCCGGCTCCGGCAACCTCTCGCTCCTGAGGTGCCCCCGGAGTCTCACTCAACCCCTCTGGAAATACCGGAAAAAGGTAACGTACTAAAAGAAAGTGAGGTGCTCCTAATATCAAATAATATCTAATGCAATATATTATAAAACTTACCAATTACCTTCAAATTTGTCAGTGAGACATAAGGATTTCACAGACAAAGAGGATATGTGTTTAATTCAGTATATCTTATTTAATCAAATATGATTGCCTACAGTATATCAAAGTAAAGTAGCCAGCAATGCATTCAAGTTACAAACAGATGTCAGGCGGAATATGTACAATGCAAATCGTTATATAAGGATGCATAAGTATTCGTCAATTTTTCCAACGTAATCCACTCTTGAGCTTCCTTTCATCAGTAAATGATTGAACAGCGTAGTTCAATGATATATTACCACATAATATTTTGTATTCAAAATATGCCAAAGTATTAACCGCATTATATGCGTAATTCACATTATTACCCATAAAAATTCTGTAAACAACATTCAAGTATTTCGTAAGGATATGTAGTACTCTAATATGTCCAAAAATTAGTGAAAGCACATAAGGGCATATTTCTTTAAAAATTATCTTGGGTTATGGTAGAACAAGAGATTTCTATTCATAAGTATAGAGAAACATGTAACTACATCTTGAAGCCGATTTTACCGAACCAAGAATCTCGAAGAATGTATCAGCTCCAGAGAAATGCGTGAAAGAGGCAGACTTAAGCGCGATACAATTTCAATTTCCAATCACGCCATTGGAAACGTTAGGTGTTCTAGGGCTTCACACCGGGTTTGGTGAACCTACCCTAACTCTACCCTACCCTACCCTTACGTTACCCGGTGTGAATCCACAGAACACCTAATATTTGTTATCCACCGGGAAAACATCAGATCTAATTGCCATTACGAATTCTCAATCGTCCGTATACTTTATTTGCAAATTTAACCCTTTTTCACCTTTGCTAATCCGACTCTTCACTTTGTCAAGGATAAATCATTGAAAGAAAAAAGATAAGTATGCCTTGATTGAAATAAGCTTTTCCGACCACGACTAAACAAGATGTGTATAGATACTCATTATAAATCGTTCTACTGAAGTGATATTAGAAAATAAAAGCTTATAGAGTGGATAAAAGGAGCGGACCTTCGCTGGATTTTCCGACTTCAACAACATTTCATCTTGTTGACTAATCTATCCCTGCAAAACTCTATCCTTTACTTTTCTTGGAACAAAAAGCATTACATATCTTATTAGGCACTTTAGAAATCAATAATAGATAGGAATTCATAAAATACTTTAATTAAAAATATGATGGACTTAGGAATAATACGAAAATCAGGGAACAAAACTCAGATTAGATATCACATTGTATGAACCAATTCGTGGAAGCTATTAAACGTAATTATAGGGCAACTCATTAAAATTACGATTTGAGAGACCGTGGTGTACCTAATTATTTTATTCACTTAGAGAGTATAACGTGGTCTACAATTGAGGCTCTTCCGAAAAAAAAACTAGAATGCTCTTGAGACAATAAGAAAACACGGTTGAAATTGAGAAGAGTTTTACTACTAAAAAGAAAAACGGAATATGGTCCAAGAGAAAGAATTGTAGTCAACCAGATATTTTACCGATAATTCCATTTTTTCTTAATTCATGTATTACTTGCTCTTTGAAAAAGCTTATAAATGATTAATGTATGGGATACATTGAAAATACTTTCAAAGACGCATCAAGGGATGCTTTCAATAGCCTTTCTCTTCTGTGGAAAAACCAGATATCACTTCACATGCATAAATATTTTCCGTTTCATTTTTTTCTTTCCTGCAGATATACTTACTGCATGCGAGCCGCTTAATCTTCCATTTGTGTTAAAGCGTCGGAGAAACTATTATCTTTCCTTTAATTTTTACCATTAAAGCAATAAAAAACGTCCATTTCAATAATTATCCGAAGATTACCCTAGTAATCGCATTGGAAAATGAAAATAACTCTTTATATTTTTCCATCAAACCACCATTCCAAAGAACATGAATGGAATATTGATTCAAATTGCTTACCATCCCAATGGGTGGAACATGTCGAAATATAATTCATATGCATGCATCAGATCAATTTTTATGGCATTTACGAGAACCGAAAATCACGCAATAAAAAAGGAAAAATTGAATTATGAAATTCAGAGACGAAAATAGGATATTTTCAAAGTATATTGAAAGGCTTATAATATTTTCCAGTATTTATCCAGGCAATAAAAAAAATTACATGCTTTCGTAAGCACAAACAGTTGAGTAGCATACACGTTTTTTTACTCGAGTTGTAAATAAATAACAAATTCAGTATTTTTGACATAATGTCGTTACAATATACTTATATTGGTGCAATCATGTTGTTACTACTACATCCATAATCAAAACGAATGCACATCAAGGAATAACTTCACAAAGCGTCTGCGTATGCTGATATCAGGAAATATTCTTTGTCATGAAGGGAAAAATTAAATAGATTATAACAAAAAGTAAGAAATCGATTGATTATTTTTTTAGTCATAGCGAAAGAAATTAAAAGCTTATATCTTTAACATTTCAAATATTGTTTATCAATTCGCATTCAGTCAATAAAAATAGCATTTATGATGAACCTTCTCGTAACAGAACCCGCAAAGCGACGTTGATTTCTCATATATCTAAAATTCGGAAGAGCTCTTTACGGAAATACTTTTTCCATGCTGAAGGCTTTTTACCTAAGTATTTAACATAAATATTGTAAACACGCTATCGATTTAGTAAAATTAAGAATTTATAAGTTTAATTCGTAGATTTTTCGAATTTTTACCAACATTTTAAAAACTAGGCCCCTCGAATCATAAAATGTAGGCAATTAAGCTCTAAAATAAAGACTTAGTAAGGAAAAATAGTTAACCGAATGAAAGATAGATTGTAGAGGTGCAATAAAACTACCTTCGGATTAATTGCTGACCATGGTGTAAGGTTAGGCCTGAGAAAATTTTAGTACATGTGGGATTTTTTGATAAACACCTTTATATATATATAGTAAGACTTACAGGAGGTAGGAGAAAGAGATATAGATAAAAAGGATTCGTTCTTACGGTACTTAAGGACCGGTTGGTCCTTCCTCAGCTTGAGAACTGAGCAGTTAGTACTCATATATATAAATAAATAAATAAATAAATAAATATAAATATAAAAAATAATATATATATACACACACACATACCTACAGCTAAATAAATATAATTTTATATTCTCGGTTCTACCACAAAACCTTATTTGCCATCAAATCAACCAAGATGGGAGATGAATGATTCTAATCCAATGCCTTGTGTATTACATATTATTTTAGCCATACAATGATTTATGGAACCTAAATATTTCACATGTCGATGTTTCGTGAAGGTAAAAAAATGAAAATAAAAAATGATTGACTGATGGAAGCTATTTTTACCACGCATACCGTTTGTCATTTCCTTAAAAATATTTTGTGAACGTGCCTTCTCCCATGAATTCCGTTATCAAATATAAATGCACGAACTCCGATAAACATTCGTTAACAGCTACCGTGACTTTCGGATGTTATCGCGGATTTTTTTGTGCTCCACTTAGGTGAGAGAATTACAGTTATGCGTGGAATTTCTTTAATTATTCCACCTTTCCGTGTAGGTTTATCGTTTAATTTCCCACCGGTGGGGGAGTTATAGGCGGGAGAGAGCGGGAGAGAGCTATTGCCGAATGCTCCCCCGTTGCCTCGGGCGTGCGTGTCCAAAATAAACCCCTAACATGGAAGTTGATCGTGGTCGACGGAGGTGGGTTTGTGGGATCTTAACTTGGTCGGTAACAGTTCCTGCTCCAGTCGACTTCCAGGAGAGAAATCCTTTGTACGGGCGGCGGGAGAGCTTGCTGGCTGGCTGACTGTGCACCGCTCCCGCCCCATGTGAGAAAGACAGACTTGCGAACCCTTCTGCGCCATTCTCCGCGAGACGCGACGGGGATTTCTCTGGACTCTTCATGCAAATGATGAGAGATGGCGAGGGAGTGGAGACTAACGAGTATTCCGCATGTGTTTGTGGGTTTAATATAGGTGCATGTGAGATGGATGTGAGGTTGCATGCCTGTGTGCGTGTATACGAGCCGAAGCCCAACTTGGGAGCCGGGCGTCGTTGTGCGGAATTTTGAAGCCGGACCTGGGGACTTTAGGCCCGAGTCTAGTTCATCGTCGCTGTAATAGAGGGTGTGAGTAAATGTGACTTAGTTTCCAGGCAAAAACATGCCAAGCGGAGTAAAATTAAGGCAGGTCCTCTTGCTTGTGAGTCCTCGAGTAGGATTGCAAGTTTCCATCGTCCAAATACTCTCCAACGCAGAGAGTACATTTTTTTAGTTATATTGATTCTGCCTTCAAGTGTTCAAGTACATTTTAATTTGATACGCTCTTGAAATTTGAGTTTTCTACCACTTATTTTCTGCGTGGGATGTAATATATCACAGTTAGAAAGGAATAAGAATGTTAGGGACAGTCCTTCTTGGTTAATTCCCGTTTCTCTTTGATGAGGAACGAAACTCAGTAAATTAGAAAAAGTAAAATTCAATAAAATGAATGTTTTGATAAATCGTTAATACCAATTTCTCACGTCGAATTCTCATTTCTTCAAATATTTTAAAAAATCTCAACGGTTGGAAACCAAACATTTGGGTGAGGAAGGCTAAGTAGTCGCAACTCATCGCCGTACTTTATTCCTCCAAACTTCTTAATACTTAGAAATAAAGAGCAAAAAAGTGATTGGTTTCCTAAAAGAAACTCACTATAGACAGTGCAATCGTAATCAAGCAAGTTGTTTCATCCATGGCTATTCTAAGAACATGGTAATTGCTTTAACATATTCCCCTCCTCTCACATTTCACTTCTGCGGGGTAGCTTTATAGTTTCAGTGGAAAATTCTTTCACATTAGGCTTAAATATTCTCTAGATACCCAACTTTCTTCAACTTCATTACTAGTTTTACCCACGAAAGGGCATCCATTTGACTGTTATTTAACATTTACATCATCTCAAATCTAGTATCACAATGTAATTAAAATTCGTTGTCTTCTCACATTTCTTTAATATTAAAATAATTTCACTCTCGCAGGCCTATAAGAGATATTGTTACAAAAACTGAGTTAAATATATTGACCAAATTCATATTTTACCTGTGGTGCACCATCATTTGGGGATAATGCTGTGGCATTAGGTTATGTTTATAACGCTGTTGACAGAGTAATAAAGCTTAGTAATTAGCATTTCTGCAAGAGCATTGTTCTATTCGGCCATCTTCAATTTCACCGAGAAAATAACCGGTTTACGTATAAAAACTTCTCACACAACTTTACTCACAGGAATACGTGAATATAGCTAAAATTTACAGCTGGAGTTAATCTAAATGTACATGGTATTTTTCAAACCAACTCCAATGCGTGAGGCAGTGGGTGATTCCTTTCCAGGAATGCAATACTAGTCCCAGCTCAAGGTTGATTTGAGCACGAAGTTCTGGCCGCTAAAGATGAACATAAAGCAGTGAGGAGAATAATGCACGGCTCAAACATAAACTATGGGTGCTACATTCACAAACATGATTGTATGCAATGCACGCGTTATAATAGCAAAGCTGTTTAGTAATACCGTTACCTACAATTTATAGGTTATATGAGATATTCATTCAGTCGGAAACATAAATCATTTGGGAAGTTTGAGGTGAGCTGTTAGTAGAAATGATAAATTATCATATATGACTACCAAACCAAAGTAGTACTTTCATATTACATATCTATTGACCATCACCCATAAATAAAAATGGTGATGTTTTACTGTCCATATGAAAAACAATGCATTAAAAATCTTTTCTTTCTGAACGTAAATACTTTTTTAACGTGAAATATCAAGAAACGTCTTCCTAAAAAGTAAGCTTTGAACTAGACCTTCAATGAGCGCTGACGGATTATTCCAAAAAAATATGATTTTTTCCATGTTATCAACGTTCCTCTCAGAATTGTCGCAAATCATTGAGGTCTCACTGCATTATAGCATTCCCTCCAAATAGCATAAGGTTTTGCATATGAAATTCCTAAAGGCAACCATGGCCTTGTCCACGTACCTAGATGGAGCCCGGACGCAGTAAACACGGGCAGGATAGACAGAGACGTAGCCCAACAAGTAGCGGGCAAGGGTCCCCTAACGAGAGCGACCTCTCGTCTCAAGCAGAGGGATAGAGAGAAGTAGATAGGAGTGTTGGAGTTAGGGGTCGTGCCTGGTGACTCTGGGAGCGTTCGCAGCGCCACTGGGAAGGAGCGGATTTTTCCGCACGTGGTAGAACAGTCTCCATGCTCCCAGTCCCCCCATGTCACCCCCATTCCTTGCCCTCGACATTAGTCTTTCAGACCGCTCGTCCCTTGCCCTCACCCAGTTGTGTAGCGGGAGCGTCAGTCAATGTGTGCGTGCAAAGATAAAGATGGCGAGATAGGAAGAGAAAGGAGAATTCGGAACATTAAGTAGATTGAGGGTTGATTTGAAAATGGTCGATTCGTATCCTGACGCCAGAAATTTATCATTATGTTCCCTCGCGCATAAATTAGTGAGTAAGGCTCTAAATAATGGATTCAAAGAATGATTTCCTGCAATTATACAATGTGGAATCATTTCTACCAATAATTTTAACTGCCTAGCTCCTGAGGACAGATAAAGAAGGTGTCAAGTTTGGGTGAGAATCGCCAATATCAAGAATCTGTGAAGACACAAGGATAGTTTGCTATGGGAATCAGTTCATTGAATGCGAAACAACTCTCGTTTTTCCCTTGACTGGGACTAAATGACTGCTTTAAGTTAAACAAACAATTATGCTCACTTCTTAAAATACAACAATAAATTTTAGTCTATATTTTTCAGTTGTAATGCACATAATTATTGAATTAGGTTGGAGGCAGAAATAGTAGAGGTAGAAGGAAAATATGGGGACTCACTACACCTTTATCCACAGAAACCGATTATAGCATGATCACTTAAAATCTATTTTCAAGGTAAACATTTCAAGAGTTGAAATGGTTATTTGCTATTGGTCTCCTAGCAATATGGAGAGAGAAAAAAATGCATAAATATTAGGCTGGTGGGATTTCCTTAAATCCAGAATAGTTAGAATAAAGGACTCTAGCGTAGGTGATGACGACAAGGTTTAAGGCTTATGATTTTTATTCAGTCCTTCAATAGGCTCCAGTCAATTTCAATTTGCCAATTAGTAATTGCTTCCCTCAGTCATGCACTGCTGACTGGCTTTCAGCGCATTAATGCAGATGAGTGAATATGTCCCATGCCTACTGTGGCTTCTCTCTCGCTGCTACAGATGGCAAAAGGTTCGGTCAATTTCAGAGACACGGGAGTCTTTGTGCGGAGTGGAGGAAGCAGGGAATGCAAATCGTGTTCAGACTCATCTCCCGCATGCCACGTCAAGACTCGTCCTCTCTCTTTCCTACCCCTTCACATCCACCCTTCTCTCACCTCTCCCACACTCCCTTCCTCCCACCTCTCCCGCCATCACTTCCCTCTAGTAGCCAACCGCAGTCTACTCTATAGTCGGAATAATCCAGAGGGTATTTCCCCGAAGAAATAATACGAATTGCTCACGTCCCGCTGGTACAAGAACGAAAATGCTGTTACTCCCTTGAACATACCACCAACTTTATGGCCTGCTGCAATGTCTCGCTCGCTCGTTTTTTATCTCGCACTCGTGTCGTTTTGTCGCGATGAATGCGTCCCATTCGAGTTTTCAATACTCACTCTGCTGAGGCTCACACATTTCGGAAAATCCATCCTCTCCCCGCGGAGGATAGTCGTGTTTCTCAGATTCCGAAGAAATCTTCAGGTTTGTGGCGTTGAAGTTCTGTTGAACTAAAATAAATGACTTCTCGCCCGGAAAAATATGATATTTCAAATCGTAAAGTTACAAAATTAACGTCCCCAACGCTTTTTTAAAGGAGACAGAGGTAAACAACGTCGCATATGTTACATTCTTCCTTTCCTACTTAATAATTCTATCGATGTACCAATGTTTAACTTTGCCTGTTAATATTTTCCCCACTATGTTCAGTAAGCGTCATTCTTTGACGAACATCCACAAAACGTCTTCAAAGAATTTTTTTCACCGTGATTAATTTCGTGATTTTTAATTTTTTTGGAATGTGATCTCTTCCATCACCTTGCTGTTTACCTTACACTCTTCATTCAAGAGTACCTTCTCCGCTTTCAATCTTCACTCATCTTTTCATCTGATGTTGTCATAATGTTTGTTTTAACGTACTATAACGTTTTCCTATTGCAAGAACAAGTTTTTACTGGTTACCTGATTCTCGTTAAGGATATTTTAATATGCTACTGTAAACTCGGAATTCCAGGTTGCAAGACACAGTGGTAGCAGTATGTTTTCCAACAAATTGAGATGACTGCAAAAGGTTTAAGTAACCCGGGAGGTCTTTCTACCGCCAAGATTTAACCTGGTTGTAATTGATTGTGCTTAGTATGTAAATAATTTGATAAGTTGAGACATACGTTACGAAAATAGAGCAAACTTATTCACAGGTTATTCAAGACCTTTTAGATTCCAGGGCATTTCAGCTGATGCTGTTGTTCATAAATGAAACCATGGTCGTCACCAACAGGATTTTCAAAGTATTTTTAACGTATTCTGTCTTCCCTACTCTTTTATCTTTAGATATAACTCTTCTATTTTAGAGTTAATATAAAGATCATTCTAAAATGTATGATTTTAGGCTTGCCCGGCGAATGATGCTGATGAGTTGTTCTCAGGTTTCCCACTGGGATAGGTTTTCCATGATTGCCCAACCCATGGGCTATGGGAAACCCGAGAACAACTCATCAGCATCATTCTATAAGTTCTACTGCGATTTCACTGCCATATAACTGTAACTATACTGCCTGTAAATAGCCAGCCTGGCCAAATAAAGGTCACGTTTTAGAATCACGCGTCGGGCCAGGAATAAGTTCAACTATTGTCATAGCTTGCTGGCCAGTAACATATAAACTTAGAGGTTAACGTAACTACAAGCCACTATTGTTTACACAAATCCATCGTGACAGTGAAAGTCTCATCTCTCATTCCCTTTCACTCTCTCTTCACCACGAGAATTCATTCGGCCCGTTACAGTAACTCGGGACTCTTCAACTCGAAAATCAGGACCCGCCGTGTACACAGAACTCTCATCCCGCATCGTCGGCAACAAGCGCCGAGAGAAATAGGCGACGCCCCCACCCATCCCACAGCCACTTCCCTCTCCTCCCCCGGCCCCTTCTCAGCCTGCGTGCCCCGGCAACATCCTCAAGTGAGCAACCAACACACTACCTCGGCTACACACTGCTCACACACACTCAAAAAGGGCACTCGCAAAGAGCCATGCCATACGCACGGCCCTCCACGCCCCAACTTCTCACGGAACACACTCCTCTTCAACCCCCCCCCCCCTACAACCCCACCCCCGACATCCGGCTGTTCTTCCCACCTTCCCGCGCCCCGTAAACCACCGCGCTACTCCACCACGCGGCGCCATAACTCGGCGCCGTCTGCTCACGCAACGGAGGAGGAAGGCCCGAACAGTCCTCCCACTCCGACCCATCCCCTTGACCTCCCACCACCCCAAACCTTGCCCTCACCACCTCCCCGTCCGTCCGTAAGCATGCAATATGGACCGCAACATCATAGGTGTTGCGTAATGTAAGCGGGTTTCCGGACAGCCTCTACCGGACAAGTTATTGAACATTGTTGGGGGCATCCTTCACCTCATAACATACTCCATTTGAGCCGTATTGCTTTGCCCTCTTAAGTTCCTTGCACGGGCGGATTTATTGGTTAAATACGATAATTCTTCCCGGTAAAACTATAACCCTTGCAAAAAGAATGAATTCAGAGAAGAGAATAGTAGTTCACTGGCGCGATGTGACATGGCAATATTAAAGGCATTAAAATGTTCAATCGTCCAAATTGTTTGGATCAGTTACGCATTCAATACGCAGAAGTACTAACGTATTGGTAAAATATTGACCTAAAAACAGTGGTTTTTACCCACTCATATGATGACAAAATACAGTGCATACCATTCTAAGTTCTTGAATATCCTCAGCTTTAGATGTTGAGGGCGTACCAAGTTATGTAAAATTCATTGCTCCACGTTCAATGACCAAGGTGATATTTATTATTATTTTCCATATTTGGGGGAAAATGACAAGTTGATTCAGTTTTTTCATGCTCATTTGTTTATTTATCTCATAAAACATGTATCATAAATTTTTATATTTGCACCAAATCAAAGCGTAAATTTTTAAGTATCTAAGTTTAGATAAGAGGAAAAAAGTGATTCCAAGGAGTGATTTCATACACAATATTATTACGCAGTGGAAAAGAAAGTACTATGTGAACGTGTACTCAGAGATTGTGTGAACTTTAGGTGTTGAGATAATGGGTGACGATTTGTGTAATCTCAACACCCGGAACTAATGTCATCACTGAGTATATGTTTCATTGACACGTTCATTACTGAGACATGATAATACTATGCATATCATTCCTTTCAATGTTCCATTATCTTGAACAAACAACTCTGCAACAGGCTCAAACATTTTGATTCTGCCTCCTGCTTCATAAGCGTTAGATCCACCGTGGTCCACGAGTCTTTCTTTCCTCTTTCTCCATACATGACCTAACATTCTCTACTTTCTCTAGGCTTTCAGCATATAACTAAAACTTGATAAGAACGACTTTTATGCCCTCTTAGAATTTTCACGATCAACCTCCTCCTTTTGTTAACCTCACGCGCACATATCTACTGCCCAGTTACAGAGCTGGTTGCAATAGATGTAAGGAAAGTATGGGAAGAAGGTTAAGAAAGTATAGGAAGATGAAGAAGGAAATGAATGCGGAAAATGCTTACGAAGTGTACTCGACACCAATACTTTTGTCTCTACCATGCTTAATTTTCCCTAATTTATTCAACCCTATGTCTCAAAACCCCATTCTATCATCATCAATGTTCAAACAACGTTGCCCAAGTTTCTTGCATCCCAAAAACCTCTGCATGGTAAGTGATTAGCTCCTATTATTTATTTGCAAGCAACATTTACAGTGAATCGTTATCATTAGTTTGGCCACGTCAAGAAAATGGATTAGATGTGAATAACGAAGCAGGTTTCTGAAAGAGGAGTGAACAGTGTGAGAGGACGGAGACGGAGAAATTTTTCATGAATGTGGTGGAAGAGTCTCATAAGAGAAGGAATATTATAAATATTAACAGAAGGACGTGCATGCATGAGTTTAACTAAAGCAAAAGAGGTATGCAACCACAGGAACCTGTAGAAAAAAATTATTAAAGAAGAATCAGCTTCACAGGCCTGGTATCGAGTATTGGAATTTATTTTACTGTTTCTACTCCGGAAGAGAATGGTATCTGTGTGTGTATGATGTGTGTATGAATAAACATAAGTGATAAAGTTAGCCTACCCACAAACATTTTCTCCTCGTCATACCTCGGTAGTCATTCTGAGTCGAAAACGTTAATATAAAAGGACACAATACAGTATCAACTATAATCCCATGCAAAAATTGAAGGTTGAAAAAATAAAGAAAGCAAAAAAGTTTACCTAATATTACCACTAATATATTTGAGGCATCAATCACTGTTATGGTGGTTTCTAATCGTGCGAGGACAAAACGAGATTATAAACCTGTCAGTCGTGCAATCCATCTCCCTTATTTTATGCATGTTATCGAGCCTACCATAGTGGAACTCGACAAAGTTTTGTACACCCTCAAAAGCGCTTCATGATAAATATTTCACTCCTATCTTCTCATTCCGTTTTCACTTGCGAGTGTGAGAAAAAAAGGGTGGGTATTTAGTGTTTCAAATGTTCACGGGTCTTCGCGGGGTGTGTTTGTGCGAGATGAGGGCCGAGTGTACAGGGCGTGCGGATGGCTAAGGGTTTAGTCAGAGGGGAAGGACAGGGAGTTAAAGGTTGGTTGGTGAGCAGGAGAGGTGGACTAAAAGGGGCGGGCGAGGACCGCGGGAAGAGACGAGGGTTTTTCGGGCGGCGGCGGGGAAGACGAACGCGAAGGACGGCCCTGCCGCCCGGCAGAAGGGGGAGAGGGGTGGCCAAGGGAAAAGGGATGGTGCCGGTAGGCGGGCGTTGCGGCACGAGTCGCCGCGGCCATTCATTTGTTGCCCGCGCTCAACGTTTTCCCAAGCGTCTTGTTTATCTGCATGTGCATTTAAAACTTTCATGCCATCCATTTCCCTCCCCCCCCCCCCCGCCCCCTCCTCCCGCTCCTAAAAACGTTCGCTCGCTAAAATTACAATTATTATTTTTTTCAGCTTCTTGCGTAATTGCCACCTGATGTAAATTAACCCTCCGTATTTTATTTCTCGGGGTTTAAAGAGATTTCACTAGCTACATCCTGAACATTGCTAAATTCATGCGGGGGAAACATATCGCATCCACTCTGCCCATGAATGTGCGCCAAAGTAGCAATTTTAAAGCCGTAGTGAATCCACGATCTAAAAAAAAATAATACGATTATCTCCATCAATATGCACCTTTCCACTGGTTCATTACGATAAAGTGATAAATATACGTCTTCTGATAAGTCTCGCTTCCTGAAAATTGGTTGATTTATGAATAAGGAAATCATTTCAAACACAGAGCCATGCCGCTGTATTAATGCCAGCATAAGTAGAAGTAATTTACTAAATTAAAGGGTGCATCGACCACTAGGGTCATGTACCTCGACTTTCTTTACAATTGTTGAAAACTAATTTCATACTCTAAACAAGCATAGTGCACCCACCCATGTCAACTTATGGATGTCATATTTACAATGATTTTTGGCAAAATATTCACATGATTTACAACCATGATACTGGATCATCAAATATAGAACGTTTAAATAGGTTTGTAAGTATATTACAGAAATTTATATTATAAATATAGATATATCTAACTATTTTGATCCAGATCTATTTCTAAAATCGTGAAATATTTACCAAATGTGGTCATGCTGCTCTATTTATGCGCACAAAACAACTCGCAGCCACTCACTTCGTGTAAATATAAGTCCAAAATGATTATTGGTTAAATCATGACAGGTAGAAACAGATAATCAACGCAATACACTCGAATTATATATATATAGCCTTTGTTTCTTCTGCGTAATTCAAAGTTTATTTAATTACTATGAAGAAAAAACGAGGGTTGTCTCGTCCCAAATATATAGTCACAGTTGGGTAGACTTATAACCATCCCTGGAAAGCATCTAGGGCGTTTTACATTATTCGCTTTAATAATACCAGTGATTCTTATAAATTCGACATAAAGAGGAAAAAATGGGTTTAACTGTAGGCTACTGTCTGTGAAGCATTATGCTTATTGTACACAGAAGGAAATAGATATATAAAAAATGCATAAATGCCGTGAATTACAACGACGAACTCCGTCTTTGAGAGTGGAATTCAAACCGTAATAATAAATGTTTAAATTAAATTAATCTTCATTTTGCAAATGAAACAATATTTTGATTCACAGTCGTACAACTTTATTGCATTTTAATAAGTTTATCCTTTCAGTTTGTTCGGATAATTACGGTTTTCGTCATGGTCACGCTTTGTATGCAGGTTTTCGAATAGCATTGCATTGCATATGACTTAACGAATCATTCATAAAACCTTTGAATAATTTATATTTAAATATATACATTCATATGCAGTCATTGGGAATATTCACAGTTAATATCTTAGCATATAAATTAATTGAAGAATGTCTTATTGAACCAAATCAAATTTCATTGCTTTAATAGTTACGTAAATCGGATATAAATGATAGATTCTAAAAATGAACGCATCATCACACTTTCTAACAAAATGAAGTACTGAATGTATTAGAAAACGTTCAGCGTTACTAAGTAGCACCCAATTTTGATATACGTCTGTAAAATGTTTCACTAACAGAAGCGTACACACAGTGCAAATTCAAACAAGTGTTCTCTTGCAACCCAAAACAACATTATTCAATTCACATTCCCATTTAGAACGTTCTCATGACATCAATTTCTGACATTTTGACCCAATAACAGATGTTATCGTTTGCATCACTGATGATTTAATCGATTTTGACCAGATACACGCGGCTGGAGAAATGCATTCGCTGTACCTGCCTAAATTGCTAACCAAATTTTCCAATATTTTGACCGGTATTACCCGATTACTTTGTATATGTGGACGTGTGTTTTGTGTTACATTGCAAACATTTGGAAATCACCACGAATACCTCAATCACAATTTCCTTTGTTCAAGTCATTAATATGTAGGATAAACACAAACGTGATGTTACATGCCTTCTGCTTCATCAATAAAAATAAAAAAAATAATATTACATACTACATTAAGAGGGTTGGTTTTTATAGCACAGGAAATCATACTCTTCACAAATATATGATCGTTACTAGTAGGTACATAAAAATGTTCATTGAAAACCAATTTTGGCTCCAAACAAACAAAAAAATAGCATGTTGACACAAAAAAATATTCAACAAATATTAATGAATTATATAATAAACTTAATAATTGATTTTCCGTCTGTGGAATTTGAAAACGTGGTCTGTTTTCTTTGATTCTCTTAGGCCATGGGTTTCCCGCAAAAAGGCGGTTGGTGTTTTAACAAACAATTAGGAAAATTGTGGCAAACAATAAAACAATGTATAGTGAAAAAATGGTTCTACTCCCATAAAAATTGGACATTACATACTCCTAGTAATCATTAAGGAATAAACAATGATATGTAGGTACTCAGGAATTACCATGTACTTTTCATTACTGCAATAATTCGGATGCTTGGTCTGGCAAGTTGAAGGTTCAGTTCACGAAAGGCTGAGCTTGGAAGTGTGTAAATTGTACATACATATTATGAATAGGATAAAGAACCAAAGGTAAGAATCTTTATTCGCACTACTTGTGGTTTGCCACTAAACTCTCGAAAGCATTCAAAAAGGGCAGTCATAATTTCAAATCAACAAGGCAAAAAGGGCAGGGATTTTTCAAGTGAATTCACGTGCATCTGAGCCCGAAATCATCAAGAACCAATTACTGAGAGAATGGGTCGTCAATAATACATAAACAATACATGAAAACTTCATCGCTTAGTCTGAAAGTAATGATAAAGCTATATTCTCCAACCCGTATATCAGTAAAGCTCTTCAAGAACTAAGATCAACGGAGCGCGAAATTAACACAGCATTATAGAGGAGTCTCTTACCCTGGTGCCTCCTGGGGTTTCCCAGGAAGATTTGAGACCCTGAAAATAGCTCAGCTTGAGTGCAGTTGAGCATGTCAAAATAGGCATCACCCGGATTTGACCCCAGAACCCAGAGTTTAAGTCACAAAAGTGCTACCATAGAGATCTTTTAAGGATAGGGTTTCCTCTCCACCAAAGAGCTTACCACGTTGCGTAAACAATTAGGCTTTAAAAGTTACTGTGATTAGGTCTAAGCTTACGGTGTAATAACCAATACTAAATAAGATCTTGACGGATAACCTCGTGTATCCTGCATTTACTTCAATTCTTGTATCGCTTACATGTCAAACTCAACATTTTACCGCAAGGTATTTGGGTGATTTGGTTGGTTGAAGTAAATCTGGGAGGTGGGTAAAATTTTTAAAGCTGAATCTCGAATCCTAGTGTGATGCTTTTTTGGGATCACTCCAAGTACATCACGTTACAATTCCATAGTACGCCAAACTGACCCAAACTGTTGACTCTTAGGCATCTTTAGTACAGATCAGGCTAATTACGACACCGAGAATTTATCAACCTTTCCTCCTCTTTAAAAAGAAGTCCTTTTTTGAACTCGATACTCTCAGGCGTTACTTTGTAAAATTCCATTTTGATAGAATCAAAAACAAACTTTGTAAATTTTACAATCAATTTTATTCACTACGACCGGTTTCGACGCATAGGCGACATCTTCAGGTGTCGCCTATGCGATGTCGCCTATGCGTCGCCTATGCGATGCGAAGATGTCGCCTATGCGTCGAAACCGGTCGTAGTGAATAAAATTGATTGTAAAATTTACAAAGTTTGTTTTTGATTCTATCAAGTCCTTTTTTATCTAGCTTATCTCTTACTCAAAAAGTCACAAATGAACTCGGTTGTCGTTCGTCTATGTCTCTTATCATTTAAATAATATTCCTTACCCTCATCCCTAGTAACTTAACCCACCACATTCAGTTCCCTCAGATTCAGATTCATGAGATTTTCATTAATACGGCCATGAGTTTTTATTTTGTTTGCATTGTACTAATGTTTATTATTTTATTTCTCAAGGCAACACCACTATGTTACTGATGATCTCATGTTTTTTAAGCTCAGAAAAATCTGAAAGTGGCTATCTTCCCTATTTCCTTATTATGGCATAACAAAGCAAAGACCGACTGCTAAGTTTCAGGTTTAAATCGAAGAAGGTCCGCTGTTTGTAGAAGGGCCTGTACCAACGGAGCTTTACCATTTAATACTAACAATTAAATAATAAGCGAGTCTAATGTTGGCAATAGAAAAACCTACCATCATTATCATTGTCCTCATTTCATCCTCTCAAGCTGAAATAATACAAAATCTAGCAATTTTTTTAACGATAATCAGACTAGCACGAAATACAGCTAATAACAGGCTACCAGTCAAAGGTTAGTTGCATTATTGTTCGCAGTGACCATAAAGTATTCGTAAAAACACATTGGCATACGGAATACCATCAAGTGCCCGAAATACAAATGGTTTTCAGTTAGAGAAAAATCTGTCTACCTCGGCTCCTTTCATGCTAAAACGAGAACATTCATTGCGATATAAGGTACCTTAAACAGATTAATCCGAAAAACAAAAATCATGAGAATGCATTAGGCTCGAAATAATGAGAGGGAGGAGTGAATAAAAAAACAGAGAGAGAGGTTTTGTTCAGGTAACAGCGTCAAAGAGAGGATTCTTCACTCCGCTTACGAAAAAAGATCCTTCTTTTGCATCCCACGATTTGGGATTCCGGGGACAAAAAGATGATGGAGGGTGAAACATCTAGAGGACACGGGAGGGTAGGGATAAGGAGAGGGAGACTGCGGAGGCGTCGGGTGAGAGGAAGGGGAAGAAAAGTGAGGGGCAAGAGAGGGAAAAGAGAAGTTTAAGAGGAAACGTGTGAGTTGAGTTAGTGAGGGGGGATGGAGGAGGAAAGAATGGGTAAAGCTGGCCCATTTTCCCATGCGTTTCTCACTGCGATGCGCCCCGTGTGCTACCTTGGGATACAAACATAGAGCTTTTTTACGTCTAAAATCTTTTTTTGCGTGGTATCTTAATAGTTTACGTATATAATGTTATAATTTATTATTTTAGAGCCCATTTTGTTTATCTCAGGACGATTCAGGTGGCCCAGCGCTAATGGGGAAAAGAGGAATCATGGAGAGAAGTACGACGTTTGCATTAGAGTACTCTTAGCAAAAAACATCCAAGATTCATAATTCAATATCCTATTTGACGGATGGGGTGCTTTCTTAGAATTTCTTTAAAAGTATCATGAAAATTGATAAGGATTCCTCTGAAAAATCTCAGCCAACGTAGACAATTTGAACAACACATTTGAATCCAATTACTCGGGATGAGACTGAATTCCAACCACGATAGCATGCCAATCTTCTCCGTTGGATTTTATTTTGCCATGTGTTGAAGCGTATTACAATAAGGAGATTATATTCTGGTCACGTGAATGAAGAATGCTAGACAGGAGATGACATGTGTTTAGCATAGTAAACTGTTGACCTTAATAAACGCTTCAGCCGATATTTTTTTCTAATTCACGCTCTTACCACGAAGGGATAAAAAATATCAGGAATAAAGATGGATTCTTGTTTTTAAAATAGTTATGGATTAAAAGTACATGAGTTGATGTACAGCTTTAAAGAAGAGCTGTGTTTATTTGCTAAGCATAAGGTGCAAAAGACCGCCCGTTATTATACAGGATGGGATATTTCCTTATAACACAGGTCACGTTGTGTGGAACTGAGGTCGGACACAGTTGACACAACTCCAGGCGGCATGCAGGAAATAACTCAAGGAAAAAGTTTTATTTAGCAACAAATTAGAGCTGGAATTAATGGAATTTTTATTTCTTTGTTTTGCCCCATTCCAGTCACAAACAACAGGATACCAAATTTTGATACCTTCAGTATATTGTAGTGAGTTACATACAAAATATGGTGTCTTACTCAGTAACAGGGTATTTCTTAAAAGAGTGGAAAGGGAAGGTATATTTGACGGGATATTCTAATTTTCAAGTTTTAGTCCGCCAATACTCGTGGCCTATGTCTTTTTTTGAATTTATTCAATTCAAGACCTTGTTATAGAATCAATCAATGGCCAACTAGCTAATGCTAAATTTAATTTTATAACACAAGAGTAAATTATTTCAACAAAATCTTCCTACCAAGCAAATACTTGGAATTGAAAACATGCATTTTAGGGGTGTACACGTCAATAAATTTTACATGTCAAATAAGTAATTCAAATGAACATTTGAACACATCAGACATTAATATTTACACTAAAATGGATAA
The DNA here is from genome assembly GCA_963573305.1 of Pyrrhosoma nymphula. Lineage (NCBI taxonomy): Eukaryota > Metazoa > Arthropoda > Insecta > Odonata > Coenagrionidae > Pyrrhosoma > Pyrrhosoma nymphula. Next base: position 32,409,781 of record OY754336.1, read on the forward strand.
AAAGTAAAAAAAGTCCTATTACCTATAACTGCATGCCATTGGTTTGACGTCACCACACGCTACCGATTCTCTGGACCAATAGGAAGGATCAAGTCAATTTATTTAATTCTCTACCAACCGGGAACAATTTAATTCGTCACATCATGATAAAAAAGCATTACACATGAAAACGATTTGTATTCCTGGAAACAGCATCGTGCCGTGTCTCAATCTGTGGTATTCTCGATGAAGCTTTTTGACTCCACTATGCACGCATAATATAAACAAGATATATTTCCATAAAACCGCCATGTTTTTCAACAAAAGTTTAGCCCTCAATATTTGATAAATCAGCTCCAGATACCAATAATTTAAAAAAAATATTTCATCTTCCACATTATCTCCACCATTCGTAGTCACAGTGGCTAAAGTAAAAAAGAGAGAGGAGGTGATGGAAAGAGGAGGAAAAGGCAACAGGGGAAGAGCAAAAAGATGAGAAGGGAAACCTACTTGTTGTAAGTACTGGAATAAATATCGTGCCGTGTCGCAATCAAATGTATTCTCGACGAAGCTGTATTTGCAATCAACTATACACGCATAATATAAACAAGAAATATTTTCGTATTAGCGCGAACTACGCACACATAATATATTTCCGTACATCCGCAATGTTTTTCAATAAATGTTTTGCCCAATGAATTTTAGAAATGAACTCCAAATACCAATAGTTTTAAAAAAATAATTCATCTTCCACATTATCTCCATCATTTGTAGTCACAGTGGGTAAAGAATAAAGAAGAGAGGAAGTGGGGGAAAGAGAGGAAAAAGGGAACAAGCGAAGAGCGAAAAGAGGAGACGAGAACACTTTTTTGCTCGTCATTTTTTCTCACCCCCTCCTCCCGGAACATAACCCCTCCCAACCCCCCCGCACACGAGTGTCCATTCGTCACCCGGTTTCATCCGTAAATACACGCCCTCGTTGATTGTTGCCGCGGCCCGGGCGACAGCACAGGCGGTAACCATTGAACACAGAGGCGCGGACAGGCCAGGGAGGGACGTTTCCACGCTACCGGGAAAAGGGGTGTGGGGAGGGTGGGGAGTGGTAGGGGCGTAGAGGAGAATTATGTGTCGGGTAGGGATGGGAAGGGTCCAAACGTGAGGCGGGAAAGCGGGATGGGAGAGGGAATTGAGGGGGGATGAGGCTTCCGTGCCTGCATTGGGGGTGGGATTGTGGAGCTAAGCCGGGGAAGAGGATGAGGGTGGAGGCTGAGAGCACGGATGACGTCCTGCCGGGCAAGGGGAGTGGAAGGAATGGAGGAGCAAGGATGCTTTTGACTGCAGTAGGTTTAGCTGAGATATAAACAGTCTCCTGAGAAAAATAATGGAAGAAATGACGCACGGGGAGAGCTATGGAGGAAGACAAAGGATTGAATGCGTAGAGAAAATTGTGTGGGATGACAAAATAAGGAAATGGAATAGAATAAATATTGACAATGAAAAGGCAACGGAGTTGAGAGCTGCAGCAAACCAATCTCCGGATAACTGATGTTGAGTAGATCTAGGTGAGTCGAGGGTGGGTAGACCAACATGTAAATCTGGCTGCTCGATGTGTTGAAGAAAATAGTACACCTTTTTTTAGATAAATAACTTCTCATATGTATAATTCTGAAATTACACTTATTTTGACTTTTTGGTGGCCAATACAACGCCTAAAATAATGCAAAGTGTGACATTTTTACTAACCTGGTATCATTTCTCGACTTCTTTTTTATTGATACGTCATTTTTTTCCAGAGAAGATAGTAGAATATGGGAAATATCATACCCTTATTACCACATTACCAACATTTTATAATTTTTAAAATAGCAAAACTTTGACGATGAATTAATAGCGATCAATTATTTCACAAGACATTTCTTCTCCCAATGAAAAAGGTGACGTTTTTCTTTCGCAGGTATTGCTGTTAAGGGTATAACATGTCATAACTTTATCCAATACAACAAGCTCCATTGACTAAAACAAGATAATTATTGACAATATATACATATATATATGACAGTTAAATTACAAGGCATATTTATAGTTAAAAAGATTAATACCCAATCATGCTATTTAAAGAATACCTACTTTTACTAAACAAGCTAATCCTGACATTTTTCTAAGTTCACGTGAGTAAGTATGGCAATACGAGGCCTGAATGTGACATCAGTAAACATAAAAACGTATATACCCTGTTGAGTTTTTTGTAATGTGCTCATAAACGACCTCATCACCATGCATATCCGGGTGCAATTAGAGCTTGGGGTTCTGAGATATACTTTCATGGCTTAATTAATGCATCTGCGTCCCTATATCTATTTACCCTGCATATATATATAGAGGCCAGGCCATGAAAAAGTGATAGTATGAGGGAAATGATAACTGAGGAAAAGGAAAACTGTAGTAAGGTAGAAAGAGAGAAAATGCAAGATGAAAAAAATCCTTCGCCTGCCCCACCCTGTCCTCCTAAGCAACTAATTGAGGTTTTACAGGATATAAATGGTAAGGGAAGATTCTTTTCAAAACCTTTGAAATTGATATAAGTACATGTTATGGTCTTTTTGTGTATCAGTATAAAATAGTTCTCATTTGTATAGTTCCGACAATACTATTATTTTGACACTTTGGTATGACCAGCATATTATAGAATGGGGTTAGAATACGTACTTAATATCCTTCGTTACAGCCTCAAGTACGTGCGATAAATCCAGTAAATCGATGTTCTGCTCGGACAAAGGAGCATTGGAGAGGGTTTGGAGGCTAAGGGAGCGAGTGAAAGGGGTAGCGTGAAGCACGTGATGCGATCAAAGAGGGAATGAAGTAGGGGTTTGGCTGTATATGGGGGAGAGTAGGCAATGTCAGCAGAGTCCGGGAGTGAGTCGGGGTTTTTGACGATGGAACCACCAGGAGGGAGGGAGGGAGTGGAGGGGACAGAATTCAGGGGGGTGTAGAAGCGTAGGTGGACGTGTATAGCCTGGAGGAACGGGAGGAGAAGGATGAAGGCGGCCAGAGTGGGGTAAAAGAAGATGGATAACTGTGACACAACACACGCGTCACGTGACCTTGTCCCACATGTGCGTCAGATGGTCGAAATGGCAAACGAATGCTGGGGAAGAGGGGTGGAGGACAAAATGTGGCTGTGAGTGAGAGAGAAGGGACAGAGGTGGGGATGGAGGGAATTGGGAGAGGTTGACAAAGGAGGATATTTCAGCGAAACGGCTAAACGAAGACGGATTGATTCACCAGGAATTATTCTTCGGAAACCCTTGTTTTTTTGGGCGGGGCATTACTCGCGCAGCGGCCGCGAACTCCGGGTTAGACGGCAGATAAAAAATGTTCCTTCCGAATTGCTCCCGTGTTCCTCACTTCCATTCAGTCTCACACGCGGCCATCGGAAAGAGAATCGAAAACAAAAGAACAAACGACGAAATCCACCAGAGCGATGTTGCGGTTAATTACCAACGTCATTTATCAGCAAATTACGTCGTTTTGTATTTCTTGTTGTCATGCGGGCGCGATTAAAAGGATGCCTGGCTCATTATAGACCTTTTATTCACCCACAAAATTTGCCATATTACAACAGCTTCCGTAGCTATTCCCAGATATCAAACCGATGTTGTGCGTACAGCTCTGTTTTAAGGTCGGGAAGGAATGCCTCAAACAACTATATGAAATGCCATTTCATTGCTGCCAGGATTAAATTTTAAAATATCCCTTCCATAATAACTATATGATATCTTAACGTTGGATATTAGCATACCTTCAGGAGACATATGATCCCAATGGAAAGTATCCAAAGATATGGCTTATTTATGTGCCATTTATAAGCCTGTAATTATACTTGGGATTCCTTGTTTACTGTTGATTAATCAAGCGTACTCAGTGTTGAAATTTCAAATCTTCATACGGAAAAATAAGACCACAAACACAGTTACTAGGGAGTGAGAGATACGTAACGCAGTTAACACTATATGAGTGAGATTATGGGCCGTTAAATGAACACTTGCAAATCCACGCACATGAAATAGGAAACGTTTTGTGGAGTCAATATTTAAAAAAATAGTTTCCTCACAGCTACTCGTCACTAACAACGCCATCCAAATTGATTAAGGGTTAATATCATTACTATGGAGAATTTGGAGGAAAATCCAGTGTAACATAACTCAAAATTATAGATAATTATCGTAAATATTTATGTCATGATATACAACGTATTCGCACCGTAGATTCGGCACAGTAACCACGAATGACGTTGCCAGTTCATTTGTGCAGATGGATGGGCAAACAGGAAAGAATGGCGCAAGAAGTACAAAATACTATAATTATCCCACGGACCAAGTCCCAACAAAATCGCGGAATATTCTTTTCTCAAGAGAACGACCCATCGTTAAATACAAACCAATGACGTTACCAGTAAAGTCAGAAAACCCACAATCTGAAGTTGTGAACCTTGTCTCAATGTTTTTGTCTCTTAAGGATAAAAAATAACCAAACGTTCCATTGAAATGCAAACAAAATATTTATAATTGTAATCATAATTTATTATTTTCAATAAACTTACCATTCGTATTTAGGCTTCAATAGTTGTTTTTATTGCATATTATTGTATCACAAAAACAAATCATAATCAAAGATCATCCCTCTTTGGTACAACACTAATTATCCGAGGTATTTGAATTCCTGAATATCCCAGAGCAGCCCTGAAGCCCAGAGCAGGTATGACCCAAAACACAGATCTCACTGAGCAGCTACGCAGTGGTCGAATTCAATGGAAATTCAACACCTGCTCACTGATCGCTCCCGGAGTATTACTTTCAATGAATACGCCCACCATCTTTTTTTTAATAATCTTAAATCCTTACTTCTCCATTGTCACAAGAAGACAGTTTTGTTCATTCTGAAAAGTCTGATTCAGATAAGTCTGGTGACCATAGCATACATAAAAAATTATTAAAACTTAAACATATTTTATAAACTGAATTAAAATATGTCATTAAAATAAAGCATGCTTATAGTTTTATAGTCCACACTACATTTGAGACATAAAAAAGTAATTATTAACGATAGTTTTTTTTCTTTTTTATATGTATATATACCTATTACTTCTTTTAATAAATCACATGGTTCCTGAATTGAGTCCGTATAAGTGACATAGAAGTTCAAAAAGATGATGCTCATGTTGTAATAGGCAGAAAAAATGGCTACCCATTTTGCCAATGACTGATACATGAGATTCCAAAAATGATTCTTGCGCACTGTGTTATTCATAAAAAGAACTTAGTGTAAAATATATATCAGTGGTTTATGATAAAGTACTTAAATCTATTTTGTTAAACTGTCAAAGCTTATATAAAATGTGAGAGGCTCTTCAAATAATATAGTGAAAATAAAAACTAGGCCATGAGATACTTTTACTTCACCTTAAGGTAAGATGTCTCTCGAAGGAGAATTTTTTGAGGGATTCATGAGACTATTTGATGATTTGACATGTGATACGCCGGAAATGAAGCACCTTTGAATCGTGGTTACCGAAAGATCTAAATTAATTTTAGATCTTTCGGCGTGCATTCAATTTCCTGTATAAGATTTAATTGAAAAAAAGTAACGAACATTTTCACTGCTACACTGGTGCAACTTTCGATGCCAATTTTTATGGTAGCCACTATCTTTTCGTTATAACAACTCCCGTTTGTATATGCCTTGTAGTGGAATTTTTCCTAAAAATTCCGGAAATCATGATATAATGATCACGAAAGGTGATACACCACCCTATCACTCCTATAAAATGGCTGGAGCCCTAAAATCAAAAATCCCAAGCATTGTTTCTTTTAATAGATTTTTCAGATATGTACTAAATCTTTAGAGCGTGATCCCTGGTGCTAGAAATTCTTGGTAGAAAATGACGTTTTTTGACTCCCACAAATTTGTCAACGGATTAATATTTTAGAATCCCTACATCAATTAAAAATTATTTTTTAAATCGATTTTATCCCAGCAAGGGATTGATTACAAGTTAGCAAAAATGAATCCAGGAAAAGTTTTAGAAGTTGAAAATTCATCTAAAACTTTCTTACATCTACACTACGTCCTTTTTTTGTCGGCTCTGATTTTACAGACAGGTCTCCAGCACCCTAACGAAATTCTTCGAGAATAATCTGTTTCAGGATTTTTTTTGAAACTATCCATCAACGATAAAGTTTAAAATAACATCGTGTACTCCACTTAATGAATTTATAGAAATGACCATGGTTTCAACTCTTAGTGTTATCTTGAGGTCTTGGAGTAATTTTCCGTTTCCTCACATCCAGAAGGTAGCATATGTAGGCTTATTATCATGTGGTTATTAGTGCTCTCATTCTTGAGTTAGTGAAAGTAACTAAACTTATTTCTGTGTACTAACAGTCTGAAAAAACCCCACAAAAACAAGTTACAACCAGGTGCTACCAGGTGAAGTATGTAGGAATTTTCACGACGAAATCCGAAATAATTTTTTCGTCACTTTTTTTATAAAAACGGAAATCATACATGATAATTCTGACCCTCATTTTGGAATTTAAATTTTGGCGAAAATAAAAATTGTCCAAATGATCAAATTTTGCTTGGCTGGTACTCTAAGCACCATAAAATTGCAACCAGACCTGATAATGGGTTGTAGTTTTTAGAAAACTTGAGCTGGTAATACAAGATATGGAGCAGTCTGATTTTATTGGAACGTTCATTAGGATTTTAGAGTCGCTTAAGGAAGGCATAGCCAATATAAGCTTGGGAACCACTCTGCCTTCCCTCATATTAGGTGCTTTTAATGCCTTATCTACCACCAAGTGTGCACATTACTATGAATGACCTTAGCTTTATTTTACTGTCTCCCTTCAGTGATTGTGATAACTAAAATGTTATAAAACAATCATCTAACGTAAATTATAAAACAAAAGTAATGGCATTTATAAAAAATCAAATATCTTGAAATAAATTTTAATGCCAAAAATTATTACCTAGACCATGGAATGATTCATTTACTAAGGAATGATAATCATTTCCTTCAGAAATATATGCGTGTAATCAAGTGATTAGTGGTGCCGATAAAAAGAAAAAGGGTAAGGTACCTTTGTAATAATATAAATTCCCCCGGTAAAATACGAATCATGGCATACGGTTCAAGGCTTTTGAAAAATTTCAGAGGCCCAACAGTGATGTATCGCATGGAATAGCACAAACTCGTTGAGGCAGTAGTTCAGTGAGGGGAATAAATAATGCCCTACAAGAGTTCATTGAATACGGATTTCAGTTCAAAACTATTTGCGAAGTATAGTAAAACATGTGCAAGGAATTCAAAAAATTGTAGAGGAATACATTAGGCACGCGTATACGTTTCTCAGGAGAATTTCAAACATTTAAAGAAGTATTTGCCAGCGGCCTCTTTGCAAGTACTTTAAATTACAAGGAACGAGTGTAATGGATGGCCCAGTGAAAAAAAATCGGAAAGTCATCTAAAATAAACACATTAGCGATAAGGGCCGTTTTATACTATGGATAATTTTGCTCACAGTTACTATTCTTTAAGTTACTATTAAACGCCTTTATAAGAACATACTTCTAGGTCTGAGAATATGATTTCTAATTACAGTTCCTCGTCAGCTGTGATTTATAACATCAATAGCAAGTTGGAGAAAATATCTTCAAATATGGATAAAAGATTTTCTGGCGTTTTTTCTAAAAAAAATAATACCCATTACTGGTAAAAACAACAACTTAATAGAGACTAAATAACCTGGCCCTCCCCACAGAAATGAAAGTTTACCATGCATTTGCATGCTGATATGGGCACCATCAATTCAAGTAAGTTTCCGGACAAAATTCAACATAACAATGGCTAAATGGTTTTAATTCATAATAAGATGAGACACGTAACCTTCCATTTTTCTACATAACACAACATCCCGACAAAATGGAGAAAAATATAGTTAATATTGACGGCGATATGTCTCTCCAATAATGTCGTTACAGTCGATTCCTTGGAGGATAAGGAGAGTAAAAAGAAAAGAAATCCCTTTTGGCATTGGTCTACAGGCGCAGGTAGATTTAGAAGTTCATATTTTTAATAAATACAAGCGAACAACACGAATAGCTGAATTGCACTCGGATAAAGTATGCGCGCAAGTTTCAACGCAATCAACTTGATATTAGCCGAGTTGTAACCAGATATGTATTGCCGCGCGTTACCTGGGTGGTAAAATTGTTCGATTTTGTAACATGATGCATTGTTGGCAAATAAGCACTGTACATGCATGAGCTTTATATGGCGGCGGAAATCAGCCAATGTGTATATGTCTTTTGAAATCATGACGTCAGGACGCTCTCTGCCGCTGACTAGCGCTGAATCGTCGCAAAATATTCACCCCGACTGAAAGTTCCACGGGCGGATGCTTACTTTCAAAACTGAAACCTCCCTCGGTGACTTGCAAGACGTATTTTGTTCGTGTAGGCTCCATTCTATCGACACATATTATTTCTACGATGTATTTTAGATGTTTGGAACTTTATTTGTACTGAAACATAAGTTTATTAGCCTGCAATGCGTATTGTATGGCTGGGTAACAATTCAATAAATGCGGAAATGACCAAAGCTTTAAAATTGCATAATATTTACACAAAAAGTTAAAACTTCTCAGTGTATCGGTCGATTGAGACAAATTGGTCAAATAAATTATAAAATATGAAGATTTATCTTCATTTTAGTCCAAAAAGCAAACTCGTAGCTCAATTATTTCATATTTTAATGAGAAAGGAAAATTGATCTCCTCGGAAAGTTTTCGTATTTTGGGCAGCGCTAAAATACTAGAGGGCAAGAGTTAAATATTTTATAAGATATCTATTTCAAAATACGAATAGGTAACATTGACGCCCGTTGCAATAATGGCTGGTCGTACAAAAACATGTTTGAAGCAAAAGTTGTAGATATTGTTTTGACAATTTCATACAAGAGTCTTGCTCTGGCTCCCGAAGTGAACGGACGTGTTTTTGAGGAGCTCGCTGAAGGGAGTATTGGGTTTGGGTCGAGGATCTCGGAGAGGGAAAAACGAGGTGTACTGTAGTTCCTGCCGTAAAAAACTAAGAAACGGAGTAAAATGTGGCGATTGTGAAGGTTGGTTTCACCTTAAGTGCTCCAAAAGTAATTTAGAAGACTGGACAACTGACGATTGGAAGTGTAGGTACTAAATGCGATATCGCAAAGGAGCAGAGACTGCTGAAGGAAAAGGAGGAGGAAGTGCTGGACCTGAAAAGGAAGCTGGTGGCTCTTACCAGGGAGCTGGAGACTGTTACGACTGAAAATGGTGAGCTGAGAGAAAAACTGCAAATACTGTCGTTAAGTCCATTGCAGGAGGACTATGAAAATTTTGTAAGTACTTCAAACAGCGCTAGGAAAACGGAAGAACGTGAGCAAGTTTCCTGCCCTAGAAATTCCAAGGGCATCGGAACCAAAGGTCCCAATATTTTGCTGGAAGCGGCCGGAAGTGTAAACCTTTTGTCTTCGGAGGAGGGGTCAGTCACTACCTCCTCTCCACAGACCACCATTAAATTTTCCCGAAAGTACGCAAACGGCTCAGCAGACCAACAAAGGAAGAATTGGAGAAAGAGTGAGGGAGGGGGACATGGTGGTGCTAAGCCCATGGAGGGGGAGAGGGAAAGACGCAAGGGGAGCGGGGGCGACTCTGGCCCTTCGGTGGGTGTGATGGGGGACTCCCTGTTGAGGTTTTCCGGGAAGGTCTAGGCGGAGGAAGGTGCCAGGGTGGCGTATCTCCCAGACATTCAAACGGAGGAACTGTAAAGGAGGATTGAAAAGCTAAGCGACGAGGAAGAAACAGACGTGGTATTGTTACACGTTGGTAACAACGATATTAAAAGCGCTAAAACAGATGACGACGTAGTTGGCCTTATTTGGGACCTTTGTACGGCTGCAAAAAAGAAGTTTCAGAAAGCTAAAATTGTGGTCAGTGGTATCAAATGGAGAAGAGAGGTAAGTGTGAGGAGAGTCATAAATATAAACACAGGGATTGATCGGGTGTGTTTTACACAGGGTCTATTATTTGTTGACCCAAACTGCTGGCTGAATGAAAGAGACGGGAAGAGATGGACTGCATTTCAATAAAAAGGGTTCGCAAAAGTTTGGAAATTTGCTAAAAGATGTCGTAAATTCAGTGGTGTCGGGAAACTAATCAAGAAAACCAGCGATGGGCTGGGTAGGGATGGGGTAGCAAGTCCTAAAGTGTGTCATAACGAAGTAAAATCCTGTCCTAGTGTCGCGGTTGGAGTAAAGTGTGGGAGGAGGGAAAGAGAGGACGAAATCAAAAGTGGGACCACCAGTGAGACAGCAGTGTCACACAGCGGGGAAGGGGAAAGGCTGATGATTTGCAGCGACAAAAAATGCATGGTTTTGAGAGTTCTTCTAGTAAATTGCCGAAATTTTGCTAAATAAATGGGAGGTATTTTCAACCCTCTTAGATTCTTGCAATCCTGACCTGGTAATATGTACTGAGTCATGGCTCCACCCTGATATATTCTCAAACGAAATATTCCCTCCCCATTTAGTTGTTTATAGAAGAGATCGATTTTCCAGAGGAGGGGGTGTATTTATATGTGTACTAGACGGTCTTCACAGTTCTCTCAAATGGGTTCGAGAGGAATGTGGGTTAATGTGTGTGAAAGTGAGAGATTTAGAGGGGAAGAAAAGCCTAAATGTTGGTTCTGCATACAGAAAACCTGACGACGACTTCACCCTATTAAAAACCCTTAACAAAATATTGCTTGAAAAAGATGGAAATGAAAACACTATTGTTGCAGGAGACTTAAACCTCCCACAAGTTCAATGGGCGGGGGAAACAGTGGGTGGGGGAAAGGCTCAGAAGCTAGTAAATGTTCTCGTTCGCGAAGGTGGGTTTTTCCAAGCCGTCAAGAAACCCACAAGAGCGAAAAATGTGTTAGATGTAGCCCTGTTTAGGCCCCCTGCCCTCTTTGGAAACGCAGAAATAACAGCAGGAATTAGTGACCACGAATCCGTCTCCCTTGAACTGGAGTTGAGGGTACAAAAGGTCTCTATTACCAAAACGAGAGTTATTATCTGGCAGTACAGATAGAAATGGTTTTATAAACTTTCTAAAGGAAAGATTTTCTGAATGGGCTGGCAACGGCCCATGCGTGGAGGATATGTGGAAAAGGTTTAGGAATTTAATTTTCGAAGGGATGGAAAATTTCATCCCGCATAAGATACGGAAAAAAATCCTGATCCCGTATAACATAATAAGAGGATTCAATCTCAAAAAGGAACTTATGAAAAATAAATAACACAAAAATAAATGCAGATTGAAATCCAGCCTAAACCTATACCAAACTTGTCGCAATAAATTAGTGAAGGAAAAACGATTGGCATACGGTAATTATATTGAATATACATTAAAATCCGATGTTAATGAATTTTACATACATGTAAGATCCTGAAAGGATAGTCATAGAGGTATCAGGGAGGTCAAGAAATGAAATGGGATTTCAACCAATGATGAAGATGAAATAGCAAATGAGTTTAACTGTTGGTTCTCAAGTTTTTATCACAAAGAAACCATTAATATTGACGTAAAAAAACAAAAAAATCGATACGACGAATTCAGTAGATAATATCAATTACGAACACGCACAATTGTTTACAGTCAACGACAAAAACATATTCAAAAACTTTAAGGAACTTGGTAATCGTAAATCTAAAGGCCCCGATAGCATCACAGGTGAGTTATTAAAACTAATTTCTGATGGAGTTGCACCCTATCTCAGAATTATTTTCAATGTACCGTTTTACAATAAAAGCTTGCCCAAAGACTGGAAAAGGGCAATTATAGTTCCCATATGCAAAAGTGGCAATAGAAATATGGTCCAAAATTACAGGCCTATCAGTTATATGCAAATTAATGGAAAAACTGATAGCAGATTACCTTTTTGAATATTGGAACTCAAATGAGAGGTTAAGTACATATCAGCATTGTTTTAGAAGGGGTTACTCTTACGAAACACAGTTGGTGACTCTATGTCAGGACATTGCAGAGGCAATCGATGAAGGCGACATGGTTGACGCAGTTGTGACCGATTTTGCTAAAGCCTTCGATACCGTGCCCCATGACTTGCTGCTAAATAAACATAGAGAAACTACTATTGATCGCAGAGTGGTAGAATGGGTTGAAGATTTTTTGACGTGCTGATCACAAACAGTCAAAATTGGTGAAAATTTCTCTGAAGAAGCAAAAGTCACCTCAGGAGTCCCTCAGGGTAGTGTGGTAGGTCTCTTGTTATTCCTAATATTTATCAATGATTTTCCAGTATCAATTAACTCAAGCATAAGATTATTTGCTGATGACTGCATAGTCTATCGTAAAATAAAAAATATAAATGATCAGTACACGCTCCAAAAAGACCTTGACCAAATTCACCGTTGGTCAAGCTGTAACAAAATAAAAATACACGCCAATAAAAGTGTGCATATTCAAGTTTCAAATAAAAGGGTAAGTGATAAAATTGACTATAATTTAAATGGAGGCGTAATAGCCAAGTCAGATAGTTGTAAGTACCTGGGCGTCATGTTAACAAAGGATCTGGGATGGGGGCCCCACATAGAAAAGATAGCTGGGAGAGCGTTTAAAAACCTCCACTACGTGATGAGGAGTATAAAAGAATGCCCGAAAAAGGAAAAAGAGCTGACATATTTCACTACCGTTAGGTCAATGCTTGAGTATCCCACGAATGTCTGGGTTCCCCATGAAAAAGGAAATGCAAAGAGCTTGGAAAAGGTCCAAAGGAAGGCAGCAAGGTACGTTTTGGGGAGACAAAAAATAACGATAGTGTTAGCAGCATGTTAGAAGAATTGAGGTGGAGTCCACTGCAAGATAGAAGGAAAGTAAATAGGTTATTGGGAATGTTTAAATGCTACTGAAAACATCCAGCCTGGTTGGAATTGGAGAAGAGGCTGGAACCACCAAATGTTTTGTGAAAAAATGACCACCCGCTGAAACTAAAATAAAGGAGGCAAAAAACGAATGCTGCCAAATACTTCTTCTTAAATTGTGGGGTCCTGGAATGGAATGAATTACCAGAAAAACTCACAAAACCTTTACCAAGAAATGTAAATATTTAAAATAAAATGTTACTCCTAAAAAACAAGAGGATTGTTTGGTGTCTTATGTAGGTGTATGTATTTTTTAAACCCTGTTATTAATTTTGTTTCAACCGAAAATAATGATATATTGCCACCAGACAATGTCTAATTGCGTAATCAGTGTAATAATAATAATTATTATAGTAACTTTAAACGAATTTTGTAATGTAAATAATAACAAGGGAGTTATGATTTTTTTCACCTTCAACCCCCAAAATACAAATAGGTAATATTGCCACCCCTTGCAATAACGGCTGGTTGTATTAAAAATGATGGAATAAAAGTTATAGATATTGTATTGACAATTTCAGATAACTATAAAAGAATTTTGTATTGTAAATAATAAGGGAGTTATGATTTTTTTGTACTTCAACCCCTAATTTTTCCACCACTTGTAACAATTGTTGGTGTAATAAAAAAATGTTCAGTTGGTGCGCTTGGTAACGACTACAATAGGTAGTCTTTCTTCTAAATCTACCTAATATGAAGCGTTGAGCGCAATTCGCGAAGTACCTTCAAAGTTAAGCACTGAAGTCCGCAGACAGATTTCACTATCATCATTCGATGGATGACTGGTAATATTTCCCAGTTCGATTGTTTTTTTTTCATTGTACAACCTCAACGAAAGAGAAAATCGATATCTAACTTTCATGTGGTCATCAAAAATCCTCATCAATACGGTAACAAATAATTAATGTTGATTGTAATGTCTCATCACCGATAAATGTTGATTAATGATGAGGGATAATCTAGTGGAAAAGGATTACGAGACAGGTAAAATCGATCAATCCGACCTTTTTATTTTAACTGTGGATCTATATAATAAAGGAAAGATTGTTCAAGTGTAAGGCAGGGTTTGAGGACAAATGTATTTATGATTTTGAAATAATATCAAAATTTTTATTGAAGATAAATAAATATAGAAAAATTACCTACTTTTCTAAAAATTGACAAGAATTTTAAAATAGTTTACGTTATTGAAAGGTATAATGGACGGCAAGCTTCCATGCCAAAGATGCTACCTTTACACGAATAGGCATTAATAACTCTAATTATCAGCGGGTGACTCCGTGACTGCGCGAACAGTTCCGCAGTTCTTCGAATTTGTCAAAGTAAACACCTATGTGTTTAAAGCTTTGCTTTACCTCGTGGATAGTAGCGCTTCGCGCTCGCACACACGGGTACTCAATTTCATTGTATGCACGGTGCCTGTGATGACATCTCGATCCTTAAAGCCTCCATGAATTTCACAGTGAGAGAGGACGCCTGGACAGCTCCACTGCTTAGTGCACTCGGAATCGAGGGGTCTGGGTTCGAATCCCAGTCCAGGCGAATGATTTTTTCACACAATTGTGTGACCTCCAGCAGGTGACTCCGTTAAAGTTACTGCACAGCCAGTTCCACAGTTCTTTGAATTACTAACTCTAGCGAGAGAAGTGTATTTGTAAAAGGTCATAGTATGTTATATTAAACGTGTATACCTGTTCGGTACGATAAGAATGGCTCAGTGACTTTGCGATTCCTTTAGTTATAATTGGTGTGCGTGAATGTCAACACGGTTTTGGTTTCATAGGTGAGGTAATCGTGTACCTGTATGTAGTTGCTTGCATCCTATTAATAAAAACATAGTTCATGAAATTCTGGGAAGTTCATGCACCTCACAATTAAATTTATTCTAAAAAAAACAAAAATGAGGTTTTTAACTCATCTTCAATTTTAATTTTCATTCAAATTTCATTAATCCATCAAAGTGACAATTGTGTCAATATTAATTGAATGTTCTCATCAAGGAGGGATATAAAAACAACTGACACCATATTTTTGAAGCTCCAATGCCAAAAAATTGACTGCATGCGGCGAGTAGGGAGGTACATATATTTCAATATGGTGAAGCACATTTATCAGTTATATTTTTCGTGAGACCATCAGCGATTCTTTAAGCCGTTCAAGTATGTATAATTGCTAAACCAATCAATGAAAATCTCAAAAAATCAAAAATATAGTTTGAAATGCACGCAGAAATATCATATGATACATTCTACCCTACAGTGCGTTATACTATAGAAAACGTAGAATTGAAAATACATATATAAAATTGTAAAATATGTGTTACATTGCTGTACATTGTAGAAATTTAAAGAGTTTGAGAAAGTCAAAATGAATCTTGATGGCCAAACTTGTTGGAAAAATATATTAACTGGCCAATCGATAACCAGAAAAATATTTTTGTAAGCAGGTTGAATAATGTCTAACTATGATTTGTCAATAAATATTCACGTAAGAATTAAATGATAAAGTGGTACATAGTTTCTATATTTACCTATGCATAAAAATGAAATCCATGCTAAAAGTTGGGATCGAATTACACTTTCATTTATGCTATAAATGTCAAGAAAGCTACAAGATTATATTGTTTCTGATTATATATTCAGCATATATCGTCACAAATAATGCCCAAATGTAAGCTTAAATTAAGTGGCCCTTCGGCTTTAAACCTGGAATTAATAAAAAATGGCGGCACTATTGATGAATATCTCCATATAACTCCAAATATGTGTCCTTGAAGAAACTTTCGTTCGCTCATAAAATTCTTTCAGTAACTCTGAGAAACTCATCTATACGTCTCCAAAATGTGAATAAATTATCATCTGAATGGGAATGCGATTTAATTTTCCCTCAAAAAGATGTGTAATCTTAATTTTTTAAGGTTATTACGTTTTGCATTGGCTTCGACACACATGAAAGTAGACGTATGTATTAACCCATTTATGCCCAAAGGGCATTTTGATGCCCACCTGATTACAATTTAGCCTTACTCACCCGTTTGGCGCCACGCGTGTGTTTTTGTGTCGTGTGCAACATAGAAGGTCTGCTTGACATGTTCATAGAAGAATCAGTCAAGCATTGCACCCACCGGTGACACAGTCGATCACTGAAATCATCATGGCTTCGCGATCATCGCACGCTCTGCATAGAGGGTATGTATTTCTTAATCCTTGACAATATAGTTATAAATCTTTTATGGATAATTTTCGGTAAGCATCTATGTAAATTCATGTGCCATTAGTTTTTGATGACATAAGCTTAATATTTTTTTATTACGAGGGAAACTGAAAGTGGGCATCAAAATGCCCTTTGGGCACATGCCAATAGTAACTATTCTGATTATCCATCGACTGAGTTTATCCGTACAATTGCTCCTACTTTGTCTCCTCAACGTCATATTTTATTTGTTAATCTAAGGTAATTAGGCACATTTTTATATGCTGTTGGGTATTGATAAAGTGTCCTTCATGGAATATTTTTCATCAGTCATTTATTTATATTTTACCCAATGTAATGAAAAATAGTAAGTTTAGTCATCAATCACATATCAGCTCATGCATTGAAACATTACTACAGGGGTGCATATGGACATTTATTTGACTGAATAATACGTGATATGCTATGCTTTATTATCTTTTATTGATATTCTGTTTTCACAACACTTCATTTGTTACAGTACAAAATACCTATCACTGGCAGAGGTGATAGAGTATCTGGAGAATGCTTTGGATGAGGATGTTGGCGGTGACTCTGCTGATATATATATAGTGCCACCTGAAAATAATGCATCGTATGAGGACTCAGGAGATGAAATGTGCAACAATCCAGATTCCCTGCCTTCCTGTCAGCTTCGCGCCACAGCCGAATTTAGTTCAGGGAACTTCGAAGAAAATGCTGAAAGTCTTGAATCATCTCACCCAGATGAGCAACCTGCGAAAAGGAAAAGAGGACCACATAATGTGCCCTTGGACCTGAGCTGGAGAAAAGGTGACCTGTGCGTTCCCATCAATCAGGCAAACAGCACCAGTGTAAATCATCCGGATGCCTCTAATCTTACCAGTGAAAACCACCCCTTGGAATTTCTTCAAATATTATTGAATGAATAAATTATTTCTGAAATTGTTAAATTTTCTGTAATGTATGCCACTCAATCAAATCATCCAAATTTCCACCTATCATTGGAGGAAATGTACACTTTCCTAGGAATCTTGTTCCTTAGCGGTTACGTCCCTTTGCCCCGTAGGCGTATGTTTTGGGAAAGTGCCGAGGATGTTCATAATGTACTTGTGTCTAAGGCAATGCGTCGAAACCGTTTCGAGGAAATTCTGAGGTTTATACATGTTTGTGACAATGAGAATCTGCCATCAGGTGATAAAATGGGAAAAGTTAGGCCCTTGCTAGACATGCTGAACAAGCGCTTCATAGTCAATGCCCCTGGTGACAAAAACCTATCAGTAGATGAATCAATGATTCCCTACTTTGGCAGACATGGATGTAAGCAGTTTCTTAGGCTTAAACCAGTGCGTTTTGGATTCAAAGCGTGGATAATGGCACAAACCACTCGCTATTGAGTTGAGGTAGAACTGTACCAAGGCCGTGAAGAAAATAGAGAGCGTCCTTCTGATCAGGGTGTTGGGGAATCAGTGGTGATGAATTTCTGTGACTCTATAATGTCTTCATTCCCGGGAGTCAAATTTTCATTCTACTCCGATAATTTTTTCACTAATACCAAACTCCTTTGCTCCTTGTCTGCTAAAGGAATGAGTGGGACCGGCAAAGGTAAGAATAAATAGATTGGCGAAATGCCCAATTTATGGAAAAAACGTAATGCGGAAAAGAGAGAGAGGATCAGTTGAGTCGTATGTAGAAAGTAACAAGGGAATTGTTGCTGTTGCTTGGGTGGACAACAATGTTGTGTATGCATTGTCTAATGAATATGGGGTACGACCTTAGCGCCAGGCTCAGCGTTACTCCATCAGAGAGAGGAAAAAGATATTCATTACTCAGCCATATGTAATATACAAATACAACAAGAACATGGGGGGAGTTGAGTTGCTGGACAACAACATCGCTAATTACAGAATAGGTGTGCGTGGTAAGAAATGGTATGTACCAATAATTATGTGGTTGTTTGATGCATGCATGAGTAATGCCTGGGTGCTTGCCAGGAAAATCGGGCTGAGTGCAATGGACCAGTTAGCCTTCCGGCGTGCATGCGTCCAGGCACTTCTGCAAAAGTATGGTACTGCAGGTATTGTTCCTGGACCCATTCGCTACTGTGATAAGATAGTCAAGCCCGCACGAATGACGCACGGTGGACATATTCTTGTGACTGGTAAGCCCCGGCGAAGATGTGCCTACTGTAAAAAGAACAACATCCCAATCGCCTGCCAAAAATGTGAAATTCCTCTTCATACCCATTGTTTTGCAAAATTTCATGCTCTGTGAACTAAAACATGAATAACATTGATACTTTTATGAATAAAGCTTTATACATAAGAGAGAATGTTTTTATATGTCACTCACCAATTCTTATTTGCATTCCATGAGTCAAAAAATAATGATTGTAATAAATGATTGATTAATTCCGGCAAGAACATTGTGAATCTGAAAAAATGTTGTAAAAGGAGAAAAATTATTAATGCATAGGTAATCTCATTCAACTAAGATAATTATGCAATTTAAAAAAAAATAATGAAAAAGTAAAAAAAGCTTACCATTTGGTACTTACCACGGGTTCATGCCCAAAGGGCATTTTGATGCCCAACCTATTACTACGCAACCAATTGTCGTATCGTAAAAAAAATCATATCAGACGTGTTCAGAAGACCTACTTTCCAAGATCCGTGAGTTTGAACAGAAAATTAGGAAAAAAAAGTTCTGGGCATAAATGGGTTAAATACTACCAAAGCTGCAAAATTATTAAATTTACAAAGGACCAGCACTTAATTCCGTATTCTTGCCTTGTGGAATGCTAAGTCTTTTAAAATGCTAATCTTGCTAAAATTCTTGCCTCGAGGTCAATTGAGGGTAAACATAATACAAGCTGTTAATATATATCTCATTTTCCGCATTGCATTCAACTTTTATATTTATTTTGAACACACCTATTCCATCACAACGGCGTCTATGCAAAATGTATAGCATTGAAAATATATTTCAATGACTTTAAAGGTGACTGGTGACTAGAAATGGAGCTGTATTTTCCGAAAGATCAGCTCCAAGAAACACCTCCTTTCAGGAATAGTGCACATAAACAGTGTCAACGCTTCTCAAAATTCAAAACATTCAATTTGACAGCTGTTTCGTAGTCCTTCGTGTCCAAAGATTTCGGTCTTCGAAGGATACGAAACGGCTTCAAGTAATCTTAACGGACTCTAGCAAAATACTTCGGCCAGAAAATTCTGATGTCAATTGGCTTAAAAGAGCGTTTGCTTTTAAAACCCATTTTCCTCCTGAAAATATAACTTATTAACGATTAATAAATACCCGAGGATTGAAATAAATCGGCAGTGAATGCGTACTTAAGAATTCGGCTATCCTTACTCCCCTGCCTCGGAGTTAATCCTCCCTTTAAATTTTCATTCCTTGCTCTTTAAACGTTACGAGGTTTATAAAACCCATTAGTTGATAGGTAATAACTTCTAAGTTCATTGATACATATTAATCAATACGGCAAAGGACATCTTCTTAATTGCATCTGCAAGTTCTTAAAAAGAACCTCGTACAGATGACATCGCCTTCTATTGACTGAGTTACCGCGCATAAAGCTAAGCCTTAACCATATTATTGCTTAAACTAAATGCTACGTCGGACAAGTGATATCATTTAACTTAGGTACTTTCTACCTGTAAACCTAGAGCTATCTCCTAAAAGCTGCGGTCTCATGCATTTTAAGGGTAATCATGACCACAGCGATCGTAAGCCTTGATGGCTGGGGAAGGTGAATTTATTGCAGCATTTCTGGGGAAAGAGTCCTAAAAAGACATCAACCTCTCGGCTTCGGGTCCATACCAGCGATCCGTATCGCAGAAATAGCATTCCACAGATCGCGCGGTTTAAGCTCGTTGCCCAATGTCGTACCTCGAGAGAGTTAGGTATAGAGCCCTTAACCCTTAACATTTGAGAAGCATCGGTCTCCCACACTCCAAGCACCATATCGTAAGACGTTTTGAACCGCACAGAATTGTATCCAGGACGATATCTCAAGCAAGGAAATACAATACTAAGAATAAAAACATGACAGAACTATGGGAAAACCAGAATTTTAAGTTCCTACGTGGCTACAACGATTCCTCTTGTACAAGCCAACGCATTCAAGTTACGCGAAATAAAAAAATGGGCTTTTTAAGCCATAAAAATGTTAAAGAGAAGGAACTTTTTCCGCGCTTTTTTATTTTTGTCATACTGAATTTAGCGAGACCCCTTTTCCGCAGCGTTCACAATTTATGTATTCCTCTTAAAATTCTCTCAAGATCGTGCGCTAAAACGGGAGAAGTGGTGTAAGGAACAGAGAGTATGGGCTAAAATTGCGTATTTTCTGATCGCTGCGATTGTAAGGGATATGATTACGTAGAGGGATGGGAAGACTGACCTCGAAGAGATGACGTTTAAATTATGACGAGAATCCTTTGAAAGCAATTCGACTCGAACATGGCTGATGTGAGGATAGCGCTCCACGCTACAACTTCTCGGCGTATACGAGCAAGAGCATCAATGTATCGAAAAAAATGTGGTAACATTTTAACGCCGGTTCACATTGGCCATAAGACAGAGACCTAAAAAAAGTCTCATCAAATGATTCATCTTAAAAGTGTGTCAAAAAAAGAGTTCTCAACGTGCCATAGAAATCACGCAGAAGATGTCTATCGTTCAACGCTTAGGTTGCTATTTGAGCCAGTCACGAAACAGAGTGATTTCTTTATTTAACCAATAAGAAAATGCGCCCAGGGAGAATATGGTATGTTAAATGGAAACATTTACCTTTGTGATGGCTAGCAAGCGACCAGTTTTCTACCTCCGAATTATCACTTTTTTAAACATTTCTGAACAAAAACAGATTCATTCCGAAGAGTTGAAACCATTTTTGGACACAAGAACTTGTAGAAGGAAAATATCTATTGAATAACTTGGGAGAAATAATTTAATTGCCAGGTTGGATACATGATTGGAGTGTCGGCTTCATGTATGTTATGTTCGCAAGTTCACAATTAGTTCTTGTTCAATGCCAAGCATTCCATGTATAATTATCAATTTCATGCATGGATTTCTTTTTCTTTTGACACACAAGGCCTCTTTCACAGTAGTCTTCAAAAATTCATCTTACTTGGAAGCTCCTAAAGCTAACATCATACGCCTATAGGACGGTAGGTATGGAGACATAGAGTTTACTTTTTTCTTTACTTGCTACCCAGCGAGCAGCCATAAAGTCGAATAGAAGGGGGTGTCAGGAGAGGTAATTAGGAAGGTGGTATTTCCAGGAAAGAAGGAAATATTGAAAAAGGAATTTTAAAAAAGAAGGTTCAATAAGTGAGAGGTTTTTCCACAAGTCAAATCTATTTGTTTCCACAAATGGTCCCCACTTATGACCAGAGGCTATGGCCACGGACTGGTATTTGACTTCACCTGCCATTTAAGTGGCGTTTCTATTGCAAAAAGAGTTCAAAAATAAGCGAATAAAGTACTTTCAATGCTAAATTAAAGCCCCTTCTATGGCATCATAATACATTAAATTCTGCTGTTTTAATATTTCTTAAACATATGATCACATCACAATGTAAAAAATCAATATTCCCAGCAACTGTGGGGTAAGTAACATGGAACAAATAATTCTATTTTTATTAATATGGATTTAGTAATAATTTAGTAATTCCTAAACATGTCGGAACAACTAATTTCCATCACTTTTTTTTGTTTTTATCAGTAATTCCGTAATCAGTATATCTACTTTCTCTTTAAATTCACATTTTAGTAGATTAGATATTATTATTTGTTTTAGTGAATCCTTGTGGAAGGATTTTTGCGAGCCTTAAAATATAATGTAAGCTTTCTCGTTTCATTTGACTCATACACTCACGGAGACTAATTCATACACTCACAGAGGAATAGTTCAAACTTGGTTAAGCATCAGCTTTTACCCCGATGGTGTGTTCACAGCCTTAGAAGAATTTTAGAATTGCCTGGTAATTAGGTTGCATAGCTATGAAGAAACAATTTGAAAAACTTGCAAGGAAGGGATATAAAATCAAAGGCCGTCCCTGATACTTGTTAGTTTTCTTTTTTATGGACCAGTGAGGCATGTGACACTTCCGTCAATGGCTAAAATAATATGGCTTCCAGGAACGGTGCCATTTCAGGAACTTGAGCAATGGCCATCTCTGCAGAGGATGTGCTCCTTCCTTGTTTTAGAACTTTACGCAATAGAAACTTCTCAACTCCAGCCTTTTACGTTCAGATATAAAACTGTTTCTTTTTTTTCATATACAGTGATTTTTTTCACATCTTTAATCACCGTTGCACCAGCCAACTACGTTTCAGTTTACAATGCCAATGGTTTCCGAACGATTGTTTTCTATTAAATAAGTGAAATATATAAAATAAATAGAATATTCTATGGTGTTAGAGAGGAATAGTAGAGAATAAGAGGGTGGGGAGGATAGGCTTTCAGGGTGGTGGAGGATGTATATGGTGTGCGGGAGCCGTAAGGAGTAGGAGGAGTGCGGGGGAGGGCTACAAAAGAATCCCGCCAAGGGCATGCTGCAGCTCCCGGGCGCCACTCCCGCAAGACTCTACCTCCTCCTCCACACCTCATCCCTGGGCGGTCGAATTCCTTTATCTGACCTCTCCCCTCGCCTTCCTCCTCCCGAACCTTCCCAACCACCCCCACGGGGAGGGAAGGTTTGGGAGGGAGCGCCCTCCTCCCTACCTTTCCCTCCCCTTCACAGCCTCCACCCTTTTTATTCCTTTTTTTGACCTGCTTGCAACTGTCTACCAGAAGCGGCCACAAAATGTTTTTTTTTTCATTTTAGGAAGCACGTATATCTTTTAGCATTATCACGACTTGTGGTAGCTAACATAATTTAAAGAGTAAATAAAAAAAGGATTGTGTACCTGGATTAGTTAATCAAACCGGTAATCAGGTATCAATATGCTTGACCAATGTATACCTTCAAAAGATACATTATTTGACGCTAATTTAATAACTAAAATTGCATTTAAAGAATTTTCAACATATATAATTAGCTAATCGCCATTACGAAAATTGGATTATTTGCAATAGATTCTGCAATAGAAAATAAATGGTAAACAAAGATAAACTTCCCCACCGGTCATTCTTTGCACTTTTTGAAAACACAATATATCTTAAGGTCTCAGTTTATGCACATACTTGGTTGAATGTACAAAAGAAAGGGATGTACTTAATTCCCTGCCGTTGATTATTCTGGAAGGTGCTTGAAATTCAATTACTTAAGTAAATCTCCCCTCGTTGCATCTCAAATAATTTTCTGTAATGATCAATAGAATTAAATGAGTTTTGATATTTAAAATGATTTCACGTATACCATTTGACATTTTTCATGAATATTCCAAATAATTTAAAAAATAGAGATTTTCTCTTGGAATTCAATCGCATGATAATAATAACCCCAGATAATTCAATCGCATGAAAATCGGCAAACAAAAAAATAAATAGCATTTCATTATTATCTATTTTTATTTGTAACTACCGTCGCGACATGTTGGAACAGAAAATTCGTTCAGCATAAAAATATTGAATGAGAACGCGATTCAGACAGAATGAAAACTTCATTGACTCATTTATGATTTAGGGAGGCGTGCGGAAGCTGAGGTCATCAACG
The DNA here is from genome assembly GCA_963573305.1 of Pyrrhosoma nymphula. Classification (NCBI taxonomy): domain Eukaryota; kingdom Metazoa; phylum Arthropoda; class Insecta; order Odonata; family Coenagrionidae; genus Pyrrhosoma; species Pyrrhosoma nymphula. The sequence goes on from OY754336.1 coordinate 32,433,676, forward strand.
ACATTAAGGTTAGGGGGTCAGCCATTCCACTGATTCCGGGTGTGACTTATGAGCGTTTAATTTTAAATTTTCACAACAAATACTTCAACTAAAATATACTGGAGTACATATTTAGTTATCCATAGAAGAAGGTTATTTACAACTTAAATTGCAATTTGAAAAATTAACTAGCACTGTTGTAATTGGACTAAAACTGTGGTTCCGGATGTGACTCACACAAATGACACTCAATAACATAGGACTACTATAACCTGTAAACTTTGTGAACAGCTAAAACATTAAATATTGATATTTATGTAAGTAAGATAAGAGTTTTTTATCTTTAGTTTAAACTAATGGAGAAGTTTCCAAAAGCATATGTTTTCTAGTTATGATTTTTTTTTTATAAATTCCGGTTGTGAATTGGTAAAGTCCTGGGTGTGACCTTATTACTCTTTCTGCTTTCCATTATGGGTAAAATTAAATTTTTCTTTCATGTTTTGGTAATGGCTCAGTATATTTAATTAATTATGCTCAATTTAACCTGGTTAAGTCGAAATTTAAAATTGTAGGACAAAAACGCTTTTTTTATTTTTTCCATATTTGGACTCACTTTAAATGGCTTGGGTACTTTGTTAAGGTAAGGATAATTACTGGTATGGAGGAAGCACAGAGAGAAACCTGGCGTCGGTATCACCACGAACTTAACTAACGGTACTAAATGGTCCGCAGATTAACGTCTCATTCTATGGACGTATACTGCACATGAAGTGTTTTCTACATTTTCTACATTCTGCGGTATTCCAATGAGAAATATCCGTTACTTCTGATATTTGAAGTCGGTCCTTCGGAATGGAAAGGTAGTACTCTAGCCACTGCAGCAATCCAACCCCCACAAGATGCTGTTAATATTCCGTGGCTGAACTCCGAGAACGATGAAATACTTCATTAATTATATACCTATTTTCATACTTCTGACCGCTTCACTACCCATAATTTCAGGGCAACTTTTGTTCGTGTTACCCCAAAGGAGCATTTTAAACAGTGATAGATGACCTCTTAACTCAGTGAAGACAATTATTTAAGTGATAAATACAAGCAACACTCTTTTTTTCTTATTCAGTAATACAAGTTTTTGAATTTACATGACTAATAAATACGATTCGAAGCTATATAATTATTATCTACACATCACACTCATTAAACGTACTTATGTTGATTAGAGCTTGCAGCAAAAAAAGTTGACTCTCGAACCCATCGTCTTTTGAAATTTTATTTTTCAGCAAGCAATAATATTTTACTGATTATCAATGATCAAAAAATAAAACTTTCTCTCCATAGAATGTCTCTTTCCTGCTCAATAGCATTTCCTTCGAAATTGTCGCGCAAGACTAGGGATTGATCTCCAAACAGTTAACTGTTCCGTATTACATTAATATTCATAACAAAAACTAGGTATTATAATATAAATGAGTTTCCACCAAAAATACACTTGCACATGTGGAAATTACACTCAGTGGAAAAGGACAGAGATCTCTCAGGATCATGCTAATCTATACCATAACAGAGAACAATTGACATCATATAACATCGAATGCCGAACATTATTCGCGAATATTGGCTATGAATTTGCGGTTACTATATTTTGTGGTATGAGTTCTGAGGATCCAAAGACATGAGTAGAAAGAGAGCTTTATGTAAAATTGGAGTGAATCACAACCATATACTAGTAGTCCTATTTCTCAACAAAGTTCTATTTCCACTAAATTCACTTTAAACCAAAATAAACTTAAATTAGAACAGGACCTTTAATATAAATGATAGCACAGTTGTGATTCTAAATGACAATAATGGCTTTGTAATGGAGGAAGACACATGCAGACTAACGATTTGGAAAGTGAACAATAAATGAAGTAAGAGTACTGGAAATTAAGAGTAAAATTGAATTCATGATAAAATTAACATAAATATTATATATGAGGTCTAACTGAAGGCTATCACTCAATCGAGATAAATAATTCTCAAATTAACATAAGGTCCTATGGCCTAAACATAAAAAGGGCGGAATTTACAGATGAAGTAAATGACTAGTGCTAGAGAGATTTCAATTTAAATACAGGTTGGTAACTAAACAGCATCGAAAAATTAACACAAATCTACTTTAAAATCAATCAACTAGGCCACATCCTAGAATTTAAAACGACGTGTATAAGTAGCAACAAAGATTTCGTGTAAAATGATAAATTTGTTAGAATCAATCAGGGTTTTCACCTAAAACTTCTCAGCTCGTAGCAAATGACGACTATACCTATTTTTGCTCTTGAAGGAGGATTTAAACTATATACGCACTTTAACTCAAGTCTCATTTTTGTGGCTACAACCTGGTACTAAGCACAAATTTTGTGAAAATTAATACTTTTTACTGAAGTCAAAATCCAGATAAGATTTTATTAAAATGAAAATGCGTTGAAAAGGTTGAAATGGCCTTGGTTAGTTCAGGTATTCAAGGATAACTATGAACTTGCACAAAAATGTCATTTTCATAAATGGGTTTAAATCCAAAACGAGCTTTAACTCATAACTTTCTGACCTCTCCCTAACCCCTCCCACAGTTTCCCCTACCAACGCTATGTCGTCTCCGCCCCTGCTCTTACTCGACTCCCAAAGCCGACACCTCTCCTACCGCTCCCCCCTGACCTGCTTACATCCTAAAGTGCGGAGAGAGGTGGAGGACTTTGCAAGGGTCTGACCGCCCCCATGCGGAGAGAGGACCCAGATAACGCAGTTGGTACTTTCGTGGGGATGTGGAGGTGTTGGGCAGCGACCGTGTCATGTAGCATATTGGCCCCATTTACAGACACACACAGAAACACATAGGAGCCTGTTCCTGCCACCGCTAGAGCCCCCTATCACCCGCTGGTCCACCCCTTGACTCTTTAAAACTCGGCCAACTATTTTGACCTGAAAGCAATACTTAAATCGCGTGATTCCTCCCTCAGTGGAGGGAAAAAATAAGTAGTACAACTCCCTCCTGGTGTGTGAAGTGATAAATTTTATGTACCCATCGTTATTTTTTTCGACTAAAGTTTATTTCATATCATTGAAGGGATATTATTTCCTCCCTGCTCATAATACGGTTAAATGAGACATCAATGAAGATTCAATATCCCTCTAGTTTTTATAAATCATGCAGAAGGATTATAGCGCTATGCTTTGTTTTTAGTTTGCATAATAGGCAAAAAATATAAAGGGTATAACTATCCTTGAATGGATACACTCTAAGGTTCTGGGTTTTACTTTGTAGAAATTATTAGTAGATATCCTTACTAAATTATACACTGTGTATTTTTACTACAGTTTTATTTGTTCTAAAACTGTAGGAAAAAACAAAGTGAATAATTTAGTATGGATCTTTGAATGGCTTAGATATATTTAATATAGAAAAGAATAACATATAAATAAAAATAAAATATAATTGAAAAATGGTACTCTACGAGTTTTCCTAATATATTTTCCCACTAAAAATAAAACTTCTAAGAATAGCAGACAATACCATGATAATAATTTCGTTGGCTGACCTTTCTTGGAAAAATGAACATGAAATTTCCCTGCGTCTCTGACAGCATTTTTTAAAGCAGTTTTAGGGTTCCTGTGCAAACAACGACAGTCTCTGCCCAAAGACTAGTTTTGTTGTTTAATGATATAACACCAGGGAGCTAATCTCAACAGAAGGCTGAATTTGCACACCCGCAGAAGAAGGATAAGGCAGTACATTTTCTGTGCCGACCATGGCTTCCCAGAAAGCCTACAACAGAAACAGAACAGATACAACAGAAAACATTTTAAGAAATCGTTTCTTCATCATCCGAAGCAGTGTACTTATAAAACGAATTTAAATAATCCAGTTAACACTTGTAACCTTCCAAAATTAAATGTATTAATTATTGAAAAGATGAATTTTTTAATTATGAATGATTTTCTCATTGAATTCCCCGATGTTTAAAACGCCTAGTTTGAAGGTTGAAGCCCAGTTATAACCACGGAAGTTTAAATATTGGCCCCCTTCATTTAGTTCCGAGTAAATCTGTGCATTCATTCGCAATTTGGTATTAAGTACAACCATTCATTTAGAGAATAAAGATCGGAGTGCATTAAATCATTAAAATGCTTGTTTTTTAGAATTGATTCTCCTAAACAGCAGAGTATATATTCTAGGCATTTAGTCGATCATAAAAAACATGCTGAAAGGTAAGGAAACTTGGCTGACAAGGTTCAATGGGTATAGATAATTTGAATTCCTATTTCCACACCATATGAATTATTTTAAAGTACTGAACTCATTTATATTGTTTGCAAAAAACAGTCAACATCACTAGAAGAGGTTTTATTATTATGCTATGCATATTAAGCATTACTAAGCATATAGGGAAAAACTTCCCATTATGAGGAATCTGTGCCCTGAAGTACTGAATTGATATGAAGAATAAAATTTCACCTGATATTTCCATGCAATACTGCCGAGCTACATGCTATGAAAATTCGAAATTAAATTTCAAGAAACACCATGAGGATAAAAACATATGTAGTAAACCTGAGAACTACTCCAATGTTTCATCATTCGTTGAGGCATGTCACATCAACATTTTTACACCAGTCGATAGTAGAAACGACGAAATATAAGATATGTGAAAACCAGGAAAGTTTTCGGCCATGTCTAAAATGATAGTTCTCTCTTAATATATAAATCAACGTAAGGCATATTCCAAACCTGATGTGAAACATTGCTCGCAAGTGGATAAATCTATTGAAAAATGCATAATATTTCAATAACACAAAAAAATTCTTACTACGGTAATTTATGTATAGACAAAAATATAATACAAAATAAATTCCCCGTAAATGTATCACATGGCTGCTAAACATTTGACCACAAGTTTGAGGAAAAACGTCCCGAAAAAAAATAAATGGTGCATATATAAAAAAATTTAATATATAAAAACTTTATGTGTAAAAACTCTTTTCAATTACATGTTTGTTTGATCTTATTAAATTTATTGCTCTTTGCAATTAATTAACTCCCGATCAGAGCACTTAGGTAAAGAATATCTCTTGCAAAATTGGAGCACCATAACGTAGTAGGATCATATAAATATAAATGGCAATGTTTGACCATAACTAGAGTTTGCAGCAAGTACTTCGGCAAAATAAATTCAAAGGCATGCACACCATTAATCCAATAAAAGTTATTACGTTACTACGATGAACTACAGCTTAAAAATCGTCTGTTTCTTTTTTATTAAGAGATGTAGAACTCGATCTTTCCTCAACCCGCCTTCCTTAGAACCTACCGCGGGAAAATATCTAAATGGTATTTCACGGGTGTTAAAATATTGTAGCTTAATTCCAGATTTCTAAACATACTTTCTAATTTACGTTCCTACTAACTCTCGTCTAATATCATACAACGAATGTAAAAACAGGATGCGATATAATTTGTGGTGTCAAGAATACTTTAAATGTATCATTGTTAAAGTAATGTAAATGTAATGACACTACCTCCAAATATTTCGTTTTCAAATAAGAGGGATGATTACAATTAGACAAAGAGATTTCAATAGTATTTATAGGTAAGAATGCGATAACTTAAGTGCCTTCTCTGTCGTTGAACTGCAGCACACAGAACGTGACCACAGATGGACGCTTTCCACTCGGATACACCATTATCTCTGAGATGTATTAAAGCCCAAGGCGTCACATAAAAAATAGCCATTAAACCACAAGTACCCACACCAAAGCATAATCGAATTGCAAGGGAGAGCGTTCCTTGAGTAAATATGGAAGGCAGAGATCGCCAAAAGAAGATTACGGCTTTAAAAAACCGGCAGGATGACAAATATGAAGTATTTTCTTCACAAAAATTCCCTCCCAAGATATTGCTTCCAGCCACTTCCATTCTTGAATGGTCTTAAAGACGTTTGCACATGTGCATGCAATTGGAAGCACACCAGAAATCGTTTCACGGCATAGTAATATTTACATATTCCAACGCCTCTAAGCCATCAAAGTGCTTTTTTAGAGGGTATAGGCACTGTTATTTAACGAATTTTTTAGCCAAAAAGATAAAAAACTTTCGTGCAGTTAGGTAAAGAATGTCTCGCACATCATCTATGCTGGAAGAAACGCAGGAAAAACTGAATAAATACGGTGATTGTGGGAAAAATGCGGTGGATGTTGAGCGCAAAACAGATGAAAGGATAAGAGAAAAGCCTTTTCCTTACAAGGGAAATCGTTCAGTAGAGAGATGGAGGGAGATCCCCGTGAAGAAAAGCGGAATCCTGGGGTAGCTGCGTGGGTGTATTAAAAAAGAATATAAAAAAGTCGAAAACACTCTGACGGCTTTGAAATTTCCAAAGATTCTAAGTTTCATGCATTTTTTCTTCCACTCCTTCCTTTAGTTTCTTAACACGGGCGTCGAAGAGACCTTTAATGGCGAATCCATGTCTCTCTCCGTCTCCAGTACGGCTCCACATATGCACTCCATCTGTTTCCGCCTACGCTTATGCTTTAAAAACCCTCCGGAAGAGCTTAACCCCTTCGCCCCCCGTCCCCCCTTGATCCCACCTCTGCACTCCGTTCTGACAACTAACTCTCCGTCGATGGCACACCGTGAGCCCATGCCCTTGTTCTGCCGACCACGTCCATGGAAGTGCGCTGGTTGAAATCGCCTCTTTCAAGCTAGAAATACAGTTTCCCTGTATTTTCAAAATGGCAATTCCGACTATCTCAGATTCATTGACTCCATCGGCACATGCTATTGCCATTCACAACGACCGAAAGGAGAATAGGGAGAAAGAATCAAGGGGACGCGTGATCTTCAGTTACGATGGGACCGCCATCCAATGGATAAATTCACTCCCTAGAATTATATTCTAAAACGCTGACGAATAATATATAAAAAAAGCATTGTCATCAATGTGGTTAATGAGGCACTTCTAAGGGAGGATTGGATGGATCGATATACATAAACTAGTTATCGAATTCCCGCATACCTCAGGGCGTAAATATTTCCTTTAAGGTGTTAGTTTATCATACCAAATCTCAACAAAAACAATCTATGTCCTGCCCTGCTTACATGCGATTGAATGTTGAAACGTATTTCCAAAAATCAGGTGATCCATCCGCTAACCTGGCTGATCAATATCTGAAAACATTAATATACTTCACAACTATGCCTACCACCACGAAGCACCAGAATGTTTATAACAATTTTGCACTATATTTTGTTCCTTAAAATCCGTCTTACTATGTGTTTGGAATATCTAATGAAGAACAATAATGAAATTAAAAGTCTTATTTTACAAAAAAAACTCTTGCCCTACGCAGTTGGATTAGAAAAAGGAACACCAGTGTGTACTAAAATATCCTTGTAGTGCAGTATTAGGTCAATAAGCATGAATAATGAATGGCTACGAGAGACAACTTGCGCTTTTCCGTTTTACAAAGAGCTTAGAAAGAGTAGTGAAGGATTTCGTTGGAGAAGTAATCTATTGGTTGACCCTCAATAAATCTCAGCTTAAGCCTTATCGATTGAGCGCATAACAGATCAGCCCAAAAGTCGGCTTTCTTTGCATTATTCTATCAGGCCCCGACTCCTGCTGGTCCATGACAATTTTGCACTCTGAGACTGCATCCATCATCCAGTGAGAGAATATATATACTCCAGGGGAAGGTCATTTTTTTATTCGCACCTCATACTAATTCTGCTGATACACGGCTTATAAAAAGGCAAGCTCAATGGCCGGTGAGAGTGCGTTTTAGATAGAGCCAAGATAAAGGATGCTGCATATGCTGCATGAAAAAGAGCATCGGAAAACTATATATGGTTTTCAACCGGTAACGATGTGCCGGCTCCCCTAAAACCCTAAGTGCGGCAATACTTACCCGCCACGCTCGGGTGCGTTCCATCATTTCTCATCCTTGCCGCCAAGTCGGGGGGGGGATATGTTTTTGCCTCATTATGCCGCTCGTGAATTTATTATGGCTTCCTCCTGGGCCCATGGCGTCCCTCCCAGTCCTTCAACAAATTCCCATCCACTGTACTTCGTCTTTCGCTCCCTCTTCCCACCCCCCACCCCGACCCCTCCCCCCCGACCGGAAACAGCTCCCCCTCCACTTTTTAAAGCAAGAACTCTCCAGCCAAGGCCCTGAATCTTCTCTGTTAGCATTTCAGCGTTTCTCAACCTCTGGAAGCACTGCGAGCAAAAAAATAAGGAGGCCTTCACCTATATCCGCCCTTCTTTTACTATTTTTTTCATGGACAATATGCCTGAAAGAAGCTCGCAATATTTATTATTTCGGCTCACATATTTCAGTAGCCTCACAAAACAAATTCTTCCACGAGCATTATCCTCATAAATTGGCCACCCATGATGAAAATAGATTCACAAACTGTAGTTCGGAGAAAGGAATTGATCCTCGGCCAAGTTGAATTTTCTGCCCGTTTTTCACAAAAGGAAAAGGGAAAGTGGGACGAATCATATTCACCGAGCATGAGGATGGGTTTATTTATTGAGAACATTTGGAAGGGAAAGGCTCTAAAATACGGCCAGCTTTCAAATTAAACAAAAATATAAGTAAAGCATAATTATTTCAATCGAAACGTAAAATACCAATAACAACGTTACAGAGTGCTCGGTGCAGTTTGTGACGTCTCTGGAAATACATAAATATATAAAATATAAAATAATTACAAAGGCTCTATTTATTTGCAAACCTTTTATTTGTAAAATAAAATTTTTGTAACCTATTTTAATTCAACAAAAATTTGACCGACAAGCTCAGCTGCAAACTAAAAACAGCGGTTAAGACATTTTATAATGCAAGTAATTAGCACAGATGTAGACTTAATGCTGTATGCACAGATATTGGAGCGCCAAGTGAGTTGAATCGGACTGAAGAGCATAATGAGTTTTCAGCAATAAATGCTGGTAAAAATATTAATTTGGAATATTGTTATTCAAATAATTTCAAAACCCAACTATATGGTCAGTGTCTACTATCTGCCGATAGCATGGCTCAAACAATGAGTAGATATCAATGACTGATGACAAAATGTTGATTGTAAATGATATATTTTACTCTCATAACAACAACAATGACATCTTCTGATAATCATTTTTCAAAATAATAAATTTATAATTCACCAAAATACGTTTTTCCTAAGAAGTTGAAATTTTGACGATAGTTTCAGGAAGAAAATAAAACAAAATTTCATGAATTGATGAACTTTCGTACTCTTTATGCACTAACGCCACTTGCGGAGGCATAATGCCATCCATGGTCTCAGCTAAAATAAATATTTGTGCGAGTGTACTTTTAGCTAAGAGAAAACTTCATTTTCCTCCTTGGTATTCCTGAATGGTGCTTAAAATGTAATTACCCCAGTTGTATAAATCATCATTATTCCGCTGGCGTGGTTCCTTTGCTTTTCATGGCAAATTCAGGACATGTTATCCCAGGGGAAGAGCTAAAGTTGGGAGAGACAACCTATGATCTAAATAAAGGGGATTTCTCCTCTAAAAATACACCCGTTGATTTACTACTTTATTAATATCCCAATTTATTTATATTATGCCAATCATCTTGCATTTAAAACTTTTTTCTACCAAATATATTAAACTAGGATTTGTGGGAATATATATTTGAGATGACGTCTGCATTACTTGTGCATTGAAGTCATCTTTTATCAACTGAATATATCTTATATATCAATAAACCTGCAGAAACAGAAATGCTGAAATCTTCTCGAAAGAAAAATTACTAACATACTAGCACCTATGCATTTTTTCCAGAAAAAGTCAACGTGTACAAATGTATAAAAGTCTGCAAACTCAGATCAACCCCAAAGATCAACCCCTCTCTGCGTCGTTTTTCTGAGCAATGATAATCTTATAACACTGAGAGTCTAAATATCTTCGAGAGCTAATTACAAGTACTTTTCAATTGACATTTTCTAACAGCCAAAGCTATGACCAATGTCGGCTTGGAGGCCAATAGTTCATTCAAAATTATAGTGATTTTACGATAACCACAGAATATTTCTCATATAATGGTACAATGTTATATATTTGTGAATGACAAGCACACAAAGTATTTTAAGAAACGTTCGTCCATTGTCGAAGAAAATTTAAGGTAGTAGTATTTATATGTCTTATATAATATTATAGCTTTCCAAGTCACAACCCTGCAGTACGAATACCAAAAAAATAGGGTGCCATCTCCCTGAGATATTTAGTACCATTGTAATGTTAAGTACATATGGCTCAGTAAGATAATGGTAACTAACGGCTTTGATTTGTAGCATGTATAGGTAGTTACATACATTAAGCATTGTAACAATTGAACACAGGAAACCTAGTTCATATTAATGGTTATTAAATGCTCTAACATTTAACCAGAATTAGAAAAATAGAAAAATTATAACTACATTCAAGTTAGACCTTATGTAAGAGCAGCCATTAAATGTTCCGTAACAGTGAAATTAAGACCACGTGGACTTCAATTGTGTTTAACTCTATCATATGATAATTTATGATTAATATACTATCCATACTGGTAGATCTCGAGCCCGTTACCATACGATTAGCTGCCAAGGACATACAAATCCCTGCCCTATGCGTTGGCATGCCTAACGACAGAGTTGATAATGTACAAAGAGAATTCTTAACCTGAAATTCTCCAAGGAAGGAAGAGGAACTGTTTATTTCTTACATGCAGGGGAACTTATTTAGCCATGACAAACTTTGGCCCACCGTGGTCGTCAATAACGAAAGACTCGGTATGAAACGTTGCCACATCCCGCTTGCCTGTTTACCCCGGTGCTGCTCACGTCTTCTGCTTGCTAATTTTTTTGCTCCCCTTCCTCGTCTGGAAATCTCTTTCTGCCTTTGCTCTCCCATGCCTCATTCACTCACTCGAAGATAAGTACTTTAAATATGGGTCTCTGGAAGGTCACTAATTGACTGCGGTAGGAAGTGGCGTGGAGCTTTAATGGAAGCATCATTTTGCGGGAGACGGAAGTCTAGTGGGAATAAAATGTCCCGGTATCGTCGCCTTGCAAGTTATATTATATTTTTTGCAGACGACGGCAAACTCGCGGTATAATTATGTAATGGAAGTATGTTGCTGGAAAATAAAATGCGTATATTTGCAAAGGAAGTCATTAAAAGACCCAGAAAATATATGACGAGGGCAGCCTATCCTGTAACTTTATCGTACAAGTTTTCATAAAAACCGCAAACAGACCTTTAAATACAATTTAGGACGCATTAAAGGAATAATAAGTTTATTTTCTATTGCTATTTTCCAGAATTTATTAATAGGCTTCTAGATTAACTAATATTTAAGTCTGATTAATACAACCATTATTTTTGCATTGAATTATAGCGAGTACGGATAAATGTTAAGTGGATAAATAGTACCTATTTTAAAATATTTATACAGACCGTATCCTATGAATATCATCTAAAGCATAATCAAATATTTGAGAACTCATTATAATACTAGTTCTAGGGTAATATACTTCCTTCACTAGCAAGGTTTTCGAAATTATAATGCACGAAATTTAGCTAAATTAGGAGTTCAAGTTTTCGAAAACGACTTCATTGGAAGCTGTATGAACTTTGGGTGTGTTCAATGTGCGTGCTGTTTCCTCTTTTTGGCATTTATTTTTGGTATTTTTAAATGCGAACATCCATCCATTCACATCCTATTAAATAAATCAGTAAAGTACCTGATAAGCTCATGACGGCATAAAATACTAAATTTGCTTATAGCGCTATCGGTTAAATAAAGAGACCTGCCGCAGTGCCTAACAAATTTATTACTAAAATAAGATGATCCCTTTTTTATATGTCTGCATTTAATATCAATTTATTCACCCGAGAATTTTGCAACCTCTTGGCGAAATCTATTATTTTGACGACTTCAAGGCTGAGCACCTATTATAAATAACTAAAAGGAATGAAACTGTTGCCTTTAAAGTAAATGAATTCTCACCCCATGATTTGCCATTATTCAACAACATAAATGAAAAAATCACAGAATTGAGAAAAATACTTGAAAAAAACTTTTCACTAAGCATAATAATTCTACTTGTGAAATATTCTAGCTGTAAAAGAGGTTATCTATGTACCAGATTGTGGTAAATGACTAAATTTGCAAAGAGATTAGTCTAATTTAAAATGCAATTTACATCTACGCTTATATTTACTATGGAAAACACGGGAAGATGCGCGGGTCATGTATTCATGGTTACAATTTTTTTAAAATCACAGCTTACTTTGTTAATTATATTTCATCAACTAAGGCTTCCGTCACTTTTTTCTAAGTTAACCTTGGCTTATTTCACTCTATATGGCCTTTTATGTACATATATTGAATTATTTTTGTAAATTAACAGTATTTATCAATTCTATTATTAATTCTTTAATCCAATCATCAGAGATTCAATCATCCCATCATTTGGATTTAGCTGCAGCCGACCCACAAAGAACGCACTAAACGCCCAATGTGGAACACCGTTAGAACCACCAACACCCGTCTTCGCGCACCACACGCAGACTTTGGTTTCTATGGAGCAACGAAAGATTCGGGGGTTCGAGCATCGCATGTTTACTACCTTGGATTGAATCTCTGCCGTAGGATACCCAGTTTCCCGAGCCTCCAGCATCGTATTTCGACAAAAATACGTGCTCTCCAGCGCGGAGCCCAGCAGACGGCAAAAGCTCTAAGCCCCGTGACCCCTTCGTGTCTCATCCCTAAGAGAAGACTTGCCCAGGATTCTAGGTTATCTTCCTTTCGCGAATGGAAGAAGATCTTGGCGCCAAAGGGGTTTGCCGGGTCTATATAGCAGAGAATGCATGTCTTCCTAGATAAAAGCGCGTGCCCACAATATCCTTTTTTATGTTGCACAGAAAAGACATGCTTAAAAGACCCAAAAATACAAGGAAGTTCACATCAGGGCAGCCTGTCGTTTTTTGTACCCACTGGAGATAAATGTCTAAAATGTTTCAAGAAACCCAGCATTTTGAAAACCAAACAATTTTTAATTCTTCGCAAGTAGTACAAGTGTGATGCAACAATTACATTTTCCTTTAGCCTATACAAAAAATGTTAGCTCCCACGTAGATGCATGAAGAGGAAGTAGAGTAATAAGCTGGGATGTGAGTGTATTTACGGCTGAGCTTTGCAATATGGGAGAAAACTTAATAAATATACTCAAATTATTTATGAGTTGACTTACCAGTGGGTTGATTACAGCATAACAACACAAATTACTCTTATGAATCAGCAATATAACACTATAGTGAATTTCCAAGTAATGGAATGAGAAATGGATTGTAATAATAAGAGAGAACCACCAGGAAAGGAATACACTATGTAACATAAAGTACGTCAAAGAGACGCCTTTAGTAGCAATAAAGCGGTTAGGTGAGAGGAGGCTGGACAGCAACAGCAAAACATTGCTTCTACTGATGACTACTGATTAGCAAATTGTTCATGTTAGTACATAAAAAGTAATGACATTTAGAAATTCACGGTACTTGCTTATGCAACCAATGAAGAATTTTGAATATACAAAGTTCACAATATTTCAAATTATTCGCCAATACTGGGTTTCAAATCCAGATCTTAAAAATTTGAAACGAGGGTTTCAAACAATTACGTCTGTTCAGCGTAATAGGTTAAAGTACTTGGTTTAAATTTGGATGATGAATGTTCGAAATTGAAATGACGCATTTATTTTCAGATTGAGTTTAAAAAAAGTTACTCAATACAAAACCTTTACATTTATTTTCCGTAGATTCTTCTAGCAGAAATAAAATCAAGCGGAAATGCTCAACATATTACAAAATTGATCGCTGCAGAGCGTAAAAAATGCCTCTAATAATTAATAACCAAAACTACAAAAAGAAGTAATCAAGAGATGAGTAACCAAAATGTAAGATAAGACAGCAAATCGATTAGCAAACATTGCTAATTATACCCTTTCTGTTAATGTAAATATTGCTTTCAATCCCCTTCATCAGGCGTTTCGTTCATAAAAAATTCCACTTAAAAAATATATTTTGTCTAATTTTGATACACATGAAACGTGTATAGGGTTCATAAGCGGGAGTGAGAAAGGGATAGGTCATTTTAATGCAAATGACGAACGGGCTTGTGAAAAACGTTGGCATAGTAATTCTTTGACGCATTCGCGAAAAGACCATTTTTCATCATAAAAATAAAGTTTTATTTAGGGCTGAAATTAAAAAGTGGTACTTTGAAGAAAGCACAAGTGATGATTAGTTACGAAAGGAAAACTGAACGCAATCAAGCCGAGAAATTTTAGGGAAAAATATACTAGTAAAAAACAAACGCAATATAGGAAATTATGTATCCTGAAGACCAAATAAATGAACTGTCACGTTGCGATGAGCTCATATAAATACAATTAGTCAGTTATCATCAATAATCATATTTTTATTCTGAAGCTAAAAAATCTATTTTTGAGCTCCTTTAAACAAAATAACTACAAATATAGTTCATTTTCTTAATTTATTTTATCCGTACATCACTTAATGCCTGTTTACTCTTTCTTTTAGATTGAATGCTTAATTTATTTAATGAATTCAGAGTAAAATTCAAAGGATTATCAATTCCAAAACTAGTTGACGTGTTTCATGGGATTCATACTCCCTTCCCAAGAGTCTGACTGAAAACTCCTTGCATCATAATACTATATTTATAGAGAAATAACTATCTCTTTTGAATGATGTAGGTTTTCAATTCTAAAACATTTTGTTGGATATTGTTATGCTATAAAAGCAATCAATGCCCCTTAATAATTCGTTCTTAAATCGCAGCATAACATCCAGCGAAATACAATATATTTGAATTTAATCCCGCGTTAATTAACCTTCATTTAGCCCTACGGATTTTAATTTTAGAAAAACTTGGAAATCAAACACCTTTCTTAGCATTTTGTATCCGATGTATTCATCAAGAAAACCATTTTACTTGTATTGTTATAGAATAGGAAGTGCCTTGAAGGTGCAGGACACTAAGCTAAGAGACGTTTTTAATCAAGATATAAAAAAACAGCAAAGTTACATTTACTAAAATCATTACGTAAACTTTAAAGCATGCCACAATAGCATTATTAAATTAATATAATTATCATTACAGATCAAGAAAGTATTTTAAAATATTTAGAAATTTGAAAGACATATACTATATGACTATGCCGCTGACGGATTGGCTTAATGGGGAGGTGACCGACAACCAAGGTCATTCATGACATTTACATAGACAGGTTTGTAAGAAGGGAGTACTTGGGGAATGGAGGAAGGGCATAGATAAAATTGGTGTCAGCGTTTACCTGCTCTTTACAAAATACAACAAGGGTTCTGCGACTCTCCTTCCAGATATCTCTAAGTGGAAATTATGTACGGATTGGTATTCCACAGCAAAATCTCTCTCTAAGATTATAGCTCAAGCCCTCGGGTTTGGAAGCCAGTATTTTTGCCACCACAATAACCCTCTCCCACAAAGCAGACAGACAATTCAAAAAAGTCATAAATTATAATCTACAAAGCATTAATATAATAATGGGAAATATTGAATTTTTAGGTAGATTGAAATACCAATTTACTGAATCTCATAACATTTAATTATGCAGATAAGAATGATGATTCCTCACCTGATATACCTTCATAATAATCTATGAATCTGCTTATGCACGAGCAATAATTTATAGTTAAAGTTTAAAAATGTTGTTTACTTTGCACAAATGCGTTTCGTATTCGATAACAAAATATCATCATGAGCATTTACTCAGATGTGGGTTTCAGAGCAGCATACGTAAAATGCAGATTGTTGAGCCTTCCTCGTGTAGGATTCACTCTAAAGTCTTCGGTCCACGCAAAGCAAACAAAGAGCAAGTATTTGGCAACGTTAGAAGATATTTATGTGCAGTAAATACCGTACTAAGGATACATATTTCTTCCAGAGAAACAGCATTCTTCAGAAAGGAAAGCCTCGCGAACTAGAAGCCTTCGCACCATTAAAGTAAGGTAGTATTCGCACAGCTGATGTAGGCCAAGGACTCATGCAGTGGCCCTGCACATGTGAATGCTTATATGTGTGAATTCCGCTCTTTACGTCCACAATTTATTTCTCTTTCAGCTTTCTCAATTTTCACTCACTTCTTTTAGGCTGCAAACACTTTTTTTCCTTTTTGTATACTATTCCGTCATTCACTATTAGTTGTTGACTATTAGTTCAGAACGCTTTACAGGGAGCAGAAGACAAAATGTTCAGCAAGGCATCGATCACCATCGATCAATTATTATTGAATATAATGGAGACTATAAAAAGGATTAGTCTAAGTTTGTGATTAAATAAATAAGTAAATTTTAGCGTGTCACCCCTTGTTATTATCTTTCAACTATCATTCACGAATTCCCAGCAAAAGCTAGGGAGTAATTCCTTCTATTCCTTGGATACAAGGTAATACTCTATTG
Organism: Pyrrhosoma nymphula; assembly: GCA_963573305.1. NCBI lineage: Eukaryota > Metazoa > Arthropoda > Insecta > Odonata > Coenagrionidae > Pyrrhosoma > Pyrrhosoma nymphula. The sequence continues at coordinate 32,450,223 of OY754336.1, forward strand.
GAAAGTAAATTGCGCGAAACAAAATTGGGCTAAAAGTAAATACGGAAAGAAAGAGGGTACTTTTCAAGAGTTATCTGACCCCTCCACGCAAGTATACTTGCGATTAATCCACAAGTTAATACCGTAAACTTCGGATTTCAGGAGTAAATTGTTAGAGCTTTCCATTTGACCTAGTGCACTGCCTACTTTGCTAAACGACTGTGCACTTGCTTTCGATTACTTCCTGTAAACTAGGCATTACTCGTCAAAACAGTTCGGAAGCAGAGTTGACGTGGGCTGAATAACCGTAGAAATTCGATCATCACATCCGCCACTGTTGTCGCTGTTTTCATTAAATTGGTAAAGGCATTAAACAGGGAAATTGTAAAGTTTATTTTCATTTGTGATAAAATGGTGTCGTTTAAAAATATTTATTTCTAATGAAATCTATAACTATATTTAAGTTTACCGCACGTTTTGACCGGGCAAATCGCCCCATTTATCGCTTTCTCCACGTACTTAAGTATACTAATGTGTTCCAATCTGCTCTTAATTCAACACTTTGAATTTAAAACTCCTTATATTGAAAACAATATAAAAAATGTTATGGTCAAGCCAGATAAAAATCAATTTTAGCCCTACTGGTGCCATTCTTTAGCGCTCACAATAGCACTGCTAGTGTCACTGCAGAAGACACCATTTTAAACCTATCGCAACAAGACCTTTAGCGTTGGCAGCCATACGGATTTCCCACAGTGGCCAAATAAAAAGCATTTAGGGAAACTCCGAACGCTGTACGCTGTCATACCAATTGCCAGCCTATTTTTCTCCTCCATTGAATGCAATAGAAATGTGAAGTCATCCTCTATAGCATTAAGCAGAGGAAGCAAAAAGATGGAACGTTCTGCTTCGTACAAAAAGGATATTTTCGACCGGACAACACTCCATGAAAGGATCTCTCGGAGCAATGTTCGGAAGGATACAGCTTTAGGAAACGTTCCTCTCTGGCCTGATTTCGTCAAGGGTCCTCCCAAAGATGAAATAAGCTCAAAAAGGGTCTCGAGATTCAGGCAGAGCTTGCTGCGTCAGGTTGTATGGAGTAGAAAGTCCGGCGGAGAATGGCCACCTTACACACACCCTACTCCCCACACAATAGCATCGACCTACCATTGCAGTATCACACCTCGACCTCCGACCCTCTGCGCCCCATCTAGACCCTCCGTCGACCGGAATACTTATTCCACCTCTAGCCTTTTCCCTCGCCAATCTCGATACTCTCCGCCCATTCACTTTTTGCTCGGCTTTTGCCTCCACGATTTGGCGAGAGAGTTGGCTCAGGGCCAGCTTCCATAAACAAATCGTGTTAAAGTACATTTTCATCAATATTTTCCTCGTAAAATGTCATGAGTCGGATTTTTTAACTACGGCTTCATTAGTAATTTTTGTTCCATTACAACATTAATGAAAAGCAGAAGAATTTTTATAGTTAAATATAAAAGTCCAACAAAAATTTGACTCACCTCATATTGATTATTATTTCAAACGTTCTAGAAAAATTTGGATATTTTAAGCATAAATGAAATGCACTCAATATTTTATTTTTGAGCCAAATGTTGGCAGGCAAGAAAAACTTTTACTTTCCATGCTCAAAAATTGGGGTGAGCCCAGTAAAATTAACTATATTAGATATAGTTAAATACATTCAGCTAGGTAATTATAAACTCACAGAAACAGACGTAATATATCAGGCATTTTTAGTTGAACGAAATCTTTAGAAAAACGTGACAAAAACCCTGGAAATGGCTTGGTATATAGGTAGGTACTGTAAATCGATTTGCATCGATTAAACCAATGCATATGCTGTAATGAAGTAAAAAACTACTTCTACGACTATAGTTACTTCTTTCTCTGCAAGAAAAAGCTCCATAGCTTTATTTTTCACTAATAAAAGCCCACATGAAACTTTGGAGTTGAAAACTCCGTATTATGTCAGAAAAATAGGAATCACGAAATTCCTACGTTTTAAATTCCTTTTCATGGTCACGACGGTGGATTAAAGTTCATGGATATTCTCGCAAACCTACCATTGAACTAAATTCAAATTCGCAGATAAATACGAACTCTACAGAATTCTCCTTTACATGAAGAGCTGTTTTTGCGTGGAGTTATTTATTTACGTCCATCGGCGGAACAAGAGCGTGATCTGCGCAGTAGCCGCAGGAAACGATTAGCGAACAATGCACGAGATGGAAAGAAATAACGAAGGCAGAAACGAAGCGCAGCAAAAACTACCCGACTCGCTTGACCATTCAACACGAAGATTCCCTTTCCCATTCAAAATCCGTTTTGAGAGGCGGAGATCAAGTGGGAGGGAGAGAGAGAGAGGGCGGACAATGGGGAGCCATCGACCGAGACACCGGAACACCTCCCTCCATCCGAAGAGAACGTCCGACGCCATGGAGAGTTTTTCACGTAGTACAATGAGCACCATCGGACATTTCTCAGACAATTCTCCCTTAAGGCATATCCTCATTGAAATTAAGAACATAACTAGAGGATATAGCATAACATAAGCTCAGACTCCCAATGACTCCAAACCAATGGGAATACTTCCCAACACTACCCATCATCCCTTGAGTGTGCAGATAATAATTTCTCGCTAAAATTCGGTTCTGGCATTTTAATTTTATAAATTGAGGTCCAAATTACGATTATCAATAGTATTCGTTCACGATAAACTTATTTAAATAAATTATAGTCTTCTTAATTTAGCAATATCTTGTCTGATGCTGAATGTTACACGACAGGGGATCGTTTATCTAAATGCATCACTGTTTTCGGTACTGGCAAATATAAACATTATTTAAGGCAATAGACCGTTTTTTTCTGCGCTACTTTCAATAGACAAATTTTTGATGGTCCATGACTAAATGCTCAAGTTCGGCCTTTTTAACGTTATTAACTTTCATAAGATTTGTTATTCGCCTCCATATACAATTACCATTATGCAATATATTAACTCTAATTTGGATTTTGAGTACAAGTAAATGTTTTGGCTTCTACTTTGCGGAACTTAATCTCATGGAAGCATTTTTATTCCATTTACATTTCACACGTTTTGATCTTCACCTGCCATGGCTCTACAATGAGTCTACATCCATAGAATAATTAACAAGGTAGAAATGTAGTTTTAGAGTCTCCAAATGTATTCTATCGGGGAGTGGGAAAAGGAAGGGGAGATAAAGGTCATTCTTCGTTGTGTGGAGGTTTGTTTTTCAAGGTGAGTGACTAAAAGGGAAGGGAGGAATAAGTGAGCAGAATAATAAGGCCGGGGGTTTATAATAAGGCTCGGCCCTCCAGAGGAAGAACTTACATCAGTAAGTACATTAAAATCTCAAACATTCTACTGAAAGGTCATTGATATCAAAGGTCAAGGTATTAATAATTCAAATGTTTTCCAAATTAAATCAATTTCCTGCATTAATCGTTTTGTATTGCTCCAGGTAATTTATTTTTTCCTTAATAATACAAATGTAAAAAAAGCAGGGTTAAGTGTCTTACATTTCAGCAAACTTTCAGCAGACTATGAAGATAAATCACTGGTTACAAACAGCTCTTGTCAACAATTTCCCTTAGTTAACATTAATCTAGTGTAGATTGTCAAATTTTTCATATGAAAAAAATCATATTTTACTTACAGTTAAAGGATTATAAAATGAGAGTTTAAATTTCTTTACAAGCATGCCCATCACGATAATGTGGGACAATTTTCCTAAAAACTGGCAGCTTACGCCAACGTGATGACGCGTTCTTAGATTAAAAAGAAATATTCGTAATTGTGCAGATGGCATGCTGTTGAAACATTCTGTCAAAAATAATACAAATATTATTCCTGCAAATGCCATTTCTCTTCGTAATATTTAATATGGTGTGTAACTCTTGAACATAGGTTGCGTCACTAATAGACACACTGGCCAAACGAAATATTGAATGCATTGTTTAGCCGACAGCTTGCAACGTTGGTGTGACAAGAATCATAGCGAATTAGTGTATCTGATGAGGTTGGTTCCTAAAGATAGATATATCATGCTCATTCTCTTTAAGGAATGTAGCCTAATCTAAATATTTTTTAGAATCGCCTCCATGTTCAACTGTGGTATTTATGGAAATATGAAAGTTATTTATCAGTGCAGCAAGATTGTCAATCTGTCGCGCGCTACCAAGCCGCAAACTAAAGACGTCGTCAGCATTTTGATAACAATAAGAAATTTTATGACAGTGGATTATTGGACATTATGGACAATGGTCAGAGTGAAATACGTTTCCATCGAAGTAATCTAAAATCTTGTTCATAAAATAGTCCATTAATTGTAAATTATTATTCCTTGATACACGACTTTATTATGTTAAAAAACACATTAATGAGCATTTAAATTGCCTCATTTCTGGGAATAAAATGTATGCATCTGTTTAAACTGCTTCCGAGGCAGGCACAGAAGAAAATATATAAGGAACAATAGCAATACTATCAATCGATTTGCTGTTTTACCAATCGGAGAGTTATTTCCCAATTCCAGAGAATCCTTAACACCGTACTTTAGCTTGAAGCCCAGAACCTCTTTGAACCATGCCCTTAGTTTTGTAGCTAAGCAGTGCCACTTGAAATATTTTTGGTGCAGTTTTAAAGCTACAGCAATTCACAACAATGAAAAGAATTGACGATTACTAAGTGTTAATTGAGCAGACAACGATAAATAGAATACATTAATTACATCTTAAATTATAATGCATGCATTTAGGTTTATATACTACGTTAATTACTTAACTCTATCGCCTAATGTCAAAAATCGACTTCCATTTCCTGACTCTTACCCATAATTACATCGGCAAATATATACATGGGTGATACCACAATTGTCTTTGACAACCTCAGCAAAAGGCACATTTGCCTATTAATTCTTTAAGGGCTGAGATTTCATCATATTTTTGCATGCATTTTGTATGCCAAGAGCACATATTTTTCGCATTTCTTATCATAATATTATCATTGTATTTTTAATTGAGCTTCTGTATCCGTCTATCTTTGAGAAAGGTTCTAGAGCAACCGAAATATCAACTTTTAGTGTGAGTGTTCTTTTTTATGTGTTTATATTTCATTCCGCCCCACCTGTGGCATAGTTTATTTATATATATATATATATATATATATATATATATATATATATATATATATATATATATATATATATACACGAGCGGAAGGTACCCGTTGAAATTCAACGGGTGTGAAAAACGTTAAACTTTTTTGTATAAGAAAACCGCAAAGCCTGAAGAAAAACTGTATGCGTTGTCATTTGAGGAGTTCGTAACCTCTCTTGTATGTTGTGTTCGTTGTAACACGCTGTTGCAACGCTGTTGTTGTGACACGCTGACCGTTTTCCCGGTGCACGGAGAGATGAGTCACTATTGGTCCACTTTCATGCACGGGAAACCCAAAAATCGGCCATACAGACTCATTACTACTTAAATAGAACCCAGGTTGATAGATGTTCACCTCGTCCCTACGGTTCTCTTGAGCCGTCTTCTGAGTGATTAACAGTTTGATCGCTTCCCTTGTCTATATAAATATATCTGCATTCCATGACTTAATTCAGTTGCAATATTCAACGTTGATATTTTAGTTGAGTATCTTAATCAGGATTGGACAGAAGGGTAAAATCCAGCAGTTGGCAAGTCAAGAGGTGTAATATGGCAGCAGAAGCCATGTTTATTTGACCTGTGACTCCTCCATCACCCGGACTGCGCCTTCGGCATAGCCATAATCATTGGTTTCGGTTGCTATATAAAAATTTCTTTGGTGATTCTTAGTGCACTTGTCAATTTTCATGCACGGATGTCGTATATTGCGCAGAATTTTCGTTCTTCTTTCGGGTAAGAAGCATGTAGTGACGTCATTATAATTTCCGCTATCTTAAAGCAGATTGAAGGTTCGAAACAGATGGGTCTGTATTTGAACCAGATTTAGAGCTGGTTACCCGTCCGTATGTTGGGTAAGGATGAAATTTGTGCGGATCTTAGCGTAACCCGAGAAACACCACGGGTAGAATCTCATGAGATCGCTGGTGGGCATGTCTTTGACCATCCAAGTCTAAACTTTGTCGTTTTTCTTTCAAGGGCTCATTTTTTCGCAAATAAGACATTAATTTTGCTTAAGAAGAGTTTTTCGAAAGGTTACTCTTTTTTCTATTAGAAATGTTGATGGATATATTTTTAAGTCCAGGGAACGGAAACACAGCGGCAAGTGAGAGTCTAGAATAGGCAACTCGATGATAGATTGAATGTACCTAAGTTAACTGCACTTTAACACCTTTAAACATATAAATAATTCGTGACGTTAATGATGTAGGAATTGGTCTAAAAAACAATTCGAAATTGCAATGAGAGGCAGACGGTTTCACTACGCGTAATACATCTGAGTTTTAAACGATAATAAACAACGCCGTGTTTGTTGTAGCAACAGAGGCATTATTACCATTGATATTCGCTCCACGTAAATATTCTTGCACATTTAATTAAGTGTGTATTCTATTGATTCCTTTATGTGTGACGTTTACTACATAATTGTTATCTCATAAACATGCAGTGCCCCTTTGAGAGCTACTTTGAGAATAGACGTTGAAGAGTATACTTGTTAAATATGCATTGACTTTATCGATTACCCCCCGAAACAATTTATCATGGGGCCCTTGGAACTCTGGGCTCTTCATATACGAATTTTCTTTCTATGTACTATCATAGGCCTGCAGGAAAGCGTGATATTTAAATGCTAGAGGCGTGAATATTCTCTGAAATAAAATCGCTGGTTGTCAAGGAAATATGATATTGTTGATTTCAGATAAAAATGTGAGATTTTTCAACTGAAAACATGAATTTCAGACAAATACGGAGCGTAGAAGAAAATCAATTGATAAAATTAGAAATAATATTTATTCAGCCATCCGATAAAAAAAATCCCAGGCCTATATCTTGAGTGAAAGTACTTTTAAAAAGCAAAAAATGAAACCACTGCACCGAACTCAATGCTTAGCATGGACCACCATGGGAGACCTTCGGGGGCCTTTGGGGGCCCTGTGGGTTTTTTAATATAGCATATATTACAACCAGACATGTTTTCTATCTACATGCCAAATTTCAGCTCAATCGGTCAAGTAGTTTTTGCGTGATGGAGCAACAGACAGACAGAGACCATTACAGTTTTATATATTACTAAGTATCACACCCTAACCCTGAAAAAATAGGGTTTCGGTTAATTGAACCTTACAGTGTTTGTTGCCTATTAGTGATAAACTCGTGTTCCAAATTTCATCAAAATTGGTCCAGTGGTTTAGGAGGGTATGTGGAACATACCCACATACCCACATACATACATTGACTTTTATATATATAAAGAAGAGATATCAATCTATTATAGCCAGAACACACTCATTTTTCATGATTATGACATTGGAATTTACTTACTCCCTAATTCATACATTAAATAACTAATATTTTAGAGCTTCTCATCCCAAAATTCTCATTTCGTCTCATGTGCTGCTTGTACTGACTATAGCACACCTTGTACGTATTCCACTAAAGGATAATGGTGATCATAATTTATGCTAGGAAATATAAAACAAAATATAAGGACGTAAATTTATAACAATTTCTCTTCCCAGTATTCAGGAAACGTTAAAATCGTATGGTATTTATTCTCGACCTCTTTTAAATAATATTTTTATTCTAATTTAACAAATGACACATAACTTTTCAACAAAGAAATATATCCAAGCAACCAAATTAAAATTGTAAATAAATAAAAACAGCACCAAACTTTAAAGGTTAAAATCTTGAATGTCTATGTCTATGTATTTTTATATTTTATGTCTGTAAATTTACAATTATGTAACCCAAACAGAACTGTCAATCATTAATCATGATACAGCATTGTTTATAGCCCAGAAGATGGATGAATAAACATCCGAAAAGTCGGCAAAAGATTAAAAATAAAAATTTATTTGACCTATACTCATGAAATTTGCGCCATATTAAAATCATAGTACAACCCTTTCATATTATGTGATTTCTCGACCTCTTTTATTATATGATCTATACAATGAATCCTGAGGATGGATATATAATATATCCGAAACGTTGGCGGAAGTTTTGCATTTTTATTGAGCTAAACTCTAATTATAATATGTTTTTGTGCAATTTCAACACACACAAATTCATTATTTTCGAAAAAATTCACAATTTAGCTTTAAATGACAAATTTCTTGACGTGCACCCCTTCATGACCTACAAATGCATATGCTACTCGCAATTTTTCATAAAAGTTTAAACTTACCTGTATTTCATTCGCGGGAATTCTCTCATTGGGAAACGTTTCTAGCATTACTGAGGAACTACATCTTATGTATTAATTTCATGTAAATATGATTATCCTAGTCTATCAAAAATTGATGTCTTAAAAAAGGCATAAATTCCTGGGAAACCATTTTGTAGGGGCCCATACTATTGCAAAAACGTGGTGGAATACGTTAATGCTAAGCTAAATGCAGATCAATAAAATCGTGTTATGGCTATGGAATTCCAGAAAGGCTTTGTGTCATCTATCTACCATGTTTAACCCAAATCCGACAGAAAAGCTACGATTTTGACTACAATGCACATTGATATTCTCAGAATAATTAAAAACCAAGATATGAAAGAAATAACTCTTTTCAACCATAAAAAATAAAAATTGGCAAAATAACACTCCATTAATTGTTTGGAATTACAAAAGAACTTCTCTCAGGGTTGTTGTATATACCGGCCTGACACTCTTTCCTGAGGAACTTACCATTTCAATGAAAGATGAATTAATTAATACGCTCAGTCATGATTCGAATGCATCATTATCAAAAACCTGTTTTAAAGAGAGGATCAAAATATAATGCAATTCCCTAGCTCTAGTTAGCGCTTATTCATACACTTTTTCAATTGCTCTAATTAATCTGAAGAGATAAATCAAAATATTCGTACTTATGTTTTCCAATCTATGGGTTATTACCAACTATTTTCATATTAAAAGGAATACAAGTAAATTAAAAAAATAGATTATGAAGACCAAACACGACATCAATATATTCACTGTAATTTAAATGAGACACAAAAGAACAGTTAAACGCACCATTCAGATTGCTCATCCAGTGTCTACCGCCAAACCGCAGCTGGCTGTCTCAGGGATGGTTTGATCAGTGAGACCTCAACGCCACCCTTGACCGACCGGAGCGTGGAATTAGGCATCCGTGGTCGTGGTTGGAGTGGCTGGGTCTTTCCACGTGTCGACTACATGTTTTGCCCGATGCAAAGGTTCCCAGAGAATGTCACAGTCCTTGCTCGAAAAACTATGTCCCCAGGACCACTAGGATTTGAGCCGTAACCCATTGAGTTAACGACGTTGCGGTCTAATCAGCGCGATAGAACTCTACGCAGTGCTGCCTCTCTGCCATGCTATCACAGAAATTAATGCGAGCGTCAGTAACACGTTAAAAGCATGTGCGAAAGGTATCGTGTTTAATTTGTTAGTGAGGATAATTGGAAAATGTTTCTTTTCTCACTCAACTGACCACGATTTTTCAACATGTAATTGTTTGACAAACAATAAAAGAAATAAAGCGCCATTCGAAGATTCATTAATTGATAATATGAGCTTTGAATATAAATTCCAATTTTCTTTCATTTCAGCTTTGTTGTCGATGCATGAAAATACAGTCATTGTGTACGCAAAGTTATAAAAGTTATCTTTTTCCAACTGATCTTCCGACCAGTAAATGTGATATGAACAAAATTGTAATGCAAACTTATATTTTTAACCATGTTGAGACTATACAACTTTGTAGTTCCAACAAACTTTATTCCGCTGGCACGACGCGCGTTTTACCTCACTGTGTTATATTCATGCATAATATATGTCATGCATTGTATATGCCATGGTTTAGTGAAACGCGCGTATTGCCTGCGGGATAAAGTTTGTGGAAACTACAATGTTGATTTTTCAAAACATAGATATCCATCATTTCCGCGATGTTAGGTATGATATCATCAGTTTAATAAAATAAATTTAATAAAATTCAATTCAATGATCCGACAATGAAATTTAAAAGTAAGTGATTTCAAACATACAATAATATTCTTTGAGTATCATCAATGGTTTTCATGCTGTGCCTATAAATATACTGCATCCATAATAAATAGACGAAAAACGGGCGTATAAAATAAATTGATTGCCCTTAGAGTCAGTTCTAGGCATGAGAAACAATTATGCTTTTAAAATATTTTTGCAAACAGTTTTGATGAAAAAGTTCTCGTCACAAAACATCAGCGTAAAGTAATTTAAGAATGAGAATTTTACAGAGAACAATCACACCTATGCAAGATTCTCATTGCATGTATTCAATATTTTTATCCTCAAGAATACAATAACGGTGAGCAGTGAATCTTCGTCTGCGATGTAACAATTTGGAAATTCCAATTCCCTTCTTTCCGTTCTTAAACATGACCCTCCCGTGTCAAAAAAACGGATAGCTACCTTGTTCCCTTTCTTCGAAAGGCAAAGGAATGAACATTTAGAATACCTTCCTCGCGATACGCTCAGGAATTTCATTTTCGAGCGCGTAACACGGATGACCTGCACTCAGCCGGTGACATCTTTATGCTGAGAGATATTTCCGCCGATATGTAATAAAGCCACCGCTCTCTTAGCACAGTTGAAGGAAAAGGTGTCTCGCCCATCTACATCATAAAAAAATTGTCCTGCCGCAATTCCGTGAATGGCATGTGCGTTATGGCTCTGAATTTAGGGCGGTAATTAATTTCGGGAAGTGGGCGATTGGACCACGGCGGCCGTTGTAAAACGGGAATGGGACGGGGGGGTGAGAAAGAGGGAGACAGGAAAATGAGAAGCCAAGTGAGGAAAGATAGGGGAAGGGAGGAAAGATTATGGGATGAAAGGGAGGGAGGGCAACTGAAGGGTAGGAAGAGTGACCAAGCGATGCCGCAATGCATCGATATGGTGAAAAAATCGTCATATTGATTTGCCAGGGCTTAACAATAGGTGGTACCGGGATTGTAATGCTTTGCAAAGTAATGTAACGCGATATGACTTGCGTTAAGTGATATTTATAAAGTAATCAGATATTCAATGCTATGTCATATATTATTCTATGCCATAATATTTGATACGATGTGATTTGTAGACTGCAATGCGATATCCGATGTGAGGCGATGAAATGCGATTTAATGTTATGCGTAGAAGGTGATTCGATATGCAATATAATGCTATGTGTACAAAGTGATGTGATATGTAGAATTAAATGTGATATGCGATGTACGCAGCAATACGATTGTCGTTCTAATGCGACATATTGTGATGAAATGAGATATGAAGAATGTTATGCGATATTCACCGAATGGTAATTTTGATTTTCGATACAATGCGAAATGTGTGATACGATACAATTCGCCATTCGATGTTTTGTGATGCATTTCAATGTGATTCAACTTCGGGTGAAATGAATCATTTGATGTAATGCTAAATGTTTGATTCAAATCGTTTTTCAATGCAATGCAACATGGACAATGTTTTTTATACGTAGAATAAACTGCTATATTCAATATAAAGCTATTCAATGTAAATAAATGCGACGTGATGTAAAATTTGATGATATGCGATTGATGTGATCCAATGCAATATTTATAATGGAATACGATAGTAGATATCCGAGACAATGCAATATTGTATGCAATGGGATTCGATACAATGGATAGATGCGATGAAATACGATATTCGATGAAAATCGCTTGGTGATTTAATACGATGTAACGTAATGCTTGCCATTCAAAATAACATGCGATGCAATGGGACACATTTCGTCTTTTGCATCGCACAATTCATGCAGCGATATTGAAATTTGAGAATCGCAGGGGGCAAGGGATACCAGGAGAGAGGATAGGGGGAGAATTGAGCGGAGAGAGATGGAGTTGGGGGAGGAGTAGGGGAAGCTTGTGAAGTGGGGAGAGGACTACTATAGGAAGTGACGCGTATAAGGGCGTGGTTTCGCCAAAGGCACCCCCTGGGCCCCCCGCTTCCCCTGCACAAAGCGGAGGACGACGGTTACAGCGCCCTGGTGGTGGTCGCCTGCCGGAATTGCGCGCGGTGCTGTAGCCCTGGTGAGGTGAAGGAAGGACACGGTCGCAGGGACACAAGAGGGACGGAATAAGAGGGTCGAGGAGAAGAAAAAGAGAGCATCGGGACGCAGAGGAGTCAAGACGGCAGAGAGCAGGAGAGAGAAAATTTGCGTGGAAGGGAAGGAGAAGAGAGTGATTGTGGCGGCACACCGATCTTCAAGGAGGTGACACCATAGAATGATTCAAGGCAGTTTGAGCGATGTATCAATTCACCTAGAATTTGATGAATTTGACCTCATTTTAAAGAAAAAAACTCATCTTTCCAATTATATCAAAATACTGACCCTTGGCCGAACTTATTTTCGAGCAATTTGCCTATTATTATTAGTCCTAGTATTATATGGGATCCTAGTATTGTATGGGGTCCTATATCCTTGATCCTATATGCCTAGTATTATATGGGATCGGTTACGGCCGTGCGCGCCAGATGAAGACTATTGAAGAAATTAGGAACACCTAGATTTCGTCAAAAAAAACTAATATATGTAGTTTTTGCGAATCGTATAGTTTTTATTTTTTCTCAACTATTTCTAAAAATCAATTAATTATTCACAACACTAGTTTTTACAGAATCGCAAAAAAGCCTTATATTTTGAGGGTAATAATATCATACGGCGTGCAATGTGTCAAGTTAGAGACTTATGTGGTAAAATGTATTCAATTATTAATAAGTTTTGTCACATAAAGCTATATTTTTGCACCATTCATATTTGAATACTTATTCATACTTCTTAAAGACACTGAATTTAGAAAATAAATTTGAATACGGTCACCATTACAACTGGGGAACTACATCACACAAGCTACCATTCTATTCATATTCCTAGGCTACACGAAAAATGTTTCATATATCCACTAATATACATATGTTTTTCCAAGCCTAAAAAGTTATGTTATATGGTCTTGATGGTATGAAGCCATAAAAGAATGTGGAAAATATTATTTTTTCTAATTTCACCAAAGTATATACGTTTACATTTGCACATCAGTCTCATGTACTTTGAAGATGACACAATGTTTAAAAAATTATGTCAGTTTTATTTCTTTTATTCAATTATTTGGGTTGTATACTTTTTGAGTTTTTTATTCTTGTTATGAAGATAATTCTTCTATAATTTTTACATTCGGTCTTACCACCATTACCTTTGTGCAGTGGAAATGTAATCGCATTCTTCCATTCTGTTAGAACAACAGACTCATTTAAAACTAAATTATAAAATTCCATAATAAGTTACTTGTAACTTTTTTGCACCCACACTTCAGTATTTCACTAGATATCCCATTTATAACTGGAGCCCTCCAATTTTTCAATATTCTCACGGTTATTATGATCTCATTCCCACTACATTCATTATCAATACAGATATCCTCGCTTATTAATCAGCAAGGTTATCTTCATTACCTACACGATTATCGTATAATTCTTCAAAATACTCTCTTCAAGAGCCCGTGACGTTGCTTTCATCCCAAACGATCTTACAACTTTTGTTCTTTATTGCATCCATTCCGCTTCTCACACTTTGCTTTGCCCCTTTACCCCTAATCATCCATGTATCTATTAAAATTCTCTCAATTTATCAATCTCTCAGTATAAACAAATCAATTATGCTCTTACAATTATTCCTTTACCATTCATGCATATGAATTTTCACATACTGAAATGATGTATTCGAGACAATAGTTATTTTTCCAAGCACAAATACCAATTTTTAACCGATATCATTCAGTCGGGGGTCACCAAAAGGCTAAACCACTCGCTCTCATCCATCCCATCTTACACCAACACAGTTATTCATGTTGCCTATTACAACTATTCTCTCACCATAGTCAGATTCCTTTGAAAGCTCTCTCAGTTTTCCCCTAAACTCATCTTTCACACCTTCACTTTCTCCGCCCACTGGTGCATAACATGCCACAATTACATCTCATCGTATGCCTACTTTTATAAAAGCCCAGAGCAATCTAGGAAAAACTAACTCGTATTTATTTACTAGCAACTCTTTCATTGAGAATCACGCCTACCCCTTGATTGCCATGTATAATACCTTCAGCACCTGACCACAATGCTAACCCACCGTCATAAGTTGTGACAATCTCCCGCCCCTTGCGCTTGGTTCAAAGATCCTTTCGTCTCATTCTATTTCACTCATCGACTTATTTTATTTTCCATTCAACCCTTTCACTTTCCAATTACCAATTTTCCAGTTTGTATTTCCATGTCCGTCTCCTGATGGGCCAATCCTATACAGCTTCTGCCACCTATCGTGTCTTCGGTCGTTCGACGTTTGACGTTACTATTTGACTGTAAGATGAAGGTTTGAATATAGTATGCAAGATTACCAGCCATTACAGTACCCATGCCACGAGCAGCTTTCCTACAACTCCAACTTTGCTCCAGCAGTCAGTTTTAGCACATTTGCGTCAGTATGCCACAAGAGAAACCAAAGCCTAGTAATATTTAGGCCCACTGTCACTCTTCTACTGGAGCTAATATCCCTTCTGAAAGGACTACTTTGAGAGCCTATTATATCGCTACTCGTGACGCTCCACTTGGAGGTATATGCAGGGTACTGACACCACTAACCGATAAAAAATTTATATTATAAAAATATACTCGCCACCGTTCCTGATTGCTTCGTATCTTACTTTTGCTTTTTAATTTTCAAATAATAAATCAAAGCATTTAATAAAAGGATTTTGACACATCTTTATAGAATTAGTGCAAGTCACGAAAGGAATTTGTACTTTGTATATGCCAGTCATTTTTATTTCCAACCATGGTTTCAACTGTCATCTTCATTATCAAATGGCTTGATAATTAAAACGATTGTCGGAACCATGGTCGGAAATAAAAAAGTGTAGAAAATACAAAGTAAAAATTCATTTCATTATGCAGTAAAAGTAAGGTTTTCTAAATGAAACCAACAAGTAAATGGTATCATTACACGGTTGGCTTACGCACTTGTTTCTCTGTGAAGATAAAAACGAGTCAAAGAGGAAGAGGAGGTAGTGAGGAAAAAAACGAGGAGCTGGAAGAAGGAATGAAGAAGTAGGATAGAAAGACAAGGAGATATAGGATGAGAGAAAGGCCCAACTACCTCCTCCTCTATCTTGATCCCACTCTTCTTCCACGGCTGACTTAAGCCTTTTTTAAAGCTCAGGAGCCGCCAGATGAAAAGAGAAAGAAAAATGAAAATTTCTCGCCCGCACTTTTTCATCCGACGCGATATTTTTCCCCGGGGCGGTCACTTTTTCTGCACCCGGTGCGATCCTCTTGCCTGAAGGACGGTGCACGGGAAGAAATCGTTACAAAAGATCCGAAATGAGGAGAGGAGAATAAAAAAAAGGAGAAGAGTGGAAGTGGAGCGCACCAAACCGTCGATATCCCTCTTGGCCCTTAAACTTTTGAAGGCATGGAGCGATGGAGGCTTTTGGCGTGAGCATCTGTTCACCTTTCTCTCACTTCTGGACGTCCCTTCGGGAATGGCCTGAGTGAGCCGCGGAGGTGTGTACGTCTTTGTATTGAACGTAACTCTGAGAAGGAGATTTCTCCTCATTTTCAACGCGATCTATTTTAGTATGAAATGTTTCTTAAATATAGTTGAATTCTCGCAAAGTAAAAGGTAGGAAATGAAAAATTACACATTATAATATTAAGAACACTGAATGACGGAATATGTATCTACCTTAATTAAATAAAGATAATTTGTAAATATATATATTTTCGTTTGATCTATTTAGTATTAAAAGGTAATAATTAGGGGGAACTGCTCCGAAAATTATTTTTAAAACTTGATAACCTAGAAACAATGACAAATAAATAACTTACAATAACGTTTACAAATTTGATGGTTTAACTAATCAACTAACTAGGTGTATTGCTCTTTGTTAGAATTTATTTTGTGGAAACGATACATTTAAAAAACGAAATTACAATTATTATTTCACTAATTTTTAATATCAGCTCGCGGTTTATTTTAGAGTTGTCCTTTTCAAAATCAAAATTTTACTAAATATTTATTAATAACAGTTATCTATTGAAACCTTATTCGATATATTATTATATGACGTATAAATTCAAGGATGTGACACCTCTATCGATTAATAAAAAAAATTTGACTCCACCAACTTTATCGGATTGAATATTGAACTCTTAGCCACCTTATATCTTCTGTATCAGCAAGGAAGCCTCCCCATGGAGATTACCTTCGAGGAAATATTAACGAGAGGTGGTTACGTTGACTAGGCAAAATTTGAAAAAAGGGCTGTCATCCACTCTTACCTGTTCGCCTCCGATCAAGAAAAGTCTATGTGCCCCACTTTCCCACTCTCCACGAAACATAACGCACGCACTTCTATAAAGCCCGAAGTACCATGGAGCACGTTCCCGCACCCACATCACGAAGGGCATAAGCCATATGATAAATGATCATGATCAAGCAGAGTCGAATAACTTTTTATTTTTTTTATTTTCCCAAGGGCACCAATACCTATCGTCAGGTTTAAAATAAATGCTTTTTCCATATTTAATTGACGACTACAAGTTCCTAGTTTTTATAATATACTCATCGTAATAAAATCCTACCATTGACATCTTATTACATTTCGCTGCGAAATGACTTTTATTCTCGATGCACCAAATATATTCACAACCACTACTAGGAATCCACCATGAAAACCATATAACAGCAATATTTTAAATTTTAAATCTGAACACCTTTTTCATTACGCAGGAATATATCTGAGTTATTCATTTTATTTGAAAAAAGGGATTCTTATAATCAAATGTAGTCTTTCATTCGACTGAACTAGGATTTACTCTTTTTCTAGGTTGAAGATCGAAAGGTATAATATCTGCAGTAACTAAAAAATATAACCCGTAAGCTCTCTAAACACTTCCAAAACAATCATTTGTTCAATGTGCTCGTTCGTAACAGGTCTTTTTGTACGCAAATCCCTCTGAGTTGAACCATTTTGCTGCATGCAATGATTTACTTGGCCAAATCAAGTCCAATCCATTCGTATCACATAACAGTCGTAATGGTCACGTGAGCAATATTTTTCACCAGTCCCTTCGTCACCGAGAAACCCATGTAGGAGGGATTAGATAATGTGAGGATCCTTAAGCTAAGATTTCCTGTCGTAATCCAGATCGGCAAGTATATGTATATGCCTATGGGAAATGCAAAATAATTCATATATCTTCCTCATCAGGTAAATTATTTAATTTTAATCATAATCAGGAGTTAAAATGTTCATTCAAATTGCTAATAATCCACAAATTCCCACAACACATTATTTCGTACACTTGCACTAATCTCTGAAAGCGCCAAGCTAATTTCTGGGCGTAACCCATATTTAAAAAGAAAATATTCTGTTTAAATAATTATTGGCATAAGATTTACTAGCCATTATGAATCAAATTGAATATCTATCTGCAGAAAGACTGGAGCAACGAATTACATTATACAATCAAGGAGTCAATAGCAATCAAACTTAAAACCTCTGAGAAAGTATAATGAAGAAAACTATTACATTAAATTCTATAGGAGTTATTGACAATAAAACTACCACAACAGGGAGTAATGATATCGAACTCATTAGATACCATCTGCAGTCAAACTCAAAACCTTCAACCAAACAGACTAAGTGATCCAGTTACATTAGACCTGTAAGGGGTCATTATCAATCTAACTTTAAACCTACTAGTAAAACAAATAAAATATCAGTAAGAATATACCACATAAAAAACCTTTGGTGCCATCAACCACACAACTTGAACCCTTCTCGTAACTAGATTCAAGAAACTGCCTATGCTCACCTTCGTTCTCCGCCACAGGCTACGGAATCTTCTGCTCGGTTCGCCAATAACAATAGAAGTTTAAACCTATTTTTACAGAGACTAAATAATGTTACTACATAAAAGATTTAGGTGTAATTAACATTACAACCTGAAAGCCGAGTCCTAAGCAGAGTCAAGGAACTACCTAGGTATTAACAACTTCGTATTTTCTCTACCGGCTACGAAACCGCTGCTCAGGTATTTCTTCCTTATCGACCGAAGGGATGTGTTGACTTCATGAGATTTCAGGAGATTCGTTTCGTCTGCTGGCCCACGTCTTAGCCGCACTCGCATTTTCCGTGAAACGCGCTTTCCAACTGATCCCCCCCTGCACCCGTTGGGCAAGCCTCCCACCTCCCAGCCCCTAAAGCCCCTGACGTCACAGTTCAGTTCTCACCGCCGCACCAACTGCGGAGTCAACCAGCGCCAGCGATCCCAGCATCCCTACTGACGACGCCGCCCGCTAGGGGCGGAGGAGATAGATAGAGAAAAAGCGACACTGAGCCCGGTAATCTCCATCGCACGTTTCCGAAGAGCGTTGAAAGCGGGTTTCAGGCGTGGATTTCGGAAGGCGTAGAGTGACGTTGCACAAGAGGTGGGAACGGGTAGGAAGAGGTGCCCGTTATCGCCGAGCTGAAGGGGTAAAACTGCGGAGCTAAGTTTTTTTTATTCCGTGGAATGTCCCCTAAAAAGACATGCATATCGGATAACAGAATTCCCTCGCAGGATGATGTAACCACGTTTCAAGGAGCTTGCCATTGAACTGTTTACCAGCTGGGCACGTTCCCTTTAATCGACAATATTTAGCGCAAAATTAAGATTCGTAGGCCTAGATTTTTACAGATCCCCGTTTCTTACGCAAATGGCGAATGTGCGAATAGCTCAAACGATTTGCTGAAGAATAACAGCTAATGCTATACTATGAATTATAGAATAAAAAGTTTAAGAAGACTATGTGTGTAATATGCTATTTCTGAACAAAAACAATTTAATCATAAAATTGAACATTGATACGAATAAAAAATATAAAAGTCATTATTTAAAAGATATCTTACCAAAAATATAGCTAAGCTGATTCCGATGAATCAGTTAATCACTTAATGTATTAAATTACAGGTCCGAAAAGTGATGACTGTGCTAATTTGTATCATTATTTGAAAAATTGGTGCATTAATAAATTTAGGAAATACATAAAAAATGATTCTCATTTGACATCTCTTTACCTGCAGCAATTGAATTCCAACTATTATCTTGGCAAGGATACGAGATAGTATAGCACTACACTGTCGTGAGCAGTGATATATGAGATGTATGTTCTTTAGGTAGTGCCATAATGAGGAACCGTACATAGAATTTCATATGATTGTCAACATTTCTGTTGCTGATTTACACATTATCCTACACTTTAAGGCTTCATATAGAGCATTATTGTTGTTTCTGAAATCCGTGTTTTAAACAATTTTTATTTTATCCATCAAGCGTGTTAATAACTAATTAAACTTACCTTCTAATTACCCATTACTTTCGTTTTTGGTACAGGTCAAGTGCCAATTTTGTATTCTATCTATCACTCTTGTGCACTGGCTTGAAATAAGATGCATTACATAACTGTTCAAAATGATATTAAATACAAAATATCGTCAAAGATAGATACCTGAAGAATGTCTAGCTTTAACATGGTAGTAGTCATGAAATGTAAAAACGCAGTTATTATGTAAAAATAACTAATACCCACAGAAAGATTATACGTATTCGAAGCACTCTTAGTTAAAATGTTAACCTTTGTTATGTTTTGGTTCTTTTCAGGATTGATAAGGACCACGCACAGAAATAACATCCTCACACACCATTCGATTCAGGCTTACTTCAAAACGTAAGTTCTCTTACCAATAATAATAGACTGTCCACTGGCTTTTTATGTAATTATTAAGTACACTGCATAACGATATTTATTAATTACTATTATGTATAATGGTTTTAATGCAATAAATGTGTGGCTAAAATAGGGACCAAGTGAATATTTTCTGAAGAAGTTAAGTGATTGAAATTATGAACACAAGATTATAAGAAAAAATTTACCAATGATAAATGAAACTGTGAAATGGTGCTTCAAATAGTTGGAAGACAACTAAAACTAATGCATTCCAAAAAGGAAGAAAAAATTGAGGAATATACTTGAATGTTGCAGGCTTCTATTTGCATGTTTACTGTTCTTGACTACTTTAATATATTTTTGGTTATGAAGTACGCATCAAGAGCATCTATATCTAACCTATAAATGAGCGTTAGACGACAAATTAGCGATTACCATCAACCATTCATGGTCAAAAGGATAAGAAGTGGAACATTAATGGCACTGAAATCGTTCATTTTTCTTTTTCATAAGGTTTCTAAGTTCTGTAAAACGAGCCTAGGGAAAATACGTCAACATAATGCGTTTCACAGCGTTATTTATATATATATTCTTAGTTACTTTGTCAATATACAACGAGACCAATAATATTCTCCAAAGCCCCTGTGGGAAAAACAATGTTATTTTTTCTCTTATCATCTATTGTGGTACAAAATATTCATAATAAAAAGGCATTTAATATTTTATAGCTAGGCTATCACCATTAACTGCTGATCCCTACCTCTAGTCATGAATAACAACGTTACTTACGAGTGCATATTTCACATTGAAACTAGGTCAACCTAAAGACAGATATGAATATTTAATCATGTGATATAAAATAAACGTGCACATCAAAATGAACATTAAAACACGCTATATTTATTCGTATCATACGCTGCCGCAAATTGCAAAGGGAATCCTGAGTTGCGCAGTGCAGTTGGTGTGAACTCTCAAAGTGAGAGCAGCCTCACGGGATTCGCTGGATAGTTGATTCACGGGAAAAGAAAAACTTTAACCTATTTCCATCGAAATTTTACTTCCACAGCATTGTTGGGCTGGGATAAATATTTAACTATTGATCTTGTTTGCGAGCTATAGGCAGAAAGGGACAACTAAATAGTTACAAGTGATGTCTCATTGTCAGTGAAACGAAATTGAGATTAATGAAAAAGCATCTTATTACCTATAAAAATTGGGTGTTATAAAGTTATAACCACAGTTAAGACAAGTATAATAGTATATATGCATCTAAGTATACCTAAATTTTCATTGTCTTGTTCTAAGAAGACGCCTTATATCATGGTAAAATAATCATACTGTGAAACTTCTAAGGCTATCTTTAAAGAAAATTTCATCAATGAAAGCTCCCCTGAATTTAGAGAACAAGATCCCAATGATTGAAAATGATAAAAGTTTAATATGAAAATTATTGATGGTGATAACATGAAACCGTTTCAAAAAACAAATTCCGTAAATAAATTGTAATTAAAATCTAGAAACTAAATGGCATTATTGATTTATTTGAATGACCCATAAAATGAATGCAGTCCATCAGCAGCAGTGACTTCCTGTGAGATCAACCGTATAGTCATATAATGTGCCGTTATGCCTTCCTGCTAATGCAAAGAAACGGGCAACGGTTTTCACATTTTTCATAGCATATAAAATTTTAAGGCAATGAAGTGCATCGTACTCTTTTCAGAGATCCCTCTGAGGCAGTTTTAGATTCTGCACATGATCGTTTCCCTAATTAATCCAACCTTCTCGAGCCCTGAATTTCGCAGTCCTCTTTTCACGTCAAGGATAATTTGGCGGTGTCATACCGGCTGACGGTAATCGAGCGATACTAGTGGGTGAGTGCTCAGGGCAGGAGATAATGAGACGAGAGAACTCGCCCAGCACCCAGACATGGAACATCAAAAGTCGTTCCGAGGTGCACACCCTAGGGCATCTATCCCCTTTAGCACACCTCGTGCCTTTGGGGGCGAAAAGTCTCCTAATAGAGTATATGTTTTAGGCTTAACATCCAATTAAACCACAACAACCCCTACAAGGGAGCTGCCGTTAGTGTCCACTTGGGTTTTCCGATATACCTTATTTAACTACCTCATAACAGAGAGTAACTATCATTCATCAGTACATGCAGAAAAACTCAGACGATTTTAAATACATTAAGTCAATGCTATAGCTAAATTTTAAGTAATAAAGAAACACTGCATGTGAAGATTCATGCGCCAAACTAGGAAATGAATAATAATTGCGCTACAGTCTGAACTACAGTTCTCGAATTTAAGTTATAAATCGATTTTATAATGGGTCAGAAAGACGAGGAAGCTTGAGTTATGCTCCAAGTACATCAATCTTGCCAACTCTATAAAGTAGAAGTCAGTGTGACACAGGCTGATGATTTAATTGATGCTCAAGTTTCAAAATTACGTGTCTAACTGAACTCAAAACTAAAAAAAACTGAACTCACCTTCACAAGTTGGAGTTGAAATCAATTGGCTTTCTGTTTAAGAACAAGTGGTCGTCTAGACACGGCAGAATGCGTAGCCTATATACATGCTATTGCATCTTAATCCACATGAAAATAGTTCCTGGGTGAATAAAAAACGTAAGTAAGTATAAATTAATCAGCCCAAGACACATATTGAAAATATTAGATGACATTTTATAGCTGAAATATATAGCGAGAAAAAAGATAGATTTGACCCGAGAAGGTTAATATATTCATTTTCTCGGAAAAAACTGAGTGAACCACCTACATTGTTTGAAAATATTAACCAAGATGTGAAAGAAAAAATAAATAAGAGAAATGGCGTTGAACAAGAGGAATCAATTCGTCAATCAAAGGCAACTAAATAACTCAGGACAAGAGGTAATGGAAAAAATATATAAGATAGATCAGAGGTATATAACATGATAGGGTAAGACAATTGGAAGCTAACTCAATTTGAGATTGCGAGCGTGAAAATATTAGCCCCTCTCAATGTCGTATTGGTTCAGTGAATGACCCGACCCCCTATTACCATTCCACCTGAGAGATAGATGGATAGCTATCCTCAGTGTGGGAGGATTTAAAATTTTTTTGGCGAATGAGAGAGTTAAAGATAAGTTAAGGATGGAATCCATATCGATTCTGGAAGGTTTCCAAGTGAATGACCCTTTGACCCCAGAGAAAAAGAATGTTGAAAGAGTGCTCAACACTGCATGGACTAGAAGGGAAATATAATGAATTGCGCTGCGTTCCAAGAGCGTACAAACAGTTATCGAGTGTCGGTTTTTCATGAAAACAATTTTTAATGATTTTTTTTATTTTTCCGGATAAATCAATTTACCACATGAACCGAAAAACACCTCAACAATACATGGTTTGACACTATGGAAGCTCTTTCGTAATGAAGAGATAGTGCTCTTAATTCATTATTAATAGGATTCATTATTAAAATTAATGAGAGCAAAATAAAATACTCCCATTTTTAGTTAGAGTGTGCGAGAAAGTAGGATACGTGTACATTTCTAAAAATTGATGACCGTTTATTAATTGAAATTTTGCCCCATTTTCAATGTTATAAATTAACGAGTATTTGTTTACAACATAATTAATAAGGACAGTTTTACTTATGGACTGTATTCTTTAAGCATGGCAACAACTCTTAATAATTTCATTTCTTCACTGGATTTCAGAAAACAAGAAGCTGGATATTGAACCTTGAAAATGACATTAAATGTCGAAATCATGGTCGGTATAAATAAAAAGGTGTGGAATGTACAAAGCGAGATGTTATTTCATTATGTAACTGCATTAATGTTGTCTTATTTAAGCAAAAAAGGGCACATATGTTTAAAATTAAGTATTGTGCGATATTATAAGTAATTTCGCTCAAAACCTATCACCTATAATCTTGCACGAAAAGCGCATCAGCTCCGCATTGCAGCAGTTACCAAACGTATCTATTCTTTAAAATATATAGTTTAGGCCTATAGTAGTGCATCAGATGTAACATAGTTACTATTTTTTATCGTGAATTAGTTCAACCAAAAAATATTAATGCAGCCTTATTCACGTTCAGGATTATGGGCGTTGTAGGCCTTGTCATTCGAACTTACAGTATGACAACCTTCATTTCAAGTTTTTAAGCTTATATGTCATCAAATTAAACCTTTTGAAACAAGTATAACTTTCCGCACAGTAACACAATCATATGGTGATTTTTAGCATTTTCGATACATGCGAAATAAATGTGACAATTTCTAATTTTGCTAAGTAAATGGGATAATGCTGCAAAATCAACTTTTCTCTGTTGAGGTTGCCATTAAAATTTCATCGTATGTTTGGTTGCATAACAATAAAAGTCATAGTATTAAACGCTAAATTGTTTCTGCTGTCGTATTTTCATTTCACCGCGAGAAAGATTGTCATGATATACGTTGGTATTGATGGTATTGATTTTGAAGGACCTTGTAAATCTTTATGACTCTACACAATTGCATGTGATATAGCGCATAGGAGCGAGAGACTTCACACTTCTTATCGCTTAAAAAAGAGGTATTTTAGATAACTTCCTTGGTTTCTGAACGGTTTAAGCTGTGCAGAACACTGTCGATCTCCGTACGTTCGCTCTCAAAGAGCCTGTTGTGAATTTATTTGTTACATGCATCCAGGATTATGTAGATCTGTAATGAAGTTAGGCTACATGGGCTTGTGTCGGAATCGTATAATCAAATTGTGGACCCAACCTACATTATGGTGTGTGATAAAAATAAGTATATACGCTACGTCAATCCGGAGAGAATGTTTTTCTCCGTGGAGTGAAAAACGAAAGAGAGCTAACAGCCTACACAAGTCGAAATGAGTTCACGAACAAGTGTCTGCATTTCTTCAGTAGTCTTAGTTTTATCTTTAAGCTATTGCATGAAAATGAAAAACTCTGGAATCATAGTAGCTGACAGAGAGGGTCGTTGACAATCCACCAGGCACAACCCCACAAGTAATGATACTTGTGTCTGCGTAAGATGAATATGCGGGCCTTTGTGATGAAAATATTTTAAGTATGTTCGCAAATAAAGTTATGACAGAAAATGTGGGAGGATGCATTTTTCATTGAGCATTAGCACTGTTGTTTTATTATTTCATTTATTTTACTCAAGGTATTTTTCTTGCCTAGGGCATAGATGTTTCTGTATTTCTGAGAGTAGAGAGTTCTGCAGGTTCGGCCCCTGAAAAACCTAAAGACAGGCCAATGGCTTATCGGGATATCAGGGGCACACGGACCACCAGAATCGTCCGAGAGAGCAAAAATAATACTACTATAAATAAAATATCGTTCACCATATGATCTTGAAATTTTACAGAAATGTATGTGATAGTACTGATAAGGACCCAACGCACAAGTAGTTAATGTAATTGGTGTACTAGAATTTCGTTCCCTTTTGGAGCTTCATGTATTAAAACTGAAGATTTAATTACGTCTATTAGTAAAGAGAAATGGGAAATATACTTTAAAAAATTATTGACAGAGGATAGAGAAGAATATAAAAATGAAATCCACCTGCTAACCATAGGAAATGTTACATCACCTATAATAATGCAATGCAGTGAAGTTAAACAGGCTTGTAAATCCCTAAAAAATGGAAGAGCTGTTGGCCCTGGAGAAATACCGGGAGAACTGTTAAAATATGGATCAGAGTTACTGTACAATAAATTAACAGAACTCTTTATTAAATGTCTAAATGGAGAAGAGGTACCAGAAGATTAGAGAATTTCCTATATCTCACCGTTATACAAAAAAGGCAATAAGAACGAGTGCGATACCTATCGCGGAATATCTGTGACTAGTACAATTAGCAGATTATATGGCAAAATAGTAAAAAATAGAATTGAGAAAGAGTATGCAGACAAGGAATCCGAAGAACAAGCGGGGTTTAGAGAAGGAAGATCTACTGTAGACCATCTGTTTTGTTTAACACAACTGATAGAGAAAACCTGGGCATACAACAAGGAACTTCACCTCTTATATGTTGACCTTAAAAAAGCATATGATACGGTGCCGCAAATGAAACTGTGGGAAGCCTTGAAAAGAGCTAACATAAGCTCATACTTAATAATAGCCATAAAAAATTTGTACAAAAATAGTGCAGCCAAGATCAAAATGGGAAACGACTTCTCTCAGGGATTCACAATAAATAAAGGTCTAAGACAGGGCTGCTGTATTTCCCCCACACTTTTTAAAATATATTTAGACCAAGTGCTTAAGGGTTGGAAAAGGAAATGCAACTCCATGGGAATACCTTTGAAAGAAAGTACCATATACACCTTAAGCTATGCAGACGACCAAGTTATTCTATCACAAGATTATGAAGATTTAGAATATATGACCAGAAAAATAATAGAAGAATACAAAAATTGGGGTCTTGATATCAGTATCGACAAAACAAAATATATGTGTATGGGAGGAATGCAACAGAATCTTATTTTAGAAAGTGGGCAACAAATAGGACACTGTAAAGAGTATAAATATCTAGGGATGCAAATTGCAGAAAGTAAAACAATGGAGGTAGCCATTAGGGATAAATGCAATAAAGGCAAAAAAGCAATAACACTATTAAATAGCTTATTGTGGGACAATACAATATCCATTGAAAACAAAAAGAGAATTTATAATACCATAGTAAAGAGCATAGTTACCTACAGCTGTGTAATGTGGCCACTAACGGAGAAATCAGAAAAACTGTTACTGACGACTGAAATGGACTTCTGGCGAAGAGAAGCCGGTAAATCAAAAAGAGAAAGAGTAAGGAATGAAAGAATTAGAGAAATAATGAATGTCAATGATACCATAATAGATGAGATAATAACGCAGCAGTTGAGGTGGTATGGACACGTAAAACGAATGGGAAATGAAAGACTCCCGAAACAAATGCTGCTGTGGAACCCGGAAGGAAGACGGAGGAGAGGCAGACCGAGGAAAAGTTGGATACAAGGGATAGAGAAAAAAATGAGAGAAAGAGGATTAGATGAAGAACTCTGGAATGATCGGGAGGCATGGAAATTGGGAATCGGAAGACGTAGAACATCGTAAACCGATATATAATTATATATATATATATATATATATATATATATATATATATATATATATATATATATATATATATATATATATATATATGTATTAAAACTTTGAAGGTGTAGGAAGGTCAGGAATAAAGGAGACCAGGTCGCCGTAGTAACGCACTTCTATTGTTTAGAAATGCAACACAGTTAACCTTCACCTGGGCTGATAGCCCAAGCCTTATGTTCCAGGAAGAAGCAGAAGCAAGAGTTATAGATCTCTTGGATGCATTCAGGGTCACAAAAAAAGTTTGAAGTGGTGTATTTTCAATTTGATGAACACGGATTCCTTGCGCTATTGGGGATGCTGATTCACTTCATCATGGGGGCCGAGCTCACCAAATACTCCCGTGGTCCATAAGTGAGTGCTCCATTTACATTTTTTGTCACACGCCGCTGGACTTATCGACGTTAAACTTTCAACAGTGGAGTGGAGGAACCAAGTCTATCGTTCATAGGAGATGGACGAAATGGTTTCCGGACCTTCCGACCGCACTATGCCATGCTTTGGCTAATGGAAGACCTTTTGGTTTTTATCTTCATATACCCATAGAGATATTAATATGGAATTGTCGTGCGGGGTTTGAGCATCACAGCTTTAAGAAGAGCCGCTGATGTTCGAGGTGGCTCCTATACATACCCGATACTACAGCTTGAGGTAAAATATAAGCTATCTACTTTAAAAGATGGTTTTTTAAGTAAACGTGTGACTGCTATATTTGTATACTGCTATATATGTTATAAGACCTCTCAGATGCACCCGTTTTTCGGTTTATGTCATCGTTGATAAAATCAAACAACCTGGTATTCGTGAGTCACCTTATGGTGGTCCTAAATTTTACGAAGAGTTCGATACCACGAAAATACATTTTATATGTATCTGGTACAGCAATAAATCAATATTAATAAATACTTATATTTTTATTACCTCATGATATGATTAGTACATTTAATTTTGTATTGTAAATGGGGCATCAGTTCAATATGCGAATCAAATCTTAAAATAAGGACTCATATTTCACGTGAAGTGGCAACTTGTAAAGTCATCAAACTGCATAGAAAATGTAAAATAGACCGTGGAGGGGAAGAAACAGCGGGTTTGTTACATAGGTTCAGAGGTAGCCTGCTATTGGAGCATCAGGAACCGACTTTGGCCTCCGCCAGAGTAATGCAGAATTTTGGCATGTGTCGTGTTCTGAGTCACTGTGACGCCGCAGTTCTTCTTGTGCATACAGATATATAAATTAGGATCTCTCTGGTGAGAGAATGGCTAGGCCAAAGACTCGGAAGAAGTCGTGGCCAGTAGTAGCTGCAACAGGCGTCGCTGTAAGAGCGTGGTCAATGCAATTTTAGGTTTCGGGTGTTATTGGCGCCGTCAGCGCTCATATCAGACGTCCCTCGGGCACGTCCTCGGCTAACAACTAGTCCGCGGTTCGTGAATGTCCGAATAGAGATATGTGAAGGAAGGATGCATAAAAAACGGAAAATATACCATAGGTATTCCAGAAGTGGGAATGAAGAAGGCTGGAGAAAGTACGATGGACTGAAAAGAAAACGAAAGAAGAAACAGAGGAATCAAGGAGGTTAAGACAAATTCGTCTGATTCACTGAAGACCAGGCAAAGGAGAAAAAAAGGAGGACAGCCGTTGCAGGATAGGAGTAGAAAGAATGATATAAAAGGCAGTCCTGGAAAAATGCTGGTCAAGAAAGAGAGGAATAAACAGGATTAATTTTGAATGGCATAAATGAATATTTATATTAAACAATAATATACATTAAATAATATAAAAATAAATAAATTTGCTGAACTGAAGAGAGAGCCCGTAAGAAGAAGCAGTATAAGCCACCCAGCATGGGTAATAAGAGAAAATCAATGGTCCATGAACAGCCTACCATACCCAGAAGATGACTAGGTAAAAAATGCGTATCAAGCTAAACAATATATTGAGTATTTCCTCCTAAATGGGTAGACAATTAGTATATTTCTACTAAATCTCCATACCCAATCGTCACAGTTGGGTGACTGAGGTGATGGTTGACTTATTCGAGTAATATCTATGGTATGATTACTATTAATGAGAGGGAGGAAACATTGGCCATATTCCTTTTCACTTCATGAGGAAAATAATGGTGAAAGGAATTTTTCCCGGAAATTGCTTTTTGGTTCAATATACTGAGTTCATACAAAAATTTAAGACTTTATTTTGAGGGAACGTCTCCCTATTGGAAAGATAAAGGGAAATATTTGAGAAAACGGTAATGGGAATATGCAGAGATAAATAACTTCCTCAAAGCCCTACATTGCGTGCCTTGTCATAAGGAATCAGGTTTAACAAGACGCCCTCAGTGTCTTGTTATACCCACTTACATGTCAGAGCATGGATACGTCTCTTTCCTGCAACACCTATTCTAACATTTGATCCAGTATTAACTCACTTCCTCGCATGATACGAGGGAAAAATCATTGCCTGGTTTGGGGTTCGTGGCTTGAAAAGAAATATAGGGAATGAGCCCTTACCTGAAACCACAGTGAATGTTTAATTTTCCTTTCACTACATTCTTGTTAAAAAAATCATTAAAATCATAATCGTTTCACCACAATTAAGTGTACGAAAATTGGTTGAGACTTAATAAAATACAGAAAGTACCTAATTAGACTCCACTTGATAAACTATTATGTTATAGAAAAATCCGCGTGCCAACTCCATGCTCAATTTTTAAAAAATATCATAGATTTCAATGGCAATTTGCCATTTCCTGAGTGCCTCTTGCATGCACTTTAAAAACGACCTGAAACCTGGTCTGGTGTTAATTATTGGGTGAAGTACAAAATATGTTTCTTGAGATGCATTTTAAATAATTTCTCTAAGACATGACTGAGACTCCAACATACACGAAAAGTCAGCTATATTAGGTAGTTGATTCATGGTACCAATAGGTTTAACGAAGTGGTTTATAGAAAAAGAATTGGGTCAGAAAGAAACAAAAATTTGCTCCGAAATTTCATTTTAATCGGTAAAGCATCTACAGTGCCTGGGTGAAAGACCCATTATAAATATTAGCTCACAAAGTTGTGGCACAATGGGAAATGCCATAAGGACATCTAGTCGAACGAGACAGCAAACTTGTTTGATAGACTGAGAGCTTTAATTTAGGATGGTGGTTTGAGAAAGACCGTGCAATGATGTTTATAGTTTTTAGTGCTATAAGCATTGGAATTCATTTAAATTAAATATTACTAAAAGGTTGGAATTGCATAGAAAAACATTAAAATATTTGTGAAAATGTAGTGAAATTGGGAGTTATTAACAAAAAAAATTAAAACCTTCATATGGAAAGTTTATGAATCAATCACTTGGTAATTTTCCACCCATCTGTAAATGCTGCTGACCAATTTCAATAATTAATCATTTTCTTATTCTTATTAATATTCACAACTCGATTCATTACTACTTAAATTATGATAATGATGCTTAAACATCAAAACCGGCCATTTGTATTAAAACAGTGTGGAAAACTACCAAGTCATTCATTTATTTACTATATCACAATTATTCAAATTAAACTCGATATTCTCACTTTGTGAAAAATCAATTATGGATTAATCAAAAATTAAATTGTCACTTTCACAATGTTTTATTTGCAGAGTATGTCGCTTTTGCGTTGAAACCGGTCGTCTGTAAATGAAACATTGAAAGTTTCAAAGTTAAATTCGGTTTTATAAAATTGAATCAGCCCACAAAGTAACATTGCCAGCCATCGCTTTAGTGTATTTGAGCGGATTCATAAAACGAGAATTACTATTCTTACTATTTAACAACTCTTTTCTTAATTTACTTAAATATTTTATCCACTTTATTTGGATGTGGAATTCAAACTACAATGGCCACCACGCCCAATTATTTGCATGGCTCCCCATAATGACCTCAATTAGATACCCACATTCAATTTTTGTTTTTCATTCTGAAATAATTTCTTTTAGAGAACTATTCGAGGAACTCGAGGTTCGAGGTTTCAATCCGTTGGAGGCCTAAGAACACGTGGAGCTAAACCAAATCTGTGGACATCAATTTCTCGAAACCAGATCTTTCTGGGATACTACAGACGTAAATGGGCAAGAATCGGGTTGGAGTTCCACCATTGGTAAGCTGTGTCTCACAGATTAGAATGACCATCGGGCGAAAAACTACTCAAGGTGACAAACCCACTTCCTTCATTTAGGAAATTTTTTTTATGATAGGTGTATACATTTATGCAATCAATAATAAAGAACAAATCCCCACGATAGAAAAAAACGTTGATAATTTAGGTAGATATATAAATCTTGATGGATCTTGAATGTTTGCTGTAGAATTCCTGATAGTTAGGCTAAAATATAAGATAATTAAATAGAAATACCTTAAAATTCTCATTATTTAATTTAAATGCTTCCATTAAAGATAAAACAGCTTCCGTTTCTTCGTTGAAATGAGATTCAGGGATTGAAAGGTGCACATGATATGGGATGGTTCTGTATGGATGAGCGTCGGCAGATAGATCGAGGACATTACCTTGTCCGCGAAGTCTTCCTCATTCCCTACCTATCGGATTTTCTCGTTCTACTGCGAATAATATTTAACGTAGTTTGCCCATTATTTCCTCAGCATGACATCTCTTTCTATCCTCTGGTCCTCTTAGAAGAATTTTAACTTGTGTCCGTCTCTGAAGAAGTTATTTGTCCCGGGTTCCTTTTAAGTATACATGGGAGGGCTTAAAAATCCTAATATTGTTTCAATAATAAGTATTCAAATTCAAAGTCTAGAGACTAAATGTTGGTTTTTCCATCACGATATTTTTTTTATTTTTGTCTCTTTGTAAAAATAGTTTTCTGATACCACTATCACCTGTAATTCGCTGGCGTCAAACAAATTTAATTATATACTTTCCTAGTATCAGTCTTCGGATCCCATGTCATCTGCCCAATGATGCTTGTAATTAAGGTTTTTTATTTTTTCTGCATTTTCTTTTTAACCTAATTGATCACTAATTAACTGTATTCCACTCATTTATACCGTATAGACAGGGGTCTCGAAAGCTCAGAAGCCTTAAGAGCGTCACTATTATTCCTTTGATTTCGGGTCACGGGCGTTTAATTATCCGTTCTAGCTCGTTCTCGATCCTAAGCGTGCCTATTGTTCTAGTTAAAGATGCTTCTATGGGGTGCCTCTTTCATTTACAGGAGATTTTTCCCCAATTCTAGGTAAAAATGTTGATGTTACATTTCACATTAGTGGACGATTACACTCCAGCTTTAATGCCAATGGGATGAGGTCTGCGCTTGTATACCTCCTCTTGCAATTTAAGGCATTGGCATGATTGTGAGATTGCGTATAATTTATATTATTTTATGTATGAGTCTTCCCCTAGCGTCTTCGGGTTTCCAACCGAATTTAGAAGTCGAACACAGACAAGATGTTTTGAAATTAACTCCGTCATCACCTTCAGGGTGAGATGACTTATATACGGTATTGGGATTAGCCATCAAAAAGTGTTCAAATTTTAAACCCAGTTGGAAACATGAGCTCGTAGTAATTAAGAGCATGAGTGTAAATTAAGGTTTTGAGTTAAAGTGGCCTAAATTGCCAACAACTAGGTTCAGGATGAATATAACAGTTATAGCATAGTGGACATAACCCACAAAGAAAATATCAATAAGGCAAAGGCTACAACTGTCTACTTTAATATCATAAATTCCTGCAAAAGGATTTCTTTCTGTCATCTTAAACCAGAGTAATCAACCGCATAACCTCTGGAAAATTAAATGGCATGTTACCTGAAAAACTATTAGAATATAATTTCGATTTTTCCCCAATTCGCATCCATCTGCGAGTACATTTCTACCGGTTTACGTCACCTACAGCGTAATTTTCATATATTCTTAATTCCACCTCTCTACTTTCTTTACGTTTTCGCTCATTTAATTTATAGCCCACGCGCTTCTCAGCAGCTCCTTGGAGATTGGGAGAGGAGGCAGAAGGACGCGGCTTAAAGTTTTTTCATCATTTCCTCTCAAGGTTCGACCTTGTTCGACCCCATCCCTTCCCGTCCTCCTCTCTTCTCTCCTTATACGGCGCTCTCCATTTTTCACCGCATCTTTAATTTATACTCCCTATCCCCCTCCCTCCTCCTGAAGCCTTCTCTCCGTTCTACCCCATCTTTCCTTCGCCTCCATTCCTCTCGATTTCTCTTCCAGGGAATTCCTTTCCCTGTTTTCCCCAGCCTGCCCCGCTTCTTTCTTCCCCACTGCCACTAATCCTTCCCTTCCGTGACCTCCACTCACTGCTCCACTCCGCAGAGTTAATTTAACTCTTCCGATTCCTTCCCCAAGCGTCTCTTCAACTCGAAATTCTTTCCTCGCATCGTAGAAAAAAATACAATTGCAGAATGAGCCGTTCCGAGATCCCCCCAGAACTTTCGCGATCATATTATCCCAGAACAAAACTAGACGCGGTAGTACGGTACAAGAAAATACTCCAACCTTCGTCTTTAACTGCCAGAATATTCTTTAACGGTATAAAACTGGACGTGAAACATCACCGCCTCTTAAACGTTGTAATTAGACTAAAAAACAAGGACGCTTAGTGCTAAATTCAATGGCCATGTAAATTGGGTTGTTTTTCTTAAGAACTAGTAATTTATTATATAGACAGTCTCCTGATATCATCCTTCTAGTCCCAAAATTTCTGATAAAACTATACATTTTTTACTAAATACAATAAGGATTAAAATGTTTACCATAGCCAAAAGGAATGTAATGAGGAATTGATGAGCCAGAAAATCCTACAAGACATCCTGAATTATCCAAAGAGTGAAAATTACTATAATTTCGTTCTTTCTCACAATTTGATATTACACCCCACTCTACTTACATCTACTTCATAAACGTTTTTTACTTCTTCAGCTTCGGTCTTTAAAACAAATAACTCTAATAATTCAGTTCCTGCGAACTCATCTAAAAAACAGAACAGAAAATAAATATTCCGAATTTGCATAATGCTGAATGTAAGGAAATAATTATCTAATAACAGCTTTACCACGCTATCTAACTTCATCCTGTTTCTAAGCAAAGTATATCATGTAGTCGAGTCCCAAAATTCAGTTCCCGCTCGCGTAGGATTTTGATATTTGACCTTTCAATAAGCCCAGAGCATCCAGCTCAGTTTTCGCGTTTTGCGTACTAATATTGGCACGGAACGATTACGCGAGTGAACTTCCTTGCACAAACTCGATTACCCAACGAGTATCATCGCTTTCCCGACACTCGATGCGTCCACTGAACCAATAGAAAAGAATCCTCTCTGCGTTTCGATTTGGAGAGTGTACCGGCTTTGGCGTCTGGCTTCGATTTACCGAAGCACTACCACCGCCGGACACAATACGCACTGAACGAGGAAGGCCATGTCTCGCGTGTGGGTCGGCTGGTGAGGTCGAAGGACGGAAGGTAGGCGTTTCAGGCACGACTGGAATGCTACTCGTTAAAGAGGGGCCCGTTGGTTAAAGGAGGGATTGAGGAAGGAAGGAATGGAATGAGGAAATCGAGGTAATGGAATACGCAAAGGGCCCAGCAGCGGAGGAGTCAGGGGACCGTTCGGTTCAAGCCCTTACGCCTAAGGTTCTCAAGGATCCCCAGGACAAGTCAAAGAGTGGCTTGAGGAGGGTGTGCCTTGCCTCGAAGGTTAAACAGAATGACAAGAGGAAAATGGGCTTGACACAAGTTATGCGACGACGACGAAGAAACGCCATTAGCGGGAACGAGAATTAAAATTCAGCCTCCATTGTCATCCGCCTAAATTGAGAAGCGAGGAACGACTGTCGACAACGGAGTAATTAACTACTGCTTCTGGCAGTCCATAGATCTCATGATCATGCTTATGATTGCTCTGCCCCATTTCATTCTGAGGGCTTGCATTTTTATACTACTCAGAGAAATTACTCAGGCCTTCACTACACTTTAAATAGTAGCCGTTCAGCCCGTGAATGTTTTTTCTCGCAAACAGGTATATAATGAATAATCCTTGCTACCCAAAATAACCAAACAAGTAAAAGGGATTTCAATAAGATTTAAGGAATACAAATATTATTTTTCAAAACTATTAATAATTAATGTTTTAAAATATTATTTAGACCACTTGTTCAATAGCAGCTCACTGGCGAAGCACTTTAAGTATCCTATGAACTCTCATTCTATTTTGCTAAGAACATTTTACTCAAGTTTTCTGTGTTTGTTTAGTGTATTACTGTTCTATTTATGCATGTGCATCATCGCCGAGAGCATTTTCGACCAAGACATTATATATATATATATATATATATATATATATATATATATATATATATATATATATATATTCGGATCGGCTGGGGACGGCACTGATGCGTACGGGCACGGCTGATGGCGGGCCTATTTCAGTTAATCTTGTATTGGCCTTTACGATAAGTAGGTTATCCTGAGTGAGGGTTAATTATACATCCTCAACTGTTCTTTTTCTTGAAGTTTAATGATCTTGGGTGGGGGTTGGATTAAATGGTGCATTTGGAATAGTTACTATTGCCAAGTTCCTTATATAGTGGCCTGTTCGGCGTCCGTCAAATCGGTCGGTCACAATGGCTAAGAGTGTGAAGAACGCTGCTCCTGCTGCAGGTTACAGGGTGTTTACTACCTTCAAGGATGCCGTGACTTTCATAACGGCATATTTGGAGGAAGTTAAATCCATAAAGCTGATACAGCATCATTCAGCTTTCTTCCTAAATAACGAGGAGGAAGTGGAGCTACACTTTGGCTACAACTTAGACACGATTTTGGATGTGGACATGCTGGAGGTGGACGATTTCTTCGGTGCCGCCTATGAAAAGCTGACGGACATCGAGGATTTCTCCCAGATGATGGAATCCAGCCTCGCCATTTTGGGTATCATAGCTTGGTGGTTTACCATGGTGCCTTCTCAAACAAACAACGCACCAAATCCCACGCCTAGGAACACCAAGCATGCCGAATTCTTCTCCCCGGGATCTGAAGCGAGGAGGGTGAGGATGAAGAATATGTTAGCGGGATGCTTGGCACTTGGGCATACGTGGGAAACTGCTTTGAACAATAGGCAGCTGATGAGAAGCTTCGAAAGGCGGCTGAAGGAAAATCCCTCTGTGATCGTGGACAATATGCATATATCCGAGTTACTCGCATGGCATGTTTCAACCGATCAATATTCAGGTTTTTAATGAAAAGGGGAATGTCACCTATAACGCATCGCTGACTCCTTTCGATAAGGTAATACGTATTTTCTATAAGGATAAAAAATTCATTTTCATTACAAAACTCGATGCTTTTCTGAGGGATAAAACTAAGGGTAAAGCTAGATTATTTTGCGAAGGGTACTAACGATAACATTCGCACGTAAAGTGTGACGTTCGCGTAGCATGCGTGAGAGATCTCAAATTAGAGCCGATTACAAACCAAAGTGTAAACATTATATTTTCGTATACGCGGACTTTGAGGCTTACCTTGATGGATCGGGAGAGCACCACCTTTCTGGTTACTTCTGGTATGCTCTCAGCATAAATGAAATCGTTAAGAAGGTCATCCATACCGTTGTCGACGAGCCTGAGATTGCTGCTCATTTCGTGAAATGTCTGTCTTCGTTGTTGAAACTCTGGTCACTTTGTCCTGGTTTCCAGACTTCGAACTATCTACGTTTTTTAACGATGCGAAATAACTACGATAAAGGCCTGTGATCACAATTATAGGGGTTAAATTCAACTAAATTGTATTCTCCGCTCTCAAAATTGCGAAAACAAATTTCACAGCATAGTGTTAATAAACCATATTACTCTAGAATTAATTTTTACAAAATGATAGTTTATTTGCCTGTTATTTCTAAACCAATGCAGGTCTCCCGGTGATTAGCAGTTGGTGGTGAATGAAAGGGTTTCCCTTAATTAATTCACTCACCTGACCTGAAGTAGAGAGTGCGAGCGAAAAAGCTTGGAATTCTGTGATGAATGACTCTCAGAGGACTCATATTTTTATTTTACTTCTCTGCCACCGTAATTTAAAACAGATACGGTAAACTTAGAAGCCGGATTATTTGTGACCTCGCGTTCCCGTGTGTAAGCAATAGTTTTGCAAACTTTTACGCGAAACAAAGGAGAGAAAATTTCGAATTCTTAGTTAAGAAACCGTGAAGATATTGAAAATTGATCTGTGGTTACCTTTTTGCAGGATTTGACAGTTACGCTTGGTACATGATAGGAAACTCAATAACTGAAGTGAATTGAACAATGCAAACAATAGAGGACAAC
The DNA here is from genome assembly GCA_963573305.1 of Pyrrhosoma nymphula. NCBI lineage: Eukaryota > Metazoa > Arthropoda > Insecta > Odonata > Coenagrionidae > Pyrrhosoma > Pyrrhosoma nymphula. The sequence goes on from OY754336.1 coordinate 32,487,657, forward strand.
AGGGTCGTTCGAGCAAAGATGGATTCTAATTGTACCACTAATAGCAATCCCCTTAACTAAACGCTCAGCGTAAACTATTTTATCTATAAAGCTGAAAATATGAGTACATATTTGTAAGATGCAGGTGCTTGATAAATAGTAATTTTGAAGCTTGGCTGGAAAGTGTCCAAATGGTTAACAATGGATAGAAAATATTTGGCGTTAATTGCAAATAAATCGATGAATACCTTTCATTTTTTTGGTCAAATACCTATTCAGTATGAAAATAAATAGCAATCTTAGAAGAAAAAAGTTACAATACTCGTTTTTTCCGTACATTTAAGAAAACTTATCAGGTAGTTAATATGATGAAGGTGGTGTCCATAGCTATATCAACAAAAGTTTAAATACTTTTACCTAAGAATTTGTAAGTACAAATTTATGTTTTTTTTACTATTTAGAATTTGCTTCTAATTCTATAAATAGTTTGGAAATGATGAGTATGCTATTGTTAACCAGTTATTTTCAATACTAAGGCAGACAAAACCGGGACTTAGAGTACAAGTTATAACTAAAGTGATATTTTTGTGATTGGTGGAAGGCGCTGGACGAGTCTCCAACGTAAGGCACCACTCATACTCTTAACTTCCCTTTTTTCAATCATTGCGTGCATAAATAGATTTTCAACTCAACAATCGCACTTTTAAATGAGCAAGAACATTGAAATAAGCAATGTACAAATGTGGAATAAAAATATCATAATGAATGTTTGAGTAAACAAGCACTCTGATGTGAAGAACGACTATATCTTTATAATTTTTCACAAATGAAAGAACATGAACACAATTAATTCATTTAAAGAAAAGAACATGAACACAATTAATTCATTTTATTTCGATTAATAAATATTTTACAGATTATAGGCCGATTTTTCCAGAGTGAACCTACAAATTCATTGATCAAAAGAGTAGCACTCTGATTAAAGAATAATAGCTGTTTTCAAATGTTGAATGCACACTCATTGTGTTGAAGACATCCGCCAGAAATAAAATTACTGGCATTACAACATTTGTAATTTTTGTAAAAGTGTAGCATGTGTTCCTAAAGTTTTATTATATGAATAATTTCATTTTGATTTAATTTTTTCATTTATACGTGCCACTAATATACTGTTTCTTATTGCATGTATCTCTTTTCGAATGCCGCAAATAATCTTTTTCTTCAAATTACAACTGGAGTACGTGGATCAGATATGATTTTGTTTAATTTTTGTACTAAATATATTATATTAATCGCATGGAAGTTGTGCAATATTATTTTAAATAAAAAAAGGTTGTATTTTCATTACTAAACATTCACTATGTGTTTCATATACATTTCCGAAGTTATCTCTATAAGCTGCTGGTTTGACACTGAAGTACTCTCAACTGTGCTCTACAAAAGTACACGAAGTTGCACCTAGAACAAATTAAGATGACTTTCTACACAGAAAAAATAAGTTAAACGAAGTTAAAAAACAGATATGACTTAAAATGACTTTTTATGAACACAACAGTAAATTTACCGCTAAGGGGGTTACATGACTGGTTCGGTCCCAAGAGGCATTTTGATGTCCCCTATTTTTTTCGGAAAAAGAGGGTCATATCAAAAAACCGACTCCATAGTATGTACTCGGGACGCATTGACCATGAGATATACGAATATGAACAAAATATCGAAAAAAAAAGTTACGGTCCCGAATGGGTTAAAATAATTTTCTTCGAAGGACATCAAATACTTTTCTCAAATACACTAATTACTTCCATATGAAAGAGTAACTTATAAATAATCCCAAAAAAGGAACTTAGGTAAATAAACTCATATCAGTCCCAATTCCTAAATAATATAATATTTTGTGAATGAAAGGGTAATGCTTTATTTTTCCACATAAATTATGTGGAAAATGTAAGGAATAACAAAGCATTACTTTTTGATTCACAATGATAAGTAAATTCCACCAAGTCACGCCGGAAACCACCAACAACAAATTAAAATTTGCAAAAAACATTGATATCCTCTGCTACTACAAATCTACAAAATGGATTCGAGCATTTTAAATCTAATAATTGAATGTACCAACTTCCTCTGACCTTATCAGTACGGTAGAGAGGGAGGTGAATGAATGAGGTGGAACGAGACCGCGCATACCGATACAATGAGAAAAATCAGCTATTTGAGGTGGAGGATGTTGTCCCCCGTGGAGATGAAATATTAGATTGAAAGAAAAGAACAGCCGAGGGGAAAATTGGGAGACATGCCCCTTCAGAGAGGAAGTCGAGGAGAAGAAATTAGATTCCATTGGTTTAATTTCGCGGCTGGAACTCCAAATGAACTCGAGAAGTTGCATTTCTCGAAATCCTGAAATTCCTTTAGCTACATTGCTACCTCATCCGGTCTCTTGTTCTCGAAAAAGGATCATTCTTTTTATGCAACTTCCTTCCGCCTTTTGGGCATGTCAGAGATGGCAAATTATCATCAGATGCAACGCCACCAGTCTCCAAATGTTTTTCTTAATGAGTGAAAAATCATTAATAGAAACATTCAGATTGTTGCGGAAGCCGACCTTACTCCGAGTGAATTGGATGCAATAGCTGTTCAATTAGGTCCAAATCGTGCGAGAGTAGCGTAATAGTTCCACTACAAGCAAATCTTATTTCAGAAAAATGTCTTCACTTTAAAGCTGTGTGGCATTTGAAGAGTAATATTGAATAAACCATAGTAGGTTTTTTCAATTTTAGAATTTTCTAGATGAAAGCGACATATTGTAACATGTATATTGGTGAACAACGCATAGTGAAAACACTGAAGCTAATAAAAGTAAATAAAATATTACAATAAAGTAATCTACCAGTTTAAGGTAGTTTTATTGAAAGTTAGTGAACTTCCTCCAGTCCAGTGCTGGGTATTATTAACCTCTAGTATAATTTTATCCACATCCGCATACGTCCTACCCTTCTTCATTCCAAACAAAATATAAACATCCTTCAAGCATTATAAGAAAGGTTTGACTATCGGTTTTTGAAGGCGGAGTAAAATTTCTGCTAGACTAAATCTTAATGAAAAAAGTTACAAATTTTCGATTTCAACGATAAAGTTGCGCCATATACATTACATTCATAATTTTCCAATTGATGGAATAAATTTTGAATTTTTATAGTTAAATTCGAATTTTATTCATGACAATGTTAGTTATGAGGGAAAGCCATATAATCGTACCTATATTATGTTTACCCTATACATTTAAAAGTACAATATTCTCGCTCATATAGCCTGCAAATATATTTTTTCCTGGAAACATAACTGTCTTGTATTTTTTAACGCATATTTTGCATCATTGAAATCGTCCTCTGAAACTGTAAAGAGGCTCTTACACTGAAATTGAAAACTCTTTGCATTCTTGAGGTAAAATAAGCGGAATTCCATTTTAACTTCTCCAACTTGTCTTGCGTCATAAATCTAAATACGAGAAGTTTCTCATCGTGAAAAAAGGAACATTTCCATAAAATTCTTCAAGAAAATTCCCGTCTCACTGTTTTACTTGAAAATGGGATAGAATACCCGGTGTAACTTTCCCTATCATAGTCAAATAAGATCACCTAGTATCTTAGATGGAAATTTAAAAAAACATTTCCAATTAAAAAACTGCAATAAAAAGGAACCACGTACCCTAAATGAAGAAACCAATGAAATTTGAATTATTTCATCCATATTTCAGAATAGCTTTTCTCAGCATCAAATGCTGATTTATGTTTTTCTTTCGATATGCCATTTTAGTAGCAACATACTAAGTACCCATGGGGATCAGCTCTTACTGGAGATTTTTTATCACATTTTAATCATGCTAAAAACGTCCTTTGCTGAATCAAACGTAAGATCAAATTTAAAGAACGATACATGCGAATCTGAGGTTTCACTGGAGATAGTCAACAATGCCTAAAATTGAAAACTATGAACAGATGTAACGACATTAGGGAAACATTTACTTTACAAATTAAAAATCTGCCGGAGAATTAAAATATATTTAAACGAACGATTATTTTACGAAATAATTAGAGAAATACAGGAGTGATCAAATTAAATATAACTTTGCTTGCCTACAGTTTTAAGATGTCCATGATATAATGAACAGTGACCATTCTGAATTTCAAGAATTGCTTATTCAATAAAAACATCAATGCCATATTATAAATATACTCCTACCATATACATGCTCAGAGAATTTAAACAGCCGTGCATGTATTTTCTGAGAATATCAACTCAGTTACCATTTACAGCGAGATTGCACGTGAAATGTTTTGGATGCAACAGCGGTGATGACGAAAATGCCATTCCTAATTACACTTAATTACGATCCCGCTCAAATACGTGCTGGCCTATGGGATAAAAGCTCAAATACGAACGGGCCTATATCGTGTTTCACGGGTAAAAAGCATATCTAGCAGGAATGCCGTTCAATTAATTACCCCCTGGAGCCAAACAGAACCAATAACGGTAAATAACCTTCTTATCCTCTCCTCCTCTACTCCGCAACCCAATCATCATCCGGCCGAGAAAAGCAGCGAATAAAAAAATACAAAAAGCAGGGCCGGGGGAAAATGATCAGCGACTGGGGAGGTGGTATCCATCCCCCCGACCACTTGGATTTCGCCCGGGAAGCTTTGATTACCGGGGACGGCGCAGACTTCATCGCGTAAAGGGTGGACATAAAATCCCTCTCACGAATGCTTTACCAGACCGCCCCACAAATTAGCCGTGACGTCATTTAGGTTCTCCACCCCTCCCCCCTTACCCACGTCCCCATCCTCCAACCCCCATCCCTTCCCCCCCTCCCACCCCCACGTTCAATCTCTTTAAGGGCAAGAGGAATTTACTTACAAGTGGGTCAGTGCCGCACGGATGCGGGGTCCCTTCCTTACCCCTCCTGCCTTCTCCCTATCCCCACGACAGTCCTCCTCAACGATAGATCCGCACCATGGATGAGATACCCTTGAAGGTGAAGGCATCTGGGTGGGAAGGGGAGGGAGGCTTCGGCCATACCTCCCCGGTCGAGACACTGAGGATCTCCCGATTGGAGATTTAGGGCAACCGGATATTGCTGGCCCACACCTATACCTCCCGCTCCTCCCCCTCCACCTAACTCGTTAACCTTTATAACTCCCTCTTGAATGGCTGGACCCCTCCCTTCTCCTCCACCTCCGTAACCAAGGGAGAGGGTAAAGATGTATGATCTCCGCGCACGGAGCGAGCGCTTCCAGCGACTCCCAGTGAAGAGACGCGTACACATCCAACGTATGATCCGAAATTGGTTCAATTGCATCATCCCCCGACCAGCTAAAAGCACTTACACACGCGTGTTTTCATTTCGGCCATACTCATTCCGTTCCGACGTGAATTGCTCCGTCGTCCGAATTGCAGTGTAGTCTCCTTAAAGAAAAAGTTCTGCTCGATAACTTTCTGCAACCGCTCAGCTGCGTCTCAGCAGGTTTTTGCCTCGCGATATTTTGGGTCCTAAATTTTTTGTGGCTTCCAAAAGATTTGCAAACTTTTCATGAGCGATAAGACTCGCTGGTGATCTTTTTTTGAGTACCGCTGAGGTAAAGCTAAGTTTTTTTTCCTTTCAGAGCCGTCATGAACTGAAATTTTATTCACTTATCGGATTCCCGGAGCTCCACTTTCCAAAGTGGGCTCGACCGGTCCGTTAAAGTAGCAGTTCCTCGTTTGCCTCAATAATCCTAGCGCTGGAGAAGGACGCGAAAGTTAATTTCTTTTAATTCCTCGGGAAAACATCATCGCCCGAGTTTTATCGAGGCGGACCACTTCGGCAAGCAGGAGAAGGACGTTGGATCCGCTATCTTAGCCGGTCGCTTGGTCCAGTTCATAAACGCTCGGGCCGTAAAGAAGATAGAGAGCAGGGAGGGAGATAAAAGCGCCAGATCTCCCAAGTCTTCTTCTTTTGCTACATTTTTTTTCCTTCTCTCTTTCCACCGAGGGAATAACCTACAAGGATGGGCCGAGGTAATGGCTCTGGCCGTCAGGCAGGGGAAAAAGAGTGGGCCGCGCAAAGTATATGAGGCAGGTATTTGGTAAAGTTCCTTGCCAGGAAGAGCAGGCTAAGCAACACGGGAGATGGATAGATAGTGGGGGAGGGAAGTATTGAGAGAGGGCAATTGCGAGAGAGGAAATGTAGGGTTCGAGTTGGATTGAGGCGGACGGAGTGGGAAGAGTATGATGAAATGGGTTGGCAAGCAGGGAGGAGATTGGAGGAGAACGTCCTTAATGAGTGCCGTGACCTTCTGCTTCCTTGGAAGACGTTCTATCGGCCAGATGAAGGGAAGAAAACAGGGTTAAGAGAAGAAAGAGGGAGGGAATGAGATGGGATGTAAGTGGAAAGGATGCTAAGGGGAGAATCAGCTCGAATTTCAGATAGGCACGAGAGTGTAGGAGAGTTAAGAGGAGGGAAAGATCCGAAGGTAAGGCAGCGGAGGAGGACAACGGAATGGAGTGAGAAAAAAGCAGAGCCGAAGGAGTCAGCCGGTGGTTTTTTGGGGGAATGTGAGATCGTGCCCTGAATCGCAAAGCATCCTTTTAGTTGCCCGGGAGACGGTGGATGACTGTTGCAGGAAATGTCCTTGGGGTAGGTGGCAAGATGGTCCCGCAGCCCGGATCCCCCTGTATCCCCCCTTTGACTCCTCATTCCCTTAGCATCCCCTGCTCACACACAATGACCCGCCCCCCTGATCCAGCCCTGGTAAAAGTCAGAGGGAGGAAAAGAGAAATCGTTAGTAGAAATGGAATAAAAGAAGTACCATTGCTGTTTTTCATGGGAAAATTACGTGACGGTGGAGATAAAGGGAACTTTTAGCAGAATATAGGCGGAATTTACCTTATATTTGCACAGCTTCAGCATTTGATTTCTCGCAAGTTTTCTCCAGGATGTAATGGGTGGAGACCTCAGAAAAGCTTTGAATTCCAAAGGAAAGGCTTCGCAAGGACGTTAAGAGGTAGGGGACGAAGAATCCTCAAATTATTCCTCAGCACTCATCTCTACGTAGGAATTAAGATTATGAACAACGCTAGGAGTTTAAGAATCTTAACATATGTAAGCTGGTTACGAATTGTATCTAAAACAAGTTGATAAAAGGACTTTAAAATTTCTACGATCTCATTACCATATCTTCATAAAATGAGGGAGAAATATTCGCTAAATGATAACAAAAAGGCTTAAATATTTTACATGAATAATAGTAAGTGACAAAAGAGTAACTAACAAAAGAGAAAGAGGTTAAATGAGTAGAGTACTGATTCACGGATTGTAAGATCCTCATTCAATTATAAGTTAAGTTTTTGCACACTTCCGCTAAAAATCGTCATCATGCCAGCAAATGGTCTGAAGGATAATATTGAATGGAGCTGGTTCTCCTATCTTTATACGTTATTTTTGAAGTATCATTGGTATAAATTTGAAAAAAATTCTCCTATAAATGCGGGCCTCCAAATTATCGTGGCATATATCTACATCTACATCTACATCTACATACTACCCCGCAAGCCGTCTCAATAGGCGTGTGGCGGGGGGTGTTAGGACACCAGCCGTTTACATATAAAAAGGAAACGCTCTATGAAATTACGCCTTGCATTTATTAAAGTCCCTTATTGTTCGGGGGAAAAACGAATTCCCATACCTATCCGTTCGGCAAAATATCTCTCTTAATTTATCGTTTCTGTCGGACCTGGAAATATAGTGGGGTTCTAATATGATGTTCTCCGTGTCGCTCTGAAAGATATCTATTCTCAATTGCTCAAGTAATCTAAGCCTAGCGCGCAGCCTCCGAGTCTCTAGCGGCTCCCAGCCTAATTCGTTTAACATCTGCGTAACGCTGTCTGTACGCCCGTAACAGTTTTTGACGAATCGCGCAGCTTTCCTTTGTATTTTATTAAGTTCCCGAATTAATTCTTTCTGCACCGGATCCCATATGCTTGCTGCATATTCAAGGTGTGGCCGGACGAGTGCGAAATAGCACCTCTCTTTTACTTTTTCATCTGAGAATCTTCCCACTATACGCTTGACGAATCCTAGCTTCTTCAGAGCTCTGCCACAAATATTTCTTATATGTGTTCCCCACGATAGGTTTGAGGTTATCGTAACTCCCAGGTACTTAACTTCATCTGTCGCCTTTATCTTAACGCCATCCACAGCATATACACGGGGATAGTTGGACGACCTCCGCAAGAAATGTACCGCCGCACATTTGCTCAGATTAAGTTCGAGTCCCCACTCTTGGCTCCACACATGAACGTTGTTTAAATCCGATGATAGAATTTCAACGTCAGAGTGATCATTAGTTTCGCGATAGATGACAGCGTCATCAGCAAATAAACGTATTTTACTGCTAATTCGAGAGCATAGGTCATTTATGTATATAATGAACAAAAGGGGGCCGATTACGCTTCCTTGTGGGACACCTGATGTCACTTTAACTGCATCAGAGCTAATTCCGTCAAGAACTACTTTTTGCTTACGATCACTCAGAAAGTCGCGTATCCAGTTTACTACTGTTTCGTTTAGGCCGCATGACTGTAATTTGTATAAAAGTTTGTTGTGAGGTACCGTGTCGAAAGCTTTCTTAAAATCTAGGAATAATGCGTCCACTTGTATTTTCGATTCACCAGATTTGAGAACGTCATGAAGAAAGAGCGCGAGCTGTGTTTCACATGATCTACCTTTCCGAAAGCCGTGCTGACAGCCATGAAGGAAGTTACGACTGTCCAGGAACGTCATGATATTGCTAACGACGATATGTTCGAGTATCTTGCCTATAATAGACTTTAATGAAATTGGTCGATAGTTCCCTGGGTCATGTCTGTTTCCCTTTTTGAATATCGGTGTAACGTTTGCAATTTTCCAGTCTATTGGTATCTTTCCTTCTGACACTGACTTCTTGAATATTATGTCTAAGAACGGTTTGATCTGTGGCGCTAATTCCTTGAGAACACGCGCGGGTATTCCCTCCGGACCCGGAGATTTACTATTTTTGATCGACTGTAGCTGTTTAGTTATCCCATCACATTGAATAGTGATTTCTTTCATCGGTTCCTCAGTGAATGAAATGTCGAAATAACATGGAGTATCGTCTTTCTTCTTATATCATCTTTCCTCTGTTTTGTTTTGAAAAGAAAGTTATCATAAAGACCAGCGTATCTCCTAGATTTCATGGGCATTCTATACAAATGCACTCGACAATGTCAGAAAAATATTGTCTGGTCGAGTTGGAGAGAAAAACGTGACCGTGTTTGATGTGATACTTAGTGATTCCACTATCAAACATATCAGGGTGAAAAATTTAATGAAAAAAGTGTTTCCAGGTATCAAAGTGGAGCACTCTATGAAAAAAGTTCAAGAAAAGGATCTAGCTTATTTGGTTACACCCAGGAATGTGTTGCTTCATAAATTACCAAATTGCCAAAAGAAATCTAAAACGACAGAGAATGTAATGGGTTTGTTTCTTACCACGAAAGTTAAGGAAACTTTTGCAAGATCGGGTATTGTTGTAAAGGGATGAAAAGAAAATTCATAGAAGAGATGTCAGAAAATGTTTTGTGAATGATGTCATCCAAAATATTTTATGGGATTGTGAAGTTCTGAGAGTAATATTTGTGGGTTAAAACCTTTTTATTATTGTAGCCATTGGAAAATATGGTCATCTCAACCGAAAGAGCTCCATGATATTAGAATAAATCATTAAAAATAAATATCTATCATAGAGAAAAAGGGAAACTTAAATGGTCAAAAGGTGAGATAAAAGTAAAAATTAAGGGACTGATTGGGGATTTTTCAAGCCACAAGTTAACACAGAGCACTACTGAAAAGGATGTTTCATTAAACTATGGACTTAGATGTATAAATATGGCCAAGAAACGTTTCCTTTAAAATGTGCAATACATATCGAATAATTAGCTAGAATTTCACGAATTAGCATATAAATTCTTTTTGGGTTTCTAGCCGAGTAAGGGTTTTCGCTGCTGCCAAAGTATCGACGGAAAACTCCTCCGTCTTCAGAGCAATGATTCGCTGGAAATTCTGTCATCGTTTATATACCCGTCTAATCGGAGGAGCATTGTTTTCTCCTTTTTTCCGTTATTTTTCTTACGTTGGCAGCAGCCAAAACCCTTACTCGGCTAGAAACCCGAGAACAATTTATATATAAAATTAGCCGAGAAAGAACAAAATCTTATATGGCGAATAAATGTCTTATGAAAATCCATATTTTGAGTGCATTACTGAACATGGCTTAAAAGATAACGAAAGAAACCAATTATAGTTTATAAATTATTTATTAATCGATTATTACTCTATAAAGAATTATAATGGTTGTGGGGTAGAACTTCCTGCACAGCCATCATAACTAAATCAAATAAAACTCTAAAAAGTGGCTGGTTGAAGAAAATCAATTTGAAAAAACTATATCTAAATGGTCTGGAACGAATGAAATCGTGTCTCTTGCTGGACACTGCAAATCACCTAACTACTCCACAAATAATTTTCTGTAAAAAGCTTGATAAGAGAACTGGGAAAAGAATTAGGAAGAAGAGAAAAGTCATAACTATTGGAGACTTTAGCATAGACACTTTACAAGGTACATTTAATTCCCTCAGACTAAACGAAATGCTATCGTGCTATAATACATATCCAGAGTAATCTCACCATCACAGGGGGTAGCACAATCCAACTAACGTTTGATAATGTAGCTAGAAATGTATCCTAACAAAATTTAGTACATCAGTGTTTAAAACAACCGTTTCAGATAATTATGATCAAATAGTGTATTTAATTCGAGTAGTAACCTATGTAATTCTGAGAGTAAATTCAAAACTAAATTGAAAAATTTAGTTTTTATATTTCGTTTTAAATTTATTTGTTTATTTAATTTATAGCTAAACATAAAAGTTGGATTACAAAAGAAGTTTCAAGTGCCAGAAACAGGTTACTAAGTATATCTTAGGCTAACAGAACAGTCTGTTAAACCCGGGAATCACAACATGAAGCTTTGTAACGCAACTCACAACATGGATCGAATTCGACCCGATCGGGAAGTCGAAATTTGTTTTCTTTCAAAAAGCCTTAATGGGTTATATAAATGAAATTGGTTTAGATACTATTACTCATCCGACCGCCGTGAGATGATTAATACTATCTCAAATAATATTACTCATATCAAGGCTCAAGATGAGTAATATTATTTGAGATTGTATTACTCATATCGTAAAGTATGATAGTAAGTTACTTTTATTTCGTTATCATTTGAAATATACTAGATATTATTCTGTATGATGAGGTCAAAGCACACATTTCTAACCTCGAATAAAACGGCCTTGGTTTCGGAGATTTTCGGAGAGTTACATGCCCTAATCTTAACACCCAAAAAATACTAAAAGTGAACTCTCAAAGCAAATAAGGATAACGTTTGGTGAAATTTAACGCTAAACAGTAAAATAACAGTTAATTAATAAATGATAATTCGAATTAACTGCAATGAACTGTTTAGCACCATCATTGTAATCCAAATACCGTGGGTTCTATTATTGTCTGTGGCGTGGTGGTTACCAGCCATCGCATTAGAATTTAAGTCACAGTTACGAGGGTGTGATAAAGCTCTGGAGAGAAAGGAGCATTGCGGAAATCCTTCGTGCGTGGATTGAAATAGGAAATGAAAGTGCTGCAAGTGACCATTATTATTTCATTTTGAAATAAGAAAATTGATATTCGTGCAGCAAACTTATTTATTCAGAAAAGACTAGTGTTTCCACGTCTTTTGTGTTATCATCAGAATCAATACAGGGAAACCAAGTGTTCCTTAAAAAAGAGGCTTGAATAATTATTCCTTAAAAAAGAGGCTCGAAAACACGACGTGATTTAACTGAAAATAAGTAACAGCGCATCATGAGGTTTGTTTTCGTTATTTAAAAACTTTGTGCCATCAAGTGATGCCTAATGCGACTAACTTAATGTTTTCATGTACATATCCCAAATGATTATGCTTTGCGACGAAGACATGTCAATTAAACGTGTACATTAAGTATTAACTCCGCCACTCTGCCACGCATCCCCACGACCTGATTGAGTTTCCGCTCTTCCGTCTCAGTACGGCCAACTTCAAAAAAGAGCACTTAACTTGGGCATCAATTATTTCCACTTTAATGGGATAAGCTGACGCTGAGGACGCATTCAGAGAACAGATTGGTTTGATGATTAGGATACTGACCTACAGACCCTACCGTCATAAATATTTAGATTTAATATTTCTCCAACCTATAACATTCTCTTTCACACCTTTAAGCGGATTTTATCTCAATACCCCCTGATGCACGCCCATTCGGTGGCTTACAGGGTAGTATGTACATGTAGATAATTTAATCACCAATTTTCTCTCCAATTCCTACATTCCTCACGCAACATTCCTCTTACTAACTGATTCACAAATCCTTAATCCTGACGATGGCTTCAGTTGCCTATCATCGCTTTGAATAGACAACCAACCAGAACATATGATAAACAAGAACGATAATATGTGACTAAATTAAGGAAATATCCGTCAAAATCAGAGCAACGCCAAAGAAATAACGTTGCGGGATTCCTCCCGGGGAATAGGTTTGATAGATGGGGGCGAGATTTTCAGATGCGTGTGCAAAACTGAAACGGGGGTGAGAATGGTTACAGCTACTTTATGTGGCGGGGCATGAGGTGGAAGAAGGCACTAAGTGATGACTTGTGTAAACGCCGTTTCGGAGAATACCACCGAGTTGGTAATGTGTACCGGGGTGGGTGGGGATGTGCCGAGGTATGGGCGTCGTAAACCGCGCACTTTTAGATTTCGCATAGCGTAATGCGACGATAGACTACCGCCGTGACCTCCTGGGCATGATATTCTTATACGGGGAGTTTGGGAGGATGGTGGGGGTGGAAAATATGCCTCCTCACTCTCCCGATGCACGTGATGTGCTGCTGCAAGGTTCGGGGAGCAGAGGCTTTAAAAGGCCACGCTGCTGCAACGCGGCTGACGTAGGCTTTTGTTGCGAACTTTGCCTGCTCTAGCGGAGGGAAAACAGGTTTTGAGTGTACTCTTGGTTTAGTGTATTGTCAGCGCGTCGGGTGATGGGGTGGTATCCTCCGGCGTTAATGATTGAGTGGATGTTAGAGCTTCAGTATCCATTACACAACAAAGGCCGGGTTAAATGAAGGAGGAGGAAAGGGGGGGGATTGATCTTACGAAGCTCCGACAATGGAAAAGGAATGTTGTTCTTGCATTTTATGGCGAAGAAAGGAGGTAACCTTCCCTAGAAACTTTCCATTAAATACGAGCAAGCCATTCCCGAGTGAAAAGATACACTAGAAAGAGATAGTAGCCGTCGTTAAAAAATAATAATCCTTGGGGAGGCTTTTGGAAAATAAAGATAGAATCTGAGGAAATAAACCTTTAATCCAAGCTAACATACTGTGGGATAACAAAGGAAACCTAAAGCTAAAGAGTACTCTTCCCAAATTATTTCCTAATCCCATAATATTTCCCATCAATCAAGGTGAAATTCCACAATGTGATATCTTCAAGTATATCACTTTAGGGAATCGTGAAAAAAATCTGATAAAATCAATTGCATGAGTGTTACATTAATCTTTAATGGTGTATTCTTATGCCAAAGAAATAGGTTTTCTCATACACGGAAAAGTAACGAACATAACGTACTTCTTTCTTCTCTATTGCTGGCAAATTGCTTGTTCTTTCCTCGCCCGTTCGCCTTTCATTCTTGATCGAAAGGAATGTATCGGAGAAAAATTGAAAATAAATATAATTACCTAGCATTAAAAATCAATAAATATGAAATAATACTAAAATTTAAACTAATAGACACCAGTTATTTTACCACGGTTGCCATTCAATAAAAGTCCTATAATGGAATTAGAAAGAATAGTTGGGAAGTGAAAAACCCTGACTTCGAGTATGTTCATGGTCATAATTACGATTGAACGAATATTGAGATTCATTAGGTATAACATATGGTAATCAGTTATACATTGAAAATGAAAACAAATTCATTCGTGAAATAGCCTGAAAATTTCATGAAATAGCACGTGAATAGCGTGAAATCAAGCCTGAAACAACAACTTAAATTCATTCGTATCATTAAAATCTTTTATCTGGTCCTTATTGCAGCAGAACATATTCATACCCTCGATAAATTTCTTAAACCGAAGTGTTGCGAGCGATCAACTTTTTTCCCAGCGCTTTCTAAGATATACGGTTTCAGGTTAGACCTGGCTGGGTTTGAGCTACGGGAATCCGTAGTAAGTAATAAAGGAGTCCGTAGAAATTATCCAGTTGTTTAAACACAACACGTTTCGACGCTACAAAACCATCTTCAGGGGTATATTGTAGCTTAAGCCTGTACCTGGTGAACATTTATATTTCTTTAAAATATATTTTTATGTTTATAAAAATAAAAAAATGTTTTTAGCATTGAAAGGCGTTGTATTTTCACAAATTCAAGTCAACTATTGATCTACAGTTACCTAAGATGAAGTACAGTTATTTACATCAAATTCACTTTATTTTAGATACACTCTCTAGGTCATTTTCGTTTATTGTGAGTAATACTATAAAAATTTATATATACTCTTGAACAAATATTGGAAAGTTTCACTAAAAACGTTTGTCTGAAATTTGCAGCATAATACCACACCATGAAATTAAAGGGTCTACACGGTAAATAAAGTATTTAAAATAAATGTTCTGTACTTTAAGCTTTGGATCTGATTCAGGCTCATGAATTTTAGAAATATTTTATATTCTTATAGAAACATTATTCATTCTCTCATCACAAAGTTATCTTAATACTTTCCCTTTTCTTCTCTTTCTTATTTTTTCCTCTTTTACATTCATCGGCTTAAAGACTTTAAGCTTCGTTCGGCTACTAGCTTATGCCTGGAATATCATTATCTCAGGAATTTCAGAGATATTGTCATGGAGGAACTCTATAAAACGTTATCCTAAAGCTTTAGAGGCATTAGTGTTAGGTAGAGAAGGAGAAATCTGCAAAAATGTGTTTAGGCCCGGGGATTAGAAGTGTCCTTAAATTACTTGACAACAGCCAACTCTGATTTTAGCATACATTTTGGCCCGATTAGTCACTTAAATTATATTATCACCGCTGCAATTATACCGTTCTTTCACGAAAATGAAACATTTTAGCCTACTCATAGCTTTGTCGCCGACGCATTTTTGCAAGAATATTGGGGATAGTATGTATATAAATGCATATTCCTTCCCGTTGGTATATTTTCATGTGTGATGTTATTGAAGGGTAGTAAGGGTATTATGTGGTTTATGGTATGTGAAGGGAAACTCCAGAGCAAGAGAAGAGCCGGTGTGGGAGTGTACTAATTGAAATATGGTTAACACGTTTGTCATTTTCTTTAAAGTTTGCTCTTTCAGAATGCTGTGACATTCCTCCAGCTTTATTCTCTGAGTGGAGGACCTCATGGCATACATTTTATCAATTAAGTTCTTTTTTGGAGGGAATAAAAAACGTTTTGCTAGAATACGTACGGCTACTACCCCATAGTGAAGGGAAATTCATCTGAGTAACTTTGTCAAAAAATTCGATTAACCCTTTTCGCGTTGATCAAACGGAGGGATTGGATCAATATGAAGACGTTGAAGATTAAATGGATGAAATGAATAAATAACTAGATATGAAGCTCTCCGTCTGGGAGACGGGAGAAGTCAAGTTTACCTCCGAAAAGAGCAAAGGTTAAGGCTATTGGACAGATATTGAGACTGATGTTTTGAAGAAGATGACGGCCATGGGAAAAGTGAACGGGAAAATTTACCTAGGTGAACCCCGGCTAAGATGAATATGAGGATTGAATAAGGAATAATAACATTAAATATTGACGAGCAACGAAAGAATGGCAACCATAGGGGTTGCGTAACGTAGGGAAATATAAATTGTCAAATTTAATTCCATTTCTACAGCTATCCAATTTTGCATTGCTTGTCAAAAATATCAAGCTGCAATGCCAATTTAAAATTCGTCATCATATTTTAAAAGTTTTTATTTATATTATTTATTATTCCATTGTATGGATGGATAATGGAAGCAATAGCTACAACCTCACATGTACATCGGTGTCATGGAGCTTGTACAAAACTCTAGTTCAACGTGATATGTTGCTATGAAGAAGTAATTTTTAACTTGATTCACGTTTCCATGTTATTCGTTCACAATCATTGCAATCATATGTGACATTTAAAAAAATTCAGCTACGATTTAATGAAAAGCCAAAATAAAACATATTGGCTGAAAACAAGATACTTACCTGTGAAGCCGTAATTCGTGCCGCCCAGCTGGGCGCATTTATCAGAGTCATTGAACTCACATTTGAATGACAAAATAAATATACAAGGTAGAGCGTTGATTGAAAGACTCTGGCGCAATATTTGTTCTTTTACCTTTTCACGAATATTTGGGAGGTGGTCGACAGCCGAGGTGATTTGTTACATTAATAATGCCGGATTTCTCAAAGTATGTCTAACCTTAGAACCTTAGAAGACGTATTCTCTAAGCTAATTCAATTATAACTAAGAGTTAGTGCCATATAAAGTACATCAGATCAGTGGTAAGTTGCTGTAAACGTTAAAAATGGGAGGAGATATTCAGATTGGCCATCAGACCTGGAAAGTAATTGACCAGGAAATATGAAACCGGGCCTAAGGAGACTTGCAAATAACGATGAAAGAAAGAATATTTTAAGAAACGTCTACCATTAAATGTTCCATACAACGAATGAGTACTTAGCTGTAATTAAATTACTTTCCGCCTGACACAAAAGTGGGAAAAGGTATTTCAATGTAAAATGTGTACCGAGATCTGAACCAGGGATTTATAGGATGAGAAACCTGTATAAATATTTATTCGGGGTGGTTACCTATGCTATTTCTTTCTCCAATGGATAACGCTCACATTACCTAACCGACAGTCGGTTGTTATTTACAAAAAATCAACTATCACTTAGCATCAACATACTGCAACCACTAAGTTATCAACTAACGTTAACCAGACGTTGTAAACCGGGGCATTCAAGGCATTCAAGCATCACAGCCCTGCATCACCAGTAGTTTATTTTGAAGAGTTCTGACATACTTCTTCGTATTTTTATATCTGTTTTCTTACATCGCTCGAAATTCTCCAGATCCCGAAACGAGTTACACGAAGGTATATTTAATGTTAACGTATGGATATGCCGGTCCAGATGTGGACGATAATGAGACTCTTAGAGTCACCTTAACAATGATTTAATTTATTTATTAAATGTTTACAAAACGTTACAAGTAGGCAATCGTCTGGTAGTAGCATTAACATAAACATAAGAAAATACACATAAAACTTTCAAAACACTTCTAAATAAATCATTATGGAAACGAGGAACACTATTTTTTTTATTTTAACGTTCGCGGGAAAGATCTCAAAAATTACTTCATGCAACTCATTCCACTCCTTTATACCTTTATTTAAGACGTACCTATTGCTTGAAGATATCCGTTTTCTGCTTTCTACATTTAATTTCGTATTTGTGGTCATTACTTCCAATGGAGCAGGGTGAGACTAGCCTTAGATGTATTTTCTCCTAAGACCGTTCATTTGTAATCGTTTTGTATACCCCGCATAGCCTGTTCATGGTTCTCCTTAATTGCTACCCAGATAAGGTTTCCAACCCAGATACCCCAGCATGGCTGTTACACTGTCATACCTTTTTTTCCTGCCTAAAATATACCTGGCTGCCTTCCTTTGTACTTTCTCCAGCTTGAAAATATCTGTTTTTCTACGAGGATCCCACACTACACTTGCATATTCTAATACCGGATGAACCATTTTTCGCACATCGGACCGTAATCCACTCTACTCGAGGGATGTTCTTATCGTCTGCGCTATTCGCTCCGTCAACCGAAATGGGAGTTGGACCTCCCGAGAGAGGTCCACGACATCTCATGCACACACTCATTGGCCTTCTTCCCTTTCACACCTCTTCACAGAAGAGAACGTCTTTGGCACCCACTCTACCGTTCACCTACCCACTCTTCCCCACCTACACTCTTCTCCGGCAAACTTCTTCGACGCCCCGACAAAGAGAACACCCAAACGAATCAGGGGAAGCATTGAAATGGAAAATGCGGTTTCTTTCAACGTCCGGGACGTGGGGGAATCGCTTGGGGAGTCTACCACCGGGCGCTAGCACTTGCTGCCATGTCAAACCCTTTAAAATGGTTCTTGTTGCACATAGCTACATTAATAAAGCATCATATGGATGGTCTTTCCTAATTACGCCATACGTAATTCAATAATAAACTCTATTTATTAATTTACAAATGAAAATTATTACATCACTGCTAATGCCAGCTGCAGGCTATTGCTCCTTATCCACGTCTAGCCTTCTGACTCACTATAAAAATGACAGATCTCATGAAATACTGCAACAAGATTCATTTGACGCAACGTAAAATCTATCAACCCAAGATATTTTATTTCATTATTTTGTACCCTCAATTAAAGTACTCTAGTTCCAGCGTAATAAAAATAGCATAGTTTTCAAAATTTTGCCGTTGCCGCCATTCAAAACTGTTAGTAACTAATTAGTATATTCAATTCATATATTTCAAATTTGGACTTCGGACAAGCACTCGCCCAAACTTACTTGACGTACACATCGAAATCCAAATACTAGCATTTGTTGTGGTAATGCACTTACTGCTACTTCTTTTGTAAATGAATTATTTGGTATTCCCTATATGTATTTGTGTGCTCATAATTTTGAAAAATATTCTTCAATATATTTAATGCAATTTGATCCCCAAAAGTCCATTTTAAATCCACTGAATGAACATTCTGTTGGATAATTCTGAAGTACATGAATAAAAAAGGGAAATTATTAGGAATAATTAAAAGAAAATAATTTTTCTAAACAATAATCACTTTTCTTCATGAGTAAAGTGCAAATGGAAAATTTGAGTTAAAATAAATAAATGAAAAAGTTTTACATTTTCTCAGAAAATATATCTATAAAAACTTTTTATAAATTACCATTAATGTTTTAATTTTTAAAATATCCCTGCTAAATTTTAAAATATCCATGCAAAATAATATTTAATGCTTTAATATATTAAACATTGATGTAAATGTCTGTAAATACCTTAAATGCGCAACGAAGCCAATGTAGCTCTATCATCGATAAAGACTGCACATCTGCCCAACGTAAAATTTATGTCACACCAGATATTTATAGATCTACTGAATGAATTAAGATAAAACTAATACAACGGCATACTATCAGAGTACTTGGAATATTCTGAAAGTATGAACAATTTATCTTAAAATAAAATTGGGTGAATCCAGGTTAAGTGGTTCGTAGCTAAAAACTTCGATGAATAATATTTCAGTTCAACCCAAGACATGGTTCACGGTATTTAAGGATGAAATGGTGCTTTTTATGTATAATTTGTAAATATAGCGTACACAAATTGATTTATTTTTGAATTTAATGATTAGCTACAAGTATTTCTTGCAGTCTTACATACTCCACTCTTCATAATTTAGCATGTACACATTAAACATGAAAACATAAAATGAGAATTTTAGAGGTTGCATGTGTTTGTAAGCTTTCCATTGGAAACGATTCCGAGGTTTTAAAGGTTGATATTGATAACGTATATCCAATAGAAAGTGCACCCAACGTTGTGTCCTCTACCTGGTCAACCATTATGAAGAGTCATTTCTAGGCTGAGAAGAAGTTATCCTTGGTGGATAATTATCCGTCACCAGTGATATGAAATTAAAATGCAAAAGTAAAGAAATATTATTGAAGATAAATATCGCTACTTATTGAGATGGTTCGCAAGGGGAACACATTAGCACAGCCAGACGGTGCGTCATTTTTAAATTTCCAAATTGAAAGCCGACGAAAGGCTTTGAATTGGGACCATTGTTGTACGTTTGAGTTTATTGAGGAAACAACCCCAATCGTAATACTAAGGGAAGTGGTAGGCTCTCTAAATCGACAGTTTTTCCGATACCTGCGGTTGTGATTAGCGAAGTTAAGTTATGCTTCTAAGTTATATTCTTGTCTTGAATGGGACATATCTTATAGACCTCTCAAGCGAACGATCTCTGGAGAGAAGGAAAAGAAATTTTTCGGCTGGAGAGAGATTATTTTAAAGGACATTTTAAATTGAATGCAGGCAGTCGTATTACTTCATATGTGCAAAACTATGTCACTTTTATGACTAAGGTTTATTTCCGGTTGAAGAGTTTCCGAAGCACAGAAGCCTTCATTTTTGTAGGGTAAATTCTTTCGGGATTGATAATTGGGTCCATAAAGTTACTATCTAGTACGAAGAAGATACACCAAGTCTTCTTTTATTGATTTATTTCGTTAAAATATTTGTAACTGATCAATTATGACCATACATTTGGTATATCACTGGATTGGGGTCAGAGATGACGACATTTTGTTCCATCCAAACCAGATATATAAATAAATAAATCAAATCATAGTTACTATGATTCAAATTAACTGTTACTAAGTATCTTTTCTGATGATCAATATATTTATGTGTATTTCCGGGTTGTCACTTTAAAATTACCTACGTAATGAGTAGATAAAAAATAACATTTAGTCCTTAAGAATAGAAATAATATTTACCGTAAAACTAGAGACAAATTTAAAATTAACGAAAGATAAAAATAAATTGAGTGATAGTTCACAAAATATTAGAAGTCAACATTTCACCTATCAATAAAAATATAAGACAACAACAATCGATAGTACCTAAATTCGGCTGCACTTAATGATTTCCTCCCCAAAGCCTAAACCACCAGATAAGGAGCTAGATGGAATGTGTTTGAATGCTTCAACATAAAAATCTGAGTAGTATGCACATTTAAATATATGTTCTAGATATTCATTTTTAATAAAAAATACTTCTGGCCAGAAGATGTCTTATTAAGGTGAAACCGGTCGCAGTTTTTAAAAATAAAGTGTGGAAGAGTACAAGGTTGTTTATTAAACATTGATATCTAGCACTTCCACGAAGTCAAGCCTGAAACAATCAAATTTATGCTCTAGATAATTTGATTATAACCAAGTAATTCTTTCAAACTCAAGTAACTCACGACTGTAACGTATAAATCGGCAGCTCAGACGAGAAGTAAAAGTATTGGGATAGGAAAGTAGAATTACCAATCATATGAACCTCTCAAGCGACAAATCTCTGAAGAGGGAAGTGGAAAAAAAGGAAAACATTTTCGACTGGCGAATGAGTATTTTTCAGGCATCTTTCTATGAGTTCAAGAAGGTGTCTCACTTCAATAAAGAAGCGCCTCCAAATCGTAGAAGGAAAAATAATAAAAACCTACACACACAGGCACATTCCTGTATGTCCATGAGGTCACTTAGGACTCTCCTTTTGGTTGAAGAGTTAAGAAACACTTTTTAACGGCCTCTTCAACTAAGTTTGAGCAACTGTTTCGACACTTGAGCCCCCTAAAATTAATTATTCATTAAAACATTTACGAAGCTATCAGCAGAGTGGGGATGAATCATTACTGCAGATAAAATTTAAAACAAATGAGAGTGTACGAAGTTCAGGGACACTTCTTTATCTCATACAAACTTTTGTTTAAGTGTCGTGCTAAGACTTCTCAAGACCAAATTCACGACGACAGTTTAACAAGAGAGTTTTAAACGTCCCATTACAGTAGATCTTACAATCAATTACCCTCCTAAAGTAGTAAAGTAAGAAAGAGCGATATAAGAGTCTCTCACTTGCTGCTAATTAAAGAAAATCATGAAAAAAATGGCAAAGAAAGTTCTTGATTCTTAGGAAATTATAGTTCATCTCAAAAGTATTTATTGTACTGTCACATTCGAAAATATATATCAGGGTGATGTTTTTTGTAAAAAGTTCTCATTAAACACTAGCCAGCAACTGCAATTAAGAGACGGTGTCTACTAATGATAAATAGGCGAAAAAATATATGACGAGTGATTGGTAGCTTTTAGAGGAATGTTTCATTGATGGAAAAACTGAACATGGCTTTCTTAATTTATGGGTGGGTCTTCATTTAATTCTGCATTACTCTAAGGTTAAGGCCGCAGAGAGCAAAGACGCTGAAATGAATTGGGTCTTATTGTAAACTTCGTTTTTCAATAAGCATCTCTTCGGAGATATGATTTGTATAATCTCTCAAACTGCAACATCACACATAATTCTTACCTTAAGAAAATTCCATTTCATTCTATGCACTCATTAGCAAAATGTTATAGCAAAAGCATGTACTATCTTCGCTCTCAGTCCATAGAGAAGAACAAAATAAGAGAGGCAATACAGTTCCTGAATGATCATCAAGCTATGATGAATTACTGTTTTATATCACGATAGTTACATAAATGCATTCCTCTTTATATTTCAAGTGAGTATTATATACTTAAAAACATTTGATTACTTTTTGTATTATAATTAATGTATTTAAATGTATTTCTGGTCTCTGATACATCAGTTAGGCCCTTAAAATGAAAACTAATGTCCATCGTAGCTCCACCATACAGGCCTAAAATCATTGACGGAAGCCCGATTTAGAGACCGTGGTACCCGTACGAATACCCGCATGATTTCCAACATAACTCTTCAGAAAGTGTCAGACGCACCCGACGAGACCAAAATTCTCTGAATATAAGTGCAGTAGAGTCTCGATTATCCAACCTAAACCGGCTGTGGCAAGGTCGGATAACATGGAAAATAATAAAAACATTGTAAAAAATGTCAAATTTAATTTTCACATAGAAAACTTTTCAAATACATGTGTCTTACTTAACTTTATATGACGTAAAAGTAATAATATGAAAGACTGTACAAACGGCAAAGTCATTAATATGTTGTACAGAAGGTACTTACAGTACAGTGAACTACGAAACCATATTTAAACATGGGTAAAAAAAGTGCACGGGGACGGTCGGATAACACGGAAGGTCGGATAACCGAAGGTCGGATAACCGAGACTCTACTGTACATTAAATTAAGGAAATAATGTAAAATCAAACATTTGAATGTACTCATGTAATTCAATTGAGTTCCACGATTGAGACCTGGATGAAACATCTTAGGGTAGGAGTAGAAGATATAAGGCTATAAGGGAGGATAATATCTAGATTCCCGCACTCATCTGCACCATAAAAATATTACTAGAGGACCGTTTACCGTCATCGTCCGACGTGAAGAGCACTGTTCTTGTGGGGCTTTCCTCGTTGCATTATGATGGGATCGGTTTACTAAGGTAAAATTTCCAACAACATTGGGACTGGATGACTAAATTGGTTTTCAAATTGACTTTTTTCACACTGACTTTATTGTTTGAAACCCCAACCTGTTTCAAAGATTTTGCGTCATTATAATACATAAAAATAACGTGAAAACGTTAGTATCAGTTAGGGTTGAGTAAAATAAAGTAAGTGTATTCATTTAAGAATAGGGATGGTAGGGATTACAACTGGGTCCCTTTGGATTTTAAGCCAATAGACTAATTATCATACACCTTAGTTGTTACATGGTAAGCATCCATGATAGCTATTCTTTTTGTTTAGTCATTCAATCAATTAAAATAAATCAATCTAATGACCCTTTTACGGATGGTTTTTGTAAACGTCATACCTGACAAGACTTTGCAACCAAGGTCTGAAAATAAAAAAGTTTGGATAGCATTAAGTGATTACGATATAACAGGGATACCAGAACTCAATCCAATGTCCCAAAATAACTAATCCACTCATAGTTAATCAACCATGCATCCATATTTTACATACATTTAATTCCAAAGTCTCGATTTCATTGTGGAAATAAACGTTCACTTGCTCCTGGAAGTTCTCACTCACATTCACACGTTTCTTTCCCTTCTTCCGTCCACCTTATCACTTTGTATGCCATTTCAGTGGAAGATGGAGACGTTACCCCTTTTGTCACGGATTCAATTTCTTTCCTGCCCGAACCTCAAAAGTCCGTCTCGCCAGACCCTATCGCGAGCAGGTTCGCGCCTGGTCGCCTCCAACAGGGGGAGGGGAAGGGGAGATAAGGCGTCAGAAGGAGCAGATAGAAAAAGATCCCTGAACCCGTTTCATCACCTCGCACGCCAACAATCCCTTTACTGGACGCCAACGTCCCAGCCTCTGTCCTTCCAGCACGAGTCTCCCTTATCTCCAGCTCTTCACACAATGCTCCAACCCTTTTCGCGACGGAAAATTTTCCCTTCATCTCTTTTATATATATCATATAAAATTTTTTGTGTGCGCTGGTGGGTCCCACCCTGGTTCAATCCGTCATGACATTCCTCTCCGCTCTCTCCTGTAGAAATGCAGCCGATGGGGGAAGGAGTTGAGGGAGTAGAGGGTATAAGGAGAATGATGGGAGATCTACGAGAATCCCCTTAGCTCCGTCTGTTTCCGGCGAGCGGCGCAAATAGGAAAGTTGATAGGGAATGAGAGGTCTGGACGGAAGGAAGCGTTTCTTGAAGTCTTATTCGTTTCTTTGCCGTCTTACCTCGCCCATCTGAATGCGCTCGCACTTCTTCCCTCTCCTTCTTATACTACGGGGCAGACCGCACAAATTCTTCAAGCTTCCATCTCACGTGGCATTCATCTGTTTGATCTCAAAGTCCCTTCACTATTTCAACCCCTCTCTCTATCTCACTCATACGAGCAAATAAATGTCCTCCAGACTCACGTTCCCCATACTTCTCCATCGTTTTTTTCTATAAAATTACTCCTCTTTACCGTCCACGACCGCCTTCCTATTCCATTATCCGGATAATGCGTTCCTTCCACGACACCGTAAGATCGAATCGACACCCATTACCTTGGTAAAACAACTTGGATAAGGTTCTTGTTCAAAGAGGTAAACAGCACCAAATATGATAAAGGCCCTCATATCAGATGTACACGGAAGTGTTTGTAAAAAGCCATGGGTTCGCTGAAAGAACTACGAGAATAGAATATTTAGAAATGGATTTCGCGCATATGAGCACGCATTGTTTTAAACGAGAAATATGACTGGAACTGGAAAGGCTATATTAAAGACTTTGACACAAAAACCATTACTAATAAAATAAACGAAAATTGCATCCCGTAAATTTTACAATATCTCAGGTACATAAAAAAATCAATAATACAGCATAATTAGGAGCAATATGTTTATCAATAGACATTTTTCATTATATTTTTATCATCATTCCGTTGTATGACAAATGGGATCGTGTACTTCATTAGAAGAATTAAGTACATTCAGCGAATGAAAAAAAATCTTACATTTTTCTTTGATTCGAGATTACTTATCTCTATTATTTTTTTAGGTTTATCCCTAAAAATAACCCATTTTACAACATGCACTTATATCCATTCTTATTGCAACTCTGGCACGAGTTCCAAAGTTTAATAACTCCCTTGGTTTGTCCATGGCTTAGCAAATGCCAGGGTTCGAAGTGATTTAGAGCACTTGATTACCCATGGTGGAGATTCTCCCTTGCGCCCTCAATGCGTACACCACTTAGGTTTGATGCGCAAAACACTTAAAATCAATCTAGTGCATGACATTCATCATACGAGAAGTTAATCTGCGCGGAACAATGGTGCCTCCTCGGAGAGCAGCCCGATGGTGACATGGCATGCCTCTCCCTCCACGATCGCCGTGGCTATGCTCACTTCACGGTGAATACTTTGGAAAGTGATAACCCGGAACCTGATAGCATTTGTGAAGAAGATAATCTGGAGAAGCTGACCAGAAAACTAATGCATAATTTTAAAAAACTACTCTATTCAAATGCAGCTCTATCCCAATAAATTATTTAAAATGTATCACGCAGTAACAAGACTTAGGCAAATCTAATACTCAAATATAAATCAATAGGCATTAAGGCTATAGTTAACTCGCTGTAATTTTTCATCCCTACTCGTAAGTTTCGCTTAATAAAATCACATAAATCACATCCAACCATTAGCAATATCGCCTACACGCTCACTGATCAATTCGAAACTTAAAAGATATCACTAAAAGATAGTACGGATCACTTAGCGTTTGGAAATATTGGCTCTGTATGAAGATCAATTCACAGGAAGGTAACAACAGATTAAAGTATATAAATTTAACACGGTACATTCCTGACTTATTTTTAAAATTATTCTTTCTTTCAAAACATTAGTTATCATTTTTACACGTCAAAGTCCGGCACACAAATCAACGAATTTAAGCCCCAGTACTAATTTTAGCAGAAAAGAAACAAATGTGAATTGTAATACATATCTAAAGAACTGCTTGTTTACAAAAATATAGGGGCTCAACGCATTAATCCAGAGTTTCTGCAAAACATAAACAATGCGTCATGATGTGAAAATCATTGCATCTAGATTTTACTCCCTTCAGAAAAGCATTGGAGTCAGTGGAGAGAATAGTTTTTTTTGCTATTTAAATTACTTTTGTACCGAAACCTAACGATTTGCGTATTATCACTTTTACAGAGAATTTGCATTTAGCAGGCCATATTAATTATTATAATCGCATACAACGGCTTTTTATGTTTTTCCTCTCCAACTGAATTTTAACGGATATCCCCACCTTGACCAAATTAGCAATATTTTTGTTCACTGTATGTAATCACATTAACAAATATTGCATTTGGTATTTTTTCTGCTTCTAAAATTCTTATAGAATATATCATTAAAATATATGCTACGTAGGAGCATTTACTTTACCAGGAGAAATTCTTTAATCTCGAACTGGAGAATATTAGTTACATGAATAGTTGTCGGTTATCTGTGCATGGAGGAGATTTAATAATTCTTAAAGTTTGAAAGTTTTACTAGTTTTACTAAATTTATTTTATGAGTTTTAGGCCGATATACTTCTATACATCAATACATATAAGTGGGTTTCAGTGAAAATTCTTTTGGGTAATGTTTCAATACAAAGTTCCTTCGAGCAAAAAATGGCTAATAGATAGTACCTGCATTTATCACGTTACACTGATTCGTATAATGATATTTGTAAATGACTTATCCGGCAGAAATACAACAAGGATTTTCAAATAGCCCTTAATGATATTACTTAACCTTATTTCAGGACTAAGATTGTAAATATGCTACCAAATTGTTGATATTTTCTTCTGAAATATCCATAGAATATGTCATTTCAATTTTTTTTAGAAATTAAACCACTAATTTCATTGCACGTATAAACGTTTTTTTAGCCAAGAAATTTTAAAATGCGCAAAATTAGGAAATTTGCCGCTTCCTGTTCGAAGCCGGGTCCCTGTGCTTGTATGAATTATAAATAAATAAATACTCCTTTCTCGTGATCAAATTAACATGTTAATGGCTACCCAAAACGAAATTTTTAATTCATTCGGCAATTACTGCATTTTCTACCACAATTCAACCAAAATACAATTGCAGCAATTATTACATTGTTCTCATGAATCACATGACCACTACCTGGAAGAAAATACCATTCTCAAATACTTTGTTGTTCTAAAGCAACTATATGCCGAGGTTATTAGTGCAATTGGGCTGAAGTGCTGGCACACATCGAGGATATAATAAATTATTCCTACTCCCCTATCTGTGATGCAGCTGATCTGTAATATTCATCCTAATTAATCATTTAATGTGTCATTTCATAACGCTTTGAAGTACAACACTTTGCTGGAAATGAATGTAAATATGTAAGTAATCGCAAATATTATACGCTAGTTTTTTAAAGGATGAAACTGAGCATGAAGGCAATGCATAAATCTCAGGCAAGTAGACTAAAATATTCTCTTTTCAATCAATAAACTTTTACCATTTAAATCCATCCAGATCTAAACAAAAATACCGCATATTTTTAAGGAATGAATATTGACTACAGGACTCACTTGCGCATTTCCGAGTTGGTGAAATTGTTATGAAAATGCCTCTTCCTAATTTAGCTCTGCACAACATACTAACCATCATTGAATTAATTATTTGAATTCAACCATTGTTTATGCCATAAAGTTTTTTAAATTTTCTTTCTGTACTTTGCTTTGTTATTAGTAATAGCAAGACTTATGAATAATCCAGCTGCAATGCTTTTGGTATGTTATGGAATATAATTTACTACGGCTATGCAAAATGATCACGCGTTGGCATTTGCTTCATTTTAACAATTTTTTCTTATAAGACATAAATTCAAAAAGTAATAAAATGCAAGTGTACAGTACGTGGTGTAAAATTTACAAAATTCTTAACGGTAATTAAGCAACACTTTCATTAAAATTACCTTTTCCGGGGTCATAAGGATAAAGATATATGATTTTACAATTGCTAATTGTTATTAAAGTATTTTTTTATAACAAACAATAAAATTACACATTATAAAGATTCGGAGGAAAATAAAATTCTGATAAATAATTAGTAAATTAATAGAACGAAGAAAAGACCTATAGCTTTGTAAAAAATCGTGCTAAATTTTTATGGTGTTAATTCTAGAAAATATAATAAATCTTCCTGGGATAATATTTTATCCGGAGATCTATGAAAGTCAATAATTATAACTTTATACCGAGGAAACAGGAAAGGTTTGATTAGTTATAACTGCTGTCTTAATTATAACCGCATAGGAATGCAAATATTCACGGGAATGTTGGATCTTCCAGTTCATAGTTTATTTACAAAGGCTTCAGACGAATTGAAATTCCATTCAACTGTAACTATCGCAATATTTTCCATAACTTCAGAAATTCATCATAGAAAGAGAATGTCACGCATCATTCCAACGGAATCTGAGTTAATACCGAATAACATAGTGAGTTTAGCAACTGCATAGTTTCATTAGAAAATGAATTAGCAATGTCGCTTAATCTGAAGTAAGTTTATGGAAACTCAAGAAAAAAGTATTTAAAAAATCATAAATAATTTTACACAGATGAAATTTTAGTTCAATTAAAAATATTTTCTAATACTTAGGTGTTCAACAATGTCAAAATAAAATTAAATATAGTTATGAAAACATTTTCTCAGAATAGCGAACCGCTGACGGATTTCATTACGTTTCTAAATAACATTCATTCAGTGAGTGATTAAAAGAAAGGACGTTAGTTCTGAAATTACAAGTATGGCTATAGCAAAACTTGGTGCCACTAAACAGCAGTGGATTAGAGGACAATGACTGTAAACCAAGCGTTCATGAGTGGGCAAAGTTATCGAGGGACTCCCGCAGGGTCCTCTGGAAAAACGTTCGGCCGCTTCATCCCACATTTCATGCATGCTTTCCTCACCTTTGCGTCATGATCTTCACAAGCAAGTGCCACCAAGGTTCACTGTACCTATAAGCATAACACATCAAACTTATGAAACATCCCATTCCCCTCTATCTTATGCAATGTGTCGTAAAATATATCTGAATTAGGTACATAATTGCAGCCATTCCCTTGTTATATTAAGGTATGTTTCCACCCGAGGATTTTTCGGCTCTGATGAAAATTTACATGAAAAACATTCTTAATAATTAACTATCCTACCGTTTTCCTTTCGGTTCCTTGAATTTCCGACAGGAAAAAGAACGATGCAACTGTAGCTTCAAGCATTTCCGCTGCATCTTCAACAAAGCGTATCTAACTGACTGGTTTCCTATGAACGCCCTAATTTAAAAAATCTATTTATTATATCCCTCATTTAATGGAAATGAAAAATATCATGGCTGGCAATGCATATGCTTGCCGCAGTCCTTTCTTAAAATTTGCACCATCAGCATTGCAGCCGCAATTAATCACAGTCAAATAATTTCTCAACATATTCTGTTGGCTTGCATATTCTTCAATCGTTGTCTTACGCTACTATATCCATCGGAACAACCAAAGTTTTATAAATCCATATGAACACATGTCTTCTGCAATTTGAAATAGTAAATATTCGTGTAATGCTCTTTTTTAATTTTTCTTTCACTATTAATCGGAGATATTACGTGGCCTAAAACTCCTTGTCCACGAAGCGTGGTAGCCTAGTGAGTAGAGCGGTTGGCCAGTGATCGAAGGATCCCGGGTTCAGATACGGTTGAAGCCTTCGAACGCCCCCGAACAAACAAAAATAAAGTCTAAGTGCGAGGTGGCCCAGGTGAATGAACTGTTCCCTATACCCGTGTGAAATTCACACGCCTTAGGCTTAGTCCGGGGTGAGCTCTACCCTCAACTACCCAAACTAACTTTCGGGTTAAATCACTGAGTGATTGAAAACTCCTTTCATCGTTTCTTTAATTTTTTTAAGCTAGTCTTCTGGTCTTCATTCAGAAATGTCTATCTAATGTTTTTTTAATATTTATCTCCATCATAATTACTCAAAAGAGGAGGAAAAGAACGATCGTGACCTGGATGTGTACTTGTAGGTATTTAAATATTTGAAGGTCTGTGAAAGTGCAGAACAGTGGTTTTTCTCGCGAAAAATATAGTTTGTACAACATTTTTAGAGCACGGCTTCACACGACGCAATAAAAATTGGACGATGAAAACAGTTGAAAAAATGTTGTAGTATATTTATATTTGGCTTTTTTGAAGAATAACGAACCTCAAATGAGCGGCATGAGAATAAAAATATAGAGAGATCGGCCAATCAAGAACACCTATGGCACACATTCTGATGTACTAAAATTTCCTTAGAACCATTATGGAAGAGAAAAGAATATAAATAATCATCGAGGGAATAGTGTATTCGATGGAATACTAACGCAAATTAAGAGGATGTAACAATAATGAATTCATGGAGAAATAAATCGGATACCAGATGGGAGAATAGACCAGAGATGCATACCCAATTAAGCAATAAGCTGGTTTTCGCATCATTAAATCAAAACTTATAATCTTTCTTCTCATCCAAGCACAATTAATGACAAGTTAATTACTGAAGAAAAATTTATTTCTAGGATAATAATTCAGGAATAATAGGTTTCTAGTAGGATGATTTGGGCTCCTCGAAGTAACATATTAATTACATTTTAATGGGTCAGAGGTTAGTTCTTCAAAAGGCTGGCAAAGATAAAAAAAACACTGCGGAGAATCCAAAACATTTAATGTGGGTACAAGAGCATATCTGAAGTGTATACAATACGAAGTCAATCTAATAAGCCAGTTCCGTTACCTGTTACTTCAGCAAGGGAATCTAAAAATGGTGAGGCTATGCTGAGGTCAAGAGGTTATTATCAGTAAGAAGCTCAGCATGATTCATGACTGCACATACCTATCCTCAAAATAATCTCACCGCATACCTTAACGCACCATTCAGTCCGAATATTTCATTTGTGAATATAAATATGTGGCATTCAAGTGGTATATGAAACAATAATGACGTGTAAATGAAAAGGAAAACTTTGTTCTATTCCACCAATTTATTTTCAGGTACTACTAGTTTCGACGCTGCGGCATCATCTTCGGGTACAAAGAGTAAAAGCAAAAAAATGTTGCTTTTTTATATTTTTGCTTTTACGCTTTGTACCTGAAGATGACGCCGCTGCTTCGAAACTAGTAGTACCTGAAAATATATTGGTGGAATATAACAAAGTTTTCCTTTTCATTTACGATAAAATGAACTTACACGAGATTGAGCCTGAGACGATGGAGATAATAATGACGAGATTTAAAAAAATACGCCCCTGATGTGAGATTGAAGTATTTATTCTTCCGTTGAACTAGTAAAAACACTAACACCCAAAGATAAAACGCAGACTTATGCCCTCTAGAACTTATTCTGAGAACTAAAATTCACCTGTGAATTCTTTTTTTAGATACCTTTACATGAACATTCTCTTTAATACTTTCAAATCATCAAAATCACCTGGTTTTGAAATCTTCATGAATTTCTTTGATTCACAAAATTTCCTACAATCCATGCCTCTTTATCAATGAGGCACTTTACAACAATGATCTCGCAGAATAGGATCCAATATAGTACCATTTCTCCCTCAGACAGATTGGTTGCCCTTCGCAATATTTGCGTTTTAAATCGGGCATCTTCGTCCCACGCTATTTTTCAACATGGCATCTTTTTCAATAAAAAGATAATGGAAAAAATTCAATAAACTGTACTTTCATAGAAAAAGACAGCAAATATGTCCGTGCAGCCTATATCTATCTAAGGATCAAATAATTCAATTCTTAATGAGAGTTAATTTCCTACAAACGGTTTAACCAACACTTACATTGATGTATCAGAGTTAGAAGAAAAATGTTTTATAAAACAAATATGAAAAAACATCCAGCAGAAAAAGACCCGAGGCTTTTTTCCTCTCGATTATTCACCGCTAACGGAGATGGCCTTTTCTGATGCATTCTGATAATTTGAGATAAGAAAGAAGTTTAGAACTACTGGAGGAGACGAAGTTCACATACTGCAAAGATGGAGTTTCTTTTCATTCACTTTTTTAACCACATTTTCGCATAATTTCTAACGTGGAGAGAAAATATGGGCCAAAAAGATCACCTAATTTGTTTTGCATTTCAAACTAGCACAAAATTTCCGCTAAAAGGTTCCTAGTGGCATTAATACCCATGAATAAGCGG
This sequence comes from Pyrrhosoma nymphula, assembly GCA_963573305.1. Classification (NCBI taxonomy): domain Eukaryota; kingdom Metazoa; phylum Arthropoda; class Insecta; order Odonata; family Coenagrionidae; genus Pyrrhosoma; species Pyrrhosoma nymphula. The sequence continues at coordinate 32,520,327 of OY754336.1, forward strand.
AATAAGATTACGGACTAATATCTGATGAATGATGGAAATGCTTAGCTTTATCCGACGCCGTAAAATCTAGGTTTTACAGCATCAACTGTGACCACCATTAATCTCATTATGGAGTTTAATGTATAACAAAACAGGAATTTTTCTGCACATCTTACTCCAACGCCTTAAATTTCTCCACGCCTTCATAATTCCAACCTTGTTTTATGTAAGTCCTTTTAATCCGCGAGATTTTTCCATTACTCTACACCCATCTTAAGCGAGAACGAAGAGGATGGAGTTTGTATTCTTTCTTTTAATGACTAGCTCTCTTTTCCACCACTTCATCCTTCTTCCTTTCCCTCCGTAAAACTTTTCCAGTGGCCACACACTTATTAGCGCCAAGAAAACTTCATCTCACTCTTAACTCATTTCCTCCTGAGCCGCAGAATATACCAAAAGATTCCGCCTAGTACCAACTCAAGAGGGAATAACTAAATATAAGGGTGAAAAAGGAAGAGAGTTAAAATGAGTGAAGATAAGCACGGGCATTAATAAAACATGTGCCATCTTCCTCGGGGGAGCAAAAAAGGTAGCTCAAGCATCAACGTGAAATGTTGGCACGTACAAGGCAAAATCATTAAATGGTAGAGTGCCATTTTCACCCAAAAATTAAACGCACAACTCATATTTTGCCACTACAAGTGCTCAGTGTTTCCCAAAATGCAGGGCATAATGCCGTCCCAGTTTCAAGCCATGACCTCGGATTTTTTTCAAAGGTAAAGTATGTGTATATTCCTTCAAAAATATTTTCCTTGCTAAAAATCTGTCTCGTTCTTTCTCAAGTAACAAGGAGTTGTATGAAAACCTTTGAAAGAAGTACGATTCACCTTTCCTTCACACCGCATCGCTTCTCTGCATAAAAATGTCACAGGAATGTTATTACCCGGTTATGTATTCGTATTCCACGTAGCACATGGCTTTTCTATAACTTACATTGTATTTCCATCCCTGTCTTCACATATTTTAGTAATATTCTCTCAAAAAAATCCTTTTGTTACTTGGAAGACTCATTTCATCTTACTCCTACTTCTACGGTGATAAATTCTCCTCACTACGTAACGCTGAACTCTTAATTATACAGCTTTCGTAGCATGAGTCAAAATTTACTATTTCCGGAGTTTTATTCCCTCAATTAGCTCTTTCCTGGCAAACACAATATAAATGAAGATAGTTAATGATAAAATGTAGCAAAAAGTGCCTCCAAACGCGCAGTAAAATGGTATGTGCTTCATCAAACAGATTCGCCAATTTTTTTGAGTATAAACAGTCCCATGAAAGCATTTACGCATTATGTGTTAGAGATAAATTCATTCAATACAGCTCTTTCACGTTTTAATTATCAGAAAATATTAATGAAGGGTTCCTGCTTTCTTACGTAGGAATGTTTTTAAATTGATTTCAAACTCTCTACATTTTCCATTTCCCACCAAGGAGCTTTTGAATGGCTTCTAAAGGGAGATGATCGATACTCATATTTTTTGAGACATCCAGCCTGACTAATCACTTCTCGCTTTTCCGATTTCACGCCCTTCTATTCCGAACGGTCTTCCATACATTTTACGTCTGTCTCCTTCCTTTTCCACCGCTCCCCACCCACAAAGCAACCCATCCTCTCACGCATCCCTGCCTACTGACACTCCCTCTTGCGGCTTAATCTCAAACAACTCAAATGACTCACTTGTTTGCTGTTCCTTTTAGAGCCCCTCGCAGAAGTAATTTGCTTAAAGTGCTGTCTTTCCTTTGTGCATCATTAGAAAGGGTTGCCCTTTTCATTTTTCCCTAATCGCTTCCCGATCCTCAAAGGATCGTTCCGGGGTGATTAATCAACTCGAATAATTTCTTTCGCTCACAGTACACGCGATCCGGGACTGCCGATTCCTTAAATTTCCTCTCCAAATTGTTTTCTGTTACCCGTTCACCTCTGATTTCTTGATTTTGATCCCTCAAGTCAGCATTTAAAGAGGAAGTTCAAAGTAATATTAATTTTTGTAGAGATTTGTAAAGCCTAGATTTAATAAAAATTCTAAAATTTTTATGGCATTTAAACTACACGCAGTAAAATTACCTAGTTTTTGAATCACCAGAATCATACTCATGACTTCTAAGTAATTCAAAATTTAAGGGATCTCGTAATTACCTTTTTACTTTAACGAGTCATATAAATGTATGAAATTTATCAAAAAAATGATTTCCAAGGCAGTGAAATCGCAACGTGTTCTCAGAAATCATGATATTGTTAACGATACCAGTTTTCTTTAATGACCTTCCTACATCAAATGAAGTTGAATAAACATAAGACTACAACTATAGGTGATCATAGATTAAAGGAAAAAAAATATCGAAAATACTGTGTGCAATACATTAACAATGTTTATATATTTATTTTAATAAAAAGACGTTAGTAGTAATTTTATGAATATTTCAATGGAATGTTACGAAGCTGATGCAAATAGAAAAGGAAAACTGCTTCGAGTAAAGTTAACAATGATTTAAGAGATAGTTGATTATTACCAGGGTTTCATGATTTTTCTTTTGCAAGTCATCTCATCTTTCTGGATTATAATGTTTTACCTTATTTACTTTTTTTAATGGTTGTTTCAAATATGGAATTAAATCTCAGATAGAAAAAATCTAAAGCCAATTATAATTCAGCCTAGTCAGCTTGCCTATCTCCCCACAGTCGCCAATGTGCTGACGACTTCAACGTTAAAAGCAGACGATCCTGAAAACTTGATCTTTCCAAAGCATAGGATTCCCGATTTCTCTCACATTTCGAAAAAAATTCCAACGCTCCCCCCTGAGCCAATTTTCCGAATTATTGCACACTTTCCCTCCTCTCGGTGCTTTTGCCAAAAGCTTCTCGGTTTTACGCCCACCTACACCACACCGCCTACCCAACAACCTTCATCTCTTTTTGGGGCGAACCGATACCCGAGAAATCTTATTCTAGACCCAAAACATCCAATTTCTTCCTTTCCCTTGACGATGCGATTCTTCCACCTTTTATCGTCTGCTCGCCCACCGCCCATCACCCTCCTCCCCCTCTTCCTCATCCACCTCACAATCTCCAACCTGGGCCACTTTCTTCTCTATCTCTATCTTTGTTCCCTCCCACCAAGCCACCCCTCTCTCTCGCTATAATCCCTCGAACTCCTCCCTTGCCTACGTTTCCATTCAAACTCTCGCTAGTGTCCCTCCTTTTCTTCCCTCATTCGCCTTACTCATACTATTTTCCCTTTTGCTACCAACCATCCTGCCCACATCTGCAGAAAAACTGCCAAATTATCCCCCTCTTCCATTTTATGTTATGAGTACATATTTTATGTACATTAACATGCACACACTGACACAATGAGATTGAAACACGGACAGACCGGAAAAAACAGGAAAACTTATAAAACATGTCAATTTATAAATTTTCGGTGGTGTTACTATCCAAATAAGCAATGTTTGCTACTAACATTAAATACAAAACAATAACATCCTCCGAGTATGAGGAAGGTTGCTCGACATCCTGGTAGACCACTTTCTATAGAGTGCATGTTTTTTCAAGATTTTCTTTTTCGTGCTTTTCATTTTTTTTCTTCAATCTCTTTATGTATCTTTTGAACATGCATATGCACGAGTATATGTAAACATAAAATTACAGTCTAGAGTTTAGGCCGTCTCAGCTGTAGTCAGATGGTGATGAGTTTTCGATGATAGAAGAGAGCTAGAGTATTCAAGAGCTATGCTTCGCTCCTGAAGACGCTCACTGAAATGCGGGTAAAACGCTGGGCTAAAAATGCTCGGTCCGCAGCAAAACTCGAAATTCTCATCAATATAAAGATTCTCCTTGTGCTCTAAAAGTAATAAAAATGTGATTTCCACAAGTTTTGCGCGAGGCACATAGGGTCACAAATACTGCCGGACCTATGGTAACACAGGCATAATATCTAGCTTATTTTACAATTGGGCCATTTAAGGCCAATTAGCCATTAGCATGAAAAAAAATATTTAATAAATTATACATATCATATGAACTAGTGATGAACGATTCAGAGGTCATCAGAAGTTATACGTTCTCATGGCAATTGCAAAATAAGGTGGATAAAATTCTTGCGTTGTTCCAGCACTGCAAGTAAGAAGTAGGGAATAATGTACTTTGAAAAATAAACTTGAGACCACCTATCATCTAACATTACTTGCGTCGAAAAACGGGTGAATCATGCCCTTCATATTTCAGATGAAAGTGTTTTTTTGTGATCTTTTTTTGCGTCACCTTGCTCTTTCTCCTAGTATAACGGAAACATATGTATATACTACCTATGTGCACGTAGGCATAAAATAGATACACTAACTATATGAATATTTAACCTCAAGCGTGACGATTAAATAATAAATGAAAAGAAAAAGAAAGACAAAATTTCAAATTACCGGTGAAATAAAATATACACCTTTTTCAATGGTTGGAAATGTGGGAATTCTGGGAAATGGAGAAAGAATGGTATGCAAAAACGACATGCGGAGATGAAAATGAATATTTTTTAGTCAACATTAACTGTATAGTACCTTAGACCTCTCAAAAACTCTCTGGTAACAACAAAAAAACAGAATCTCGAGCCCTGAACATTCGTGGTGTTCCGACGAAAACTACTTCCCTAACCATATCCCTCCCTAAAAACTTTATCCTTAGCAACTTCCTTATACACTTATACATATACATACTATAAGACGCAGAAAATGAAGAAGAGGGGAGAAAGAGCAGAAGGACAAAGATACTCAAGACGCTTATCTTATGCTCCGTCCCTCCACTCTCATACTGCCCTTCTTTGGGGCCATCCGCACCCTTATAAAAAAACCTGGAACTTGGGCGCGCATCGTGGAGGTCTGATCTTCACAATGCCGATTTGAAGAAAGGAATCTTTCGGTTTCTCCTTTATCCAAGCTCACAAGACCCACATCGATTGATGGAGGAGAGAATAAAAGGAATAGCAGGAGATAGTAATTTCATTCCTTTACATAGCTAAAGGGTGGCATTAATTCCACAATTTTCGCATTTTTAAATAAAATATTAAAGATATACTGAATGAGAAAAATATCTGAATGAGAAAAAAACACTAAAGTTGCGCACAACTTTTAGTAGAACTCGGATGGAAATGCCCCTGCTCGCTTCACAAGAAACGCAGCCTCAAATCAAATTACCTCCACAAAGAATTTCGCAGAATCGCATCTTTTCCTCAAGGAATTCACACTTTCGCTTATTCTCATCAAAAGTGGTAGTCATCACAGGTTGAATAGCTTTATATTCGACATAATAATTCAGTTGTCAAAACCATGGGTCGTCAAAACTCCATTAATTATATTCTCTAAGGGAAGAATTCTCATTCGATTGATTCTTGAATGCTTAAAGATGAGACTAGAATTAAGCCCGCACCATAAAGAAGGTTATTTTAACTTTCAATATATCATTAATATCAGTTACATCCATGCAGTGTAATTATTATATCATTTGGAGCTATAAATCATTCAATGAGCCTCAGCTCGACATTAAACTAGACTTCCCATTATTTGCAGATGAAATCATCACTATAACAAATGTTTCAACCGCATTTTAATAATTTATAAATGAATAATGTAAGATATAAGGAAAATTAATACTGCATATAATGTTTACGACTAGTGCATTTGAAAAGAACTCATTGACTTATTACATGAATAGGTCGATGGGGTTCTATTCAAGCCCTTCGACATCTAAGCGCCAAATCTTGAATGGTAACTGCAAGCATTTAACTATATCATCTAAAAGTGATATTTTACGAAATATTATTGCATGCAAAAACTTGTGTTTTTAGATATAAATAATTTTCGACCTTAGTTCTTGTTATAAAATTATTAAGTATATCATTAACAAAACACAAATTTATACTGTGCCTATATTTCATTCAATCCCTATGATATATTTAAGATTCCTGAATGGATACTGAAAACCTTCAAGTGTCTCATCTAAAAGTGAGAAGTTCAATATATTAAGCATTTTATGCATAAATTAGTTTTTCCCCCTTTAATATTGGCTGAAAGTCTTGAACATACAAAAAAGAATTAAATCCAAACAGCTCCTTAGCCGAACCGTAGTAGTAAATGAGGAAGATGTATTTACATAGTACAATAACTATCAAGAAGATTAAATATCAATGTAAAATTCGTTATGACATTCGTATTAATTCGTCAACATGTGATTCTAAGAAATTTCTCCATCTCATGAAAATTAAACGATTGTTAAATTTCCGGAATGTGAAAAATATACGACCAAGGTGTCAACAAGTAGTTCAGGTTTTAAGCTATAGATGACTCAAAGAGTTTAAACCTAATTTGAAAATAATTGGCTCCTCTTAATTATTTTTAATTGATGACAATGCATGTAAACTTGCTGTCTTTATGTATGCACATCCAATTTTAAAGAATCAAAATCAAGCCAACGGATTTTCTTTCCTACTTATGGCACAGACTTTGAATTCCGAAGGCCATTTTCTAGGTGGCCTTCTGTCTCGGATTATACTGTCCATTCCCAAACGCATCCACACACGTGCTTCCCAGCATCCCCAATGACTCTTCACTTCATCTATCTCTGACGGCAATACATCTCTTTGGCATCGCGGATATTCTTTCGTCGTCCGGCCATTCCGCATACGCCGACCGCGACGCTCCCTTGGCGATAAATTTGCGAATCTTGGTCGTTGTCGTTCGCTGAATCTTTCAAATGGCCCGGGAGATAACGGCCGCTCGCCAAAGGCCGTTATCTACCACCTGAGGGAGATAGGGGGACTGAAGTAATGATAAATGGTTGCTTTCATTAACATTATTAGGGAGTGTATTCCCATGAATATTTGAGCGATTGCCAAGATGGTAAAACGCAACTTCAATAGATATATAGCTACTCGGAGCCAGGATGATCCATGGTTGACTCAAGAACTGGTTACTATCATGGGGTGACACCAAAGAACTATCCACCTACGGAATGTATCCTCTTACGTATACCTACGACTAAAAGAAATTATCCAGGAACCATTGAGCCCAAAAATCATTAACTTTTATACTATTATACCCTTGATATTATAAGGTTATAATAGAAAAAATAGACTTATTTACTGCATAATAAATGAATAATTCATTATGAACGAGCTAAACGTCGAGAGACCGACCCTAATATTTTGCAGATTAAAGCAGAAATCACATGCTGAAGCCTTTGAATAACTACATGATACCAAGATATAGAAGAAATTATGAGAAGTATAAATATTACATTATTGCGGCAAACTAGAAAATAAATTATGCATTGATATATAACCGTAATACATTTTTCTACATAATACGCACGACTCACGATATAATATTTAAATATAATTTTAATATGCCGTTCAACATCAAGAATTAGCAAATAAATATCTGTTAAAGTGTTCCGGTAAAAATATTTCTTAACTTTAGGCCCACTACTGAGAACAGTTGTTTATACCTAAAGCCGGTATTATCCCTCTACAAAGATACTCCATGTACATACCTCATGCTACACTGATACATCTTATGCATTCACTTTCTTGCATATCACAACGATTACGCGTTTCATTGGCAATCTGATATTTCGTTTCGCTCAATCGATTATTTAATACAGTATTACTCCGTCGTTAATTTCGAAAGAATAAAACTCCGTTGTTTTAATCGGCTCCGGGGACAATCTTTTTTTTTCACTTTCTTTGTAATTTCTTAGAAAAATTAGTTTATAGACGGTCAATATTAAATCTTCAACTAAACCACATTCATGAAATTTTGTGTTTATTTTTATATTTAAATTGATCCATTCCTTGGTCACCTTCCAAAAGTTTATTTCCGTCTAGACGTTTCCATTCATGCCAGTTACTGTATCTTGCTTTTTTCTCTCCCTGAAATATTTATCTAATGGCTAAAATTCTGTTTCCGTGCCTCCTTTTAGTCATGTCTCCATGGATTTCATTATAGCAGCTTAATATCCACCCAAATTTTACTAACATTTACCGACGTGCGAATGACAAGGAATAGTACGATCTAATAATTATGGATCCTTTCATAATCTCCGTGGCTGTGGTTTTGAGGATGAACTTTACTCCCTTTATATTAGCTCACACTGTCTTTCTTGTCTGCTTGTCTGTGTACGTACAAATCCATTGGAGCGGAAGGTGTAATGTTCGATTCCCTACTGGGAAAATTATTTTTCTTCTTATTTTCATAGCCGTTTTCAATTACATCTTTAGAAATTTTGTTCTCATCATCGCATTATCCCCTAACCTTTTTTTTGCAATATTTTACTCACTAATTATTTATTAATGACGGTGATCAAAGCTATCACTTAGCCCTTGGAGGTTGTGGGAGATGGATCGTGGTGAGCCAACAACTCTGACTGTCGCTATTGAATGTTCAACAATGAATATAAATGTCATATCGAATTACTAATGTTCGTAATGATTGTCGAATGTCTGAATAATTTTACATATCAGTGAAGATAGAATGATTTCCTTTCACAAATTAAATTTATTAGCAATGTGATGATAAAATAATTAATGGCAAAGATACCATAAAACAATGAAAAAAACATTATAAAATTCACTGAGAATATGAGACATTAAAACGTGACGTAACGCATATGAAAATAAAGGGAGTGTAATAAAAACTTTATATTTATGAGGTTATTTTTTTAGATTAAGATTATTTTTTAGATTTCTTAGATTATCTACTAGTGTTGTAATCACTAAATTTAGACTAATCATTTTCTTGCCACCGCTGCCCTTGGTAAGAATAGAAAATCTGCCCGCATTTCTCTCTCTCTCATTGCTCACTTCTCGCTACCCCCTCACAATCACCTCACTCCATTCGCCACCTCACATCCCTATATTCAATGTTTATTCCTATATTCAATGAGTGACTTTATATATCTGTGCTCGTCTTGCAAGAAGATACAATAAATACCAATGCAATCAATCAGTTTTGGTGTGTCGATATTCTGACCAACTTGATGCCAAGAGCAAGAATCCATTCTATCGAAGTGTACCAGGTTGCGTCACTCAATGGTGTACAAAAAAGGTAGAGGAGTGCATATACGATTAAACTATAAGAAATGTTCTTTCTCCTGGTTAATTACCGAAACAACTGATAAATTCATCGTTTTTGGGCAAATATCGTCAATTTATTTGATGTCAATTGATTGAATTGAATTGATTATTATGGCATTACGGCAGGGACTTAATTACTTATTTACATTATATTCGACCAATTTTAAGAAAGAATTTGCCAACTGATAATGGAGACCGCTGGCATATCAGATGAAGAAACCATCTCCTACATTCAACAATTGTAATTACACCAAATTCTTGGGGTATTTTCACTTGGCACGTGTTGGGAAAATTCATGAACTTTTATCAAATTGAAAGTCAATTCACTATCCTGATGTATAGGCAACCTCAAAGTACACATGCAAAGGCGTTATCTACACCTAAGGATACTGACAAATCTAAAATTGTCGGCTTTTGTGAGTACACAACGAAACGGTATTCCCCAAACGAGTTACAGGGCGTTTCCTATATTTGTATTAATTATCATTTGTGCGAATGAATGTCTTCGGGAATGAGTAGCTAATCTTCAGAACTGTCTGAACTGTCCGTAATGAAAAAATACCGTTTACTTGTTATTTTTTATTTTTTTGAATTTCATAATCAGCGCATGCAAAGAAATAAATAACGATATAAAAGCTATTTCAGTAGAGCTTATTTAATTCATAATCACACGTTCCGATCTAAAACACTAGATTTATATAAAAATAGCTAAGGGATCCGGCCTCACTCGGGAAGGTGCGAAATAATTCCGCCGATTATGAATAAAGGAACCGGTCATAAGCATTTTACATTTTCTCGGCTAAAAAAAGTTTATACCAGCAATACAATTTAAGATTAAATCTCAAGAATATTTCAAATGCCAAATTATCTTTATATATATAAAAGCCAATATATATAAAAGTCAATGTATGTATGCGGGTATGTGGGTATGGGGGTACGTTCCACATCTCCTCCTAAACCACTGGACCGATTTTGATGAAATTTAGAACACGAGTTTGTCACTGATAGACAACAAACACTGTAGGGTTCAATTAACCGAAACCCTATTTTTTCAGGGTTAAGGGACTTATCCTTAGTAATATGTAAAAATGTAATGGTCTTTGTCTGTCTGTTGCTCCATCACGCAAAAACTACTGGACCGATTTAGCTGAAATTTGGCATGTAGATAGAAAAAATGTCTGGTTGTAATATATGCTATATTAAAAAGCCCTCAGGGCCCCCAAAGGCCCCCAAAGGCCCCCGAAGGTCACCCCTGGTGGTCTATGCTAAACATTGGGTTCGGTGCAGAGGTTTCATTTTTTTTGCATTTTAAAAGTACTTTCACTCAAGATATAGGCCTGGGATTTTTTTATCAGGTGGCTGAATAAATATTATTTCTAATTTTATCAATCGATTTTCTTCTACCCTCCGCAGTTGTCTGAAATTAATCTTTTCAACTAAAAAATCTCACATTTTTATCTGAAATCAACAATAACATATTTCCTTGACAACCAGAGATTTTATTTTCAGAGAAATTACACGCCTCTAGCATTTAAATATCACGCTTTCCTGCAGGCCCATGATAGTATGTAGAAAGCAAATCCGTATGAGATGAGCCCAGAGTCCCAAGGGCCCCATGATAAATTGCTTCGGGGGGTAATCAATAAAGTCAATGCATATTTAACAAGTATACTCTTTTACGTCTATTCTCAAAGTAGCTCTCAAAGGGGTACTGCATGTATATGAGAGAAAAATTACGTAGTAAACGTTACACATAAAGGAATTAATAGAGTACACAATTAAATGTGCAAGAATATTTACGTGGAGCGAATATCAATGGTAATAATGCCTATGTTGCTACAACGAACACGGCGTTGTTTATTATCGTTGAATACTCAGATTATGTAGTATACGTAGTGAAACCGTCTGCCTCTCATTGCGATTGCGAACTGTTTTTTAGACGAACTCCTACATCAATAATGTCACGAGTTTTTTTATATGTTTAAAAGTGTTAAAGTGCAGTTAACTTTGGTACATTCACTCAATCATCGAGTTGCCTATTCTAGACTCTCACTTGCCGCTTTGTTTCCGTTCCTTGGACTTAAAAATATATCCATCAACATGCGTAATAGAAAAAAGAGTAACCTTTCGAAAAAATCTTCTAAAGGAAAATGAATGTCTTATTTGCGAGAAAATGATCCCTTGAAAGAAAAACGACAAAGGTTATACCTGGATGCTCATGAGATTCTCCCCGTGGTGTTACTCGGGTTACGCTAAGATCCGCAGAAATTTCATCCTTACCCAACTTGCGGACGGGTAACCAGCTCTAAATCTGGTTCAAATACAGACCCATCTGTTTGAACCTTCAATCTGCATTAAGATGGCGGAAATTATAATGACGTCACTGCATGCTTCTTAACTGAAAGAAGAACGGAAATGACATCTGCGCAATTTATGACATCCGTGCATGAAAATCGACAAGTGCACTAAGAATCACTATAGATTTTTTATTTTTTATTTAGCATCACTTCCCAGATTGTGAAAGTCATTCAAAGAGAATTGATTCCTGGCAGCTACGGGACGCCGCCCACTAGGGCGGGTGTCGTGCCCGGCTGCGGGGGAGGCAAGGCCTCCGCGGTCGTCATCAATCGAAATCCTTGCAAACCATCATCAACGGCGAATACAAGGGATAGTAGGGAGAAGAAGAACAGTGGTAAAAATAGGAACTTGGAACGTAAGGACAATGATGAGGGCCGGAAAACTTGAAAATATTAAGCAGGAAATAGAAAAAGGGAACTTAGATGCTTTGGGATTGTGTGAGGTGAGATGGAAGGATAGCAGGGACTATTGGAGTGATAGTTACAGGGTAATCTATAGTAGGATAGATGAGAGTCAACGTGAGGTAGGTATGGTACTGAATACAAAATTGGGGCTGAGGGTAGTAGACATTGAACTGGTGAGCGACAGGATACTAGTGATAGAAATAATAGTGCACCCGACGAATTTAGTACTGGTCCAGGTACACATGCTTACAAGCAACCATAGGGAGGAACAGGTGGAGGAGGTGTACGAGCAACTAGAAGAAATAAGTAGAGAAATACCGGGAAAGAAATACCTGATAGTGATTGGTGACTGGAATGCAGTGATGGTGGAAGGGAGGGACGGATTAGAGGTAGAATGGTTTGGGCTAGGAAGAAAAAATGATCGCGGTGAAAAAGCAGTAGAATTTTGTAGAAGATATAAATTAGTAGTGACAAACACTTGCTTTAAACATCACCCCAGGCGGAAGTACACATGAAAAATGCCGGGTGACACTGGGAAATACCAAATGGATTACATAATTGTAAGGCAGAGATTTAGAAACAGTGTAAAAAACTCGCGTAGGTATCCAGGGGCGGATGCGGACTCAGATCATAACTTGGTGATGACGAACTGTGAAGTTAGATTCAAAAGGCTTTGTAAAGGTAGGAAGATAAATAAGTGGAACCTTGCAGCATTGAAATGGTTGAAATAGAGGGAATACCAAGATCTGGTAGAAAAGAATATGGGGGAAGCAAAGCGGATGGGAAAAATAGAGAGAAGATGGTAGATTGTGAAATCAGGAATCGTAGGAGCGGCAGAGAAAACACTAGAAACGGTGGAAAAGAAGAGGGTTAAGAAGTAGTGGGTTACGGAAGAAATGATTAAGAAAATGGAGGAGAGAAGGATTTGGAAAAACGTCAACACCGATGTAGGCAAGAGGAAATACAAGGAATTGAATAATAAACTCCGGCGAGTGACCAATCGTCCAAAAGAAAACTGGTGAAAGGGACAATTCGAGGAAATGGAAAAACTGCAGGAAGAGGGGAAAGTGGGCGCTTTGTACGCCAAGGTGAAAATCTTATCGGGTGGTAAGAGAGGTCAAACGATACCAAAGGTTAAGGATAAAATAGTGAAGATATCATTCGAACAGGAAAATATTCAGGAAATGTGGAGAGAATACGCAGAAGAGCTATATGACAGCGAGAAGAGACCCTTGAGCCTAGATCTAGAGGATGAAGAAACAATAGATAAGGATAACCTAGGACCGGAGTTACTTGACAGCAAAATACAGAGGGCATTAAGGGAGATGAAGGGTAAAAAAAGCCGTGGGAACGATAACCTACCTTCGGAGCTACTGAAGAATCTAGGCAGTAAAGGGAGATAATCGTTTTTCGAACTTATTCGTAGGATCTACGAGGATCGAGTATGGCCAGAGGATTTTGTGAATACAGTATTAATACCTATCCCGAAGAAAAAGAAAGTGTTAGAATCGGAGGAGTATAGAACAATCAGTTTAATTTCGCACGCGGCAAAAGTATAGGTGCTTAGAATACTAAATAGAAGGTTGGAGAGCAGAGGAAACAACTATTTAGGCGATGACTTATTTGGGTTTAGGAAGGGGAGGGCAACCAGAGACGCAATTGCGGTATTGAGGACACTCATAAATATAAACGTAGAGCATAATCAGGATGTTTTCGTTTGCTTTGTAGATTTCGAAAAAGCGTTTGACAGAGTAAACTGGGAGAAATGAGCGCAGATACTTGGGAAAATAGGAATATATTGGTATGATAGGAGACTCATCTGAAACTTAAATATGGGGCAGACGGCTCAGGTGAGGGTAGCTGACGGTGAATCAGAGTGGGCATTTATAGGTCGCGGGGTGCGGCAAGGGTGCCCGTTGTCGTCTTTGCTTTTCAACAACTATGCTGAGGAAATGGGAAGAGAGGCATGGGATGAGCTAGATGTGGGAATGAAAGTAGGAGGCCAGCGGATAAAGTCGGTCGACAAAGAAAGCGAGGCTGGTCATAAGAGTAGGAAATCACAAACTCGAACAGGTAGAACAATTGAATTACTTGGGTAATACGCAAGAAGCAACAGGACATAGTATCAAAGACATTAGGAAGAGAATAGCGCTAGCGAAGGAAGTGTTAAATAATATAAGGTAGCTGATAACGGGAACTTTAAGTGAGGATGTAAAAAAGAGGCTGGTAAAGATTTTGACGGGAGTGTGGAGTTGTATGGGGCAGAAACGTGGACCTTGAGAAAGGAAGACGAAAATAGGATGAAGGCGTTCAAGATTTGGGTGTGGAGGAGGATGGAAAAGGTGCGTTGGACGGAAAGGAAGACAAACGAGGAAGTGCTTCTGGGTGAGGAGAGGAAATTTGTGGATGAGATTATGGTAAGGCAGGGTAGGTGAGGAAGCAGTAATGAGGGGAGATTGTTTGTTAAAGCCCGTGATAGAGGGTAGGGTGTGTGGTAAGTGGGGGAGGGGAAGACGAAGAATGGGTTTTATTGACAGGATGAAGAAGGGTAGGACTTATGCTGAGATGAAAAAGCAAAAACTTGATATGGATAGGGTAAGGCACGTGTAAGAATCTGTTGGATATTCTCTGACTTTCATCATGACCTACCTCTAACCGGTAGATTACTCTTATGAATTTACAGGCAAAACAATCTCCAGTTCTGTAAAACTGGATACAATTATATATTGTTTTCATTACACTAATAGAGCAATACAGACTTGTGTAAATAGTTAAATCAGTAAAATTAAAAGATTTCACGGAAATGATTACTAGGCCGAATTCTCAAAACGCGTCGGCGAATAAAGTATTTTATTAATTTATACCCCCAGAAGTAAAATATCAATTTGTTTGCCTAACAATTACAATTGAGGGTAAACTAATTAACATTTTAATTGAACTACTCAAATATGCTTTCAAAAGCATTGATTATCATAAATAAATCTAACTGAAGGCGTATATATATATTCTTTTCCTTCTTGAATTCACCTTAATCTAAAAACGTCTAATGGAATTTTTTTTAAATAGATACCTAAATAATTACCAATGTAACAAAAACTTTAGAAGTCGACAACAGTAATTGCTATTGATAATTAATGTTCATTTTTTCGTAAGATAAAACGAATCCTTATTGATAGTCAACTGAATTATTTCATTACCAAAATATTTGGATTAATTGGAATAAGAAAATGAGGTTATAAAATAATTTGGCTGATATGAAGTAATGAATTTTATAAGTGGTTTTCACATGATTACCGGATGATGACATAGTAATATATGCCTCAAATAAAAAAACAAAAGAATATAACTTCCAACAGTTTGTTAGTAAATACTTCAAATCAAGTGAAGTTAATCAATAAAATATATTGGTATATGTGATTAGAATAAAAGATAAATATGCATACTGACGTCTTAAAACACATTGCAGACATATTTTGAAATTTCCTCTGTGAAGACAAAACAAAATACGAAACATAAAATGAGTTCATACGCCATGGTTTGGCTTCTTCTCACAGATAGCAGCACATGCATTCATCTCAACATTGAAATGTAATAGCTATTTTCCAGTTTGAAAAGCGCATGAAATTACACTTTAAATATTATTAAAAATATTTGAAAGGTAGGGCGAAAAGTTATCGAAAAAAAATGCTTACAACTATGTTATATCTATATACCTTTAGCACGGTAATCCGCTGTAAATAAGCCAACGCCACACATGAGCAGAAATAATATATGTTCACAACGTGTCATTACACGCCTTCGGCGCGGTCACAACTGTTGTTGTCATCAGTATAACTTGATTGATTGATTGATTGGATAATTTTCGGCGAAATTGGATGATTTGATCGATCACGGCATTACTGTGGCCTTTAGACACCAGTATATCACGTTATTGTGAATCAACTATCGACCCGGCACCGTTTGGTTTTCCCCACTCTCCCGGATAACAACTTATGCTTCCACTGGACTACGATTCTGGACACTGAATTAAAATCGTAGAGGATCGCACCCTCTACCTCTAGGTAGACGGTACGATGGCATCTGTCTGGAATTTCCCCGACAACACCATACTGTCCGAGAATCCGGCGCAACAATTGATGGCGGCACCTTCCGACTCCGGAAACCACGCCAACGCTGGCTTCACCTTCCCTAAACATACCGTGAAACAGATCACGCCAATTTTCAAGGAGAAGAAACGCCCCTTTGTCACCAACGCCGAGGCGGCAAATAAGGTGAAGATATCCAACGTGGACTATTCCGCTGAGCAATAAATTCGAGGCTCTCCAGCAGGAGGACCCACCAACTGCGTCCTCCTCGGAAGCTATGGAAACCAAGAAAACGAAATGGATGTCTCCCCACCTCAGGACTCCCAACCACGCCCTAATCGGCCGGCACGCCCCCCCCCTCTCTCGTCGTATACGACGTGGAGGACATTGCCACATTCCGCGCATTGATCAAAGGAAACGTGAAGGACCAATCCTTCACGATCTCCTATGGAGAGTCGACGGCGAGAGTCTCGACTAAAACCCAAGAGGATTTTGAAAACCTCAGAATAATCCTGCACTCAGCTGACGCGCAGGTGTCATCCTGGGCAGTGGGAGAAGAAAAAACCACGGCATTAATCATCCGTGGTCTCTCTCCTCGCCACTCTCCGGAAATGATCTTGGAGGACCTGAACGCCATGGGCATCCTGGCAAGACGGGTCCACCAAGTCACTAACGGTGGAAAACCCGCCGTGGTCTTCGTAGCAGCCATCTCTACCAACAAAGAATGGTCTAACGGCAGCCTCAAACGTCTTCGCTTTGTGGCAAATGAGAAAGTCCATGTCCGGCTATACCAGCACCCAGGACCACGTATGTGTCATATCTGTGCTCGTTATGATCATGGCAGCTACTACTGCGGTGCTCAGCCGCGCTGTATGGAGTGTGCTGGCGACCATCTCACCACTGACTGCCCAAAGGAGAACGCGAAGAAATGCGTCCACTGCAACGGACCACACCTGATTGTCTCATCTGGGCAGCAAAAACGGAGAAACTTTCGACTCCGAAGAAGGGAAAGAAGAAGACCGGAGGACAGCAGCCGTGGGGGTCGCACTGCGATTCTCGTCTACGAGAGACTCGCTGCCCAGCACATCACCCTCCAACAACTTTCCTCCATAGAAGCCACCGCCGTACGTCTGGAGTGCCACAAAGGCCCGCTGCGACTCGCATCTGTCTACGCTCCTCCGGCCCGAAATCTCAACACGGCCAATTTGGAAGCTGTGTTCAACGACAATACATCGACTATCGCAGCGGGTGACTTCAACGCAAAACATCCCGACTGGCACTCCAGACTTCAGTCAATCAGAGGCCGCACACTCCGCCGTTGGACATCGATTAACGGGATTTCAGTCACCAAACCGACCACGCCAACACATTACTCCTACGCAAATCGCGGCGATGTCCTGGACATCGCCGTGCATAGGAATGTCGCGTCGATCATCTCCGCAAAATAACTCCACGCGCTAGATAGCGACCATCTCCCAGTGATATTCCACTTAGCCGCTGTCCGGAAATCATTCCCGCACGCACCAGGAAGGACTACAGCCAGGCAGACTGGCAGAAGTTCCGACAACTGGTGACCGACGGCGTAAAGGACTGGGAGACGGCTCCGCCTCTAGATTCACCGGGAGCAATTGACGATGCAAGCAAGAAGGTGACTGAAATCCTGAAGAATGCCCTCGACTCTTCCGTTCCCACGAAAGTCGTACGCAGCTGGAACTATCTCGCCCTACCACCAGAGATCCTCGCCGACATCAGAGCCAAGAATGTACCTCGCCGCCGTTACCAAGAAACGCGGTGCCGGGACTACAAGGCTCTGATGAACGCTGCTAAGCATCGCGTCCACAACGACATCGCCATCTTTCGCAAGTAATCGTGGGAGAGGAAGCTCTCTTCTCTCTCCTTTGAAGACAGATCTCTCTGGGAGATAGCGAAAACGCTTTGCGGCTCATCATCCGAGGAAGCACCTCTGCCTACTGCCCACAGAAATCTCCACACGGCGGAAGAGAAAGTCTTTTACGTGGCCGACTATCTTGAAAGTATCTTTGCACCGACGCCGGCGGCGGCAGGCATCCCGGATCCACTTCTGCACCCGACCTTCATCCCTAGAACTCCGACCCATGACCACCAACGCGACGAGGAAGCTCCTAAGGTTACGAAAAATGATCTTAGAAGGACCATCAAAGGACTCAAAAACAGGGAGGCACCGGGACCTGACGGCATCCCAAATGAAGCATTGCGGCAGACACCGGTGTCTCTGGCCACCGTTCTTCAGATAATCTTCTCGGCGTGCTTTGCATTAGGGCATTTCCCGATTCCACGGAAAAATGCGAAAGTCATCTATCTGCTTTCCGAAACTTGGAAAACCTTCAAACAGAGCGGAAAACTTCCGTCCGATATCTTTACTGAATGGTTTGGGGAAAATGTTGGAGAAATGCATTCTGGACCACCTATCGGACATCACCACAGACCTCAACGTCCTCCCGGAACAGCAATTCGGCTTCCGAAGCGAACACTCAACAACGCACCAAGTTGCGCGCTTGCTGAATTTTGTCGTGGAAGATTTCAATCGCGGTCATTCCACGGTTGGAGCCTTTTTTGACATCAGTAAGGCGTTCGACCGTGTCTGGCATGACGGTTTACTTTGGAAAATGTCTTCATTCGGTTACCCGCAATGGCTTGTTGACATCACTGCATCTTGGCTTCATGAACGACGCTTCCAAGTGGCATTGGCAACAGCGCAATCAACACCACGGCGTATTCGAGCAGGAGTCTCTCGCCGTTACTTTACAATATCTACGCAGCCGACATGCCGACCGACTTTGGAAGCAACATTCTCGCAGCCCTCTATGCCGACGATGCGGCACTACTCGCCAGATCTACGCGGCAATCAATGGCTGAAACATATCTCCAGCGAGCAGTAGACGAGCCGATCGAGTGGTACAACACCTGGTGCCTAAGCGTCAACGAGGGAAAGACGCAGACCATCGTTTTTTTCAAGGGGCCGAAGGAACCCGACGACTTTCTCGTCGGTGCGACGGAGGCTCTTTGGCAGCGGTCGGTGGACTACCTCGGAATCTCACTCGATAAGACCCTGAGCATGAGAAATCATGCGAAGAAGATCACAGACGGATGCCGATCAAAGAGCCTGATTCCATTATTCAACAACCATGTCTCGCTGCGCCGAAAACTGCAACTATCAAATCAGATACTCCGACCCACGCTTACCTACGCCGCACCCGCTTGGTACGGCGTCTCTTCTGAGTCAGCGCGAAACACCATTGACATAGAGGACAGGAAGAATATCCGAATGACACTAGGCTGTCGCCCCGCAAACGAGGACCTCTGGGACATTGCCCGGCAAACACCTATTACAGACTTCATTGCGAGTCAAACGTCAATTTTCTTCGAAAAATTGACCCATTCAGCGCATGAAGAAATCCTCGCCATCGGAAAGATCCAGGTTCTTCCATGGGACATCCACCGGCGGCCTAGGGCTGGAACGGGAAACCTGGAGGACCAACCCCCTCAAGAGGAAGAGGCGGAAGAAGACAGTGATTTTCCAGAATCAAAAAGGTCCTTAACGGGGCCATCCATTTCCGGCTTCCTATCTACAGAAAGCTGGTGAAATGAAACAGAGCGCAAACAAGTCTGAAGGGCCCAACGAGAGCTGGACAGAAAAAGTGGAAGAAGACTTCTTCCACGTACCACCCACGCAGTATAAATTAAAAAATTTCCAAGCGGTTCTCTTCATGATCCCTAGAACAGCGTTCGTCAATTGAAATGAAAAATGTAATACTTAAATGTTTCTCAAAATAATTTGCCCCACGCTTGTGGTTCCAAAATGCAATAGTTAATGCAATAATGTGGTTTACTTTACATGCTTACCTTCATACCTTGCACTGACAAGTTCATTGGTAGAAATGCTTGGTGAACTTAATGTAACCCTTCTATACAATTAATTATTCACCAAATAACACAAGTTAACAATTATTTTTACCAATTTAGTCCTAATTTTATTAATTTACCAATTTTATGTCATTATAGTGATTTAATTTTTGTTTTTTTGCTTGGATCTTGTTTTTTACTCAATAGTGTTTTTACCACAATGTTATTATTCTACTTCGATAGGTTAAAGGTACTATATTTGCGACATTCCTCTTTCTATGAAAATAGAGGACCTTCTGACAAGTCTTGTGGCTTTGATGGACCTAGAATATATGCTATATATATATATATATATATATATAGCATATAAATGTGTGTATATGTATGTATATATACAGTGAAAACTTGCACCAACCTGGGCGTCCCGCGGCGCCTAACAATCAAGCGAAAAATAGCAGAAGCGCGAGAAAGGAGAAGGACAGGATGGAAACATTTTCGTCAACCATCGAGCCCCCATACCGTGTTCCTTTACCAACAGGTAGTGGCATTTCCTTCTATTCAACTCTCTCCCACACATTCCCCTCCTTGAGGTTATCCTTGAAAATTCAATTCCAGAAAGACTTAGCGTGGCAATCCGTAAGTGCGTTCGAGTTAAAATTGCAATTCCGTAATACACAGGTGAAAAGTTTAGATCTTAGAACAAAAATCGTTCCGTTGCCGCGTTGAGTAGGTTCCGTTAAATGCAGGTTTAATTATATGGGAATTCTTATATCGCAGGTCGGGACCAAGACAATTTTCCGCAATGGACAAGTTTCCGCTGTATACAGGGTCCGTTATAGACAGTTTTCACTGTGTATATATATATATATATATATATATATATATATATATATATATATATATATATGTATGTATATATATATATATATGTGTGTGTGTGTGTGTGTGTGTGTATGAAAAACTTTACCTCTGGGCCATAATGTACGAAAAAATACCGTAATGGTCCACGGCAATTCACAACTTGCTTTAAATAATGCCCAATATGATTTTTTCCTAAAATATCTATTGTTTAATCTTTACAAAATCACCCCTTCGCTTACCATTTATTGTCACTTAAATTAGCGTCTTTCACCAATGCTCCACCAAATGCATGTTGATACTTTCTTTTTAACTTATAATATACCCTTTCAGTCGAATAAATGATACAATTTGTCCGATTGGACGTTTATGATCATATATGCGTGAAATTTAAGAGTCTACTGCTGAAGTCTGGCGCCGGGGTTTCCTGATGGCCTCCTATATCCTTTGGTATTGCCAGTCATCGACTGCTATTGCCTTCACCAGGTATTATTTCCTTCTTAATTAATCACAGGGTTATCAATTTGTAAAATATACTTCTTGCAATCAGGTCAAACTCGAGCGAAAAGAATGTGCCTCGTGGTGACTGCCTTTTTATCATTCTCCCTTTATTATCAATGTGTACGTGCAGCCCCAAATTTCTGGAGATAATACTCGTGCTTACCATTTTTCCTATCCGGAGTTGTAATTTTATACTATACGAATGTCTCCCTTCGACTTAAGTGTGATTTTCATTCGCTGGTATTATTTCCTACTCAAGCCATGTTTCGATAAGCTGGTTTCATTGTCCTCGATCGCTGATTCGCTTTAATCGCCCGTTACCTGTGTTTAGTACCTACACATGTACATAAGCAATATGTGGTTGATATATTGCGTTACAATTGGCATACAATATTTTAAGTTAAATTTGAGGCCGAGCTGGACGCGTGCCTCACCCGATTTCGGATGTTTTGTTATAGATACTCAACCAATACACCCATCGCAAAACGGATTAAAATAATATTTTTGGTTGAATTATACGTTAGGCTAATAATGACAATTTTTTAAAAGTTTAATAATAATATTTTTGCTCCGAGAACCATGTGACTAGCTTCGGGAACCACGATTGACAGCTTCAAAACAAGTTCAAGTTTTCTGTTGTAAGTTTATTCTGGTCGACACAAATTTATTTTAAAATAACGATAAGACCATTTCTTTGAGCAATTAAAATAGTTTGAAACCAGAGTGCTACACCACAAACATAATTGCCCACAAGGTATGAGAATGTTATGACCATCTTTTTATAGATTTCTTAGTTTTTCAGACATTTTCGTGCACCTTTTTTCATAAATAAACGTGCACCTTTTTTCATAAATAAAAAAGTTTTAGCAATGTGCCCGAGATAAAATACTATAGATATTCTCTGTTACAAATAATTCATATAAAATGCCAATTTTATATTTATAATGGAAAAACATAATGGATGGTATACACTGATAAAATAAATATAATGTAGGAAGGATAAACACCACATAACATAATATAGGTAATGACAAACAAATGGCCAGGAAGTATTTCTGATTGATCGAATCAATACAGTATGAGTGGTACTTCTTGTAGTAGCGAAATAAAAAATATTGAAATCATAGTTTTATTCATAACCAAAGCAATCTTGGAATTCTGAATGAAATTCAGATAACAAAGCAGACTGACTACTCTTTCAATGGGTACATGTCGTCGGACAATCCGACTAACTATCGTGATATAATAGAAAAATAACGAATGTATAGTTTCTTAGCTAATATTTTAATTTTTTCAAATGCTTTGTAACATTTACATTTAATACATATTAATGCTATTTACGCAAGAATTTAGGCCCCGCAAAGTCCCAAGGACTTGTCAGCGGGTTTCACGACATCATAAAAATGTGGGAAGATAAAAAGTTTTTGAAAAACGTGATGTAACATCACTAGGAAGAATCTATTACAGTAATACATAATTACCGACAGGTCGAGCGCCAACCGGAAAAATGTATAATGCTTCCATTCCCTTAATTTATTTGCAGGAAAGTATTCCATTGCGTTCGCGCCTCGGGTCACTCGTAATTTCATATAGGGCTACGTCTCATCAGACTGAAAGTTCACAGGATTGATGATTGATGATGAAAGGAAGCTCAGTGCACAAAAGAAAGGTCCCTGCTGATTTTTCTCTCATTCTCTACGCGAATCACTTGCACATAAATCAACGGCGCACAAGGGAATGCCGCCTCCGACGACGGAAATAAAAATCTGGATGGAAATCATGCAATTGTTCGACGACGACGACAAAGGTTTATCGCGTTAGCGTCCGTCGTCTCTCCCATTCTCCCGTCCGCCGCTGACGTCTACCGGGTCATCTCTTAGCAGGCGTACTCCTCTCAAATATTTTCCCCATCCTTCCGATCCCTCATTCACAACGTAGTCCTTTCCCGCATAAATTACCTTCGCACCGCATAAGTTGACAACGCTGGCGAGGAAAAAAAATTAAATAAAGGCCTCCCTCTTCTTCTCCAGCGATCTTCAGCGTGGAAAACTTTCTAAATCGCTTCTACTCCTGCTCTTCGAACGCTTCAAATCCATTATTGGGAAAGACAGATCCCCAACAAAAGTACTATGCAATGGCAATGAGATATATATCTAAATTGGAAATAAAGGAATAAATTGCGAGAATATTCGTACGGAGTACACAAAATAATGTCCTGAAATTTGGATATTAGTAAAACAGCAACAGTAAAGATCTGGTGATATGAAAATCTGAATCTACGTTGTAAGTGAAATCAAACGGTTTGAAAAAAAAATACGTCTAATATACAGGTGTTGAAGAAGGCTATATAAGACACATTATTTGATACTTAAATGGTTGCACAGTATGTTAATCATCATATAATAATATAATCCTAACGCACCACTGTACTCTACCGCTCCCTAAGGATCACCTCAGCGAGTCAGCCTTTCAAAACCCACAGATTTTCCCATATTATCTCATACCCATGCCTACTAACCTCCTCCGCCTCTCCGGTCACCGATTCTATAGCCTGCCGTCGTCTCTAAACACCCACACACACCCATGAGCAAGGTGCTTTCGTTGTTAGAAGCGCTTTCGCGACACACAATGCGAAAAGTGTGTACATCTGCCGAGGTTGAGTGAAAAAAGAATCTTGAATGAAGGGAAATCGGAGGGTGAGTGGAGAAGGGGAGAACGAGAGGAAAAAACGGAAAAGAAGTCTCCAAATCTCTTCTTTCCTCAACATTCAGGGGACGACGTCCTCCTATTCCACAAAAAAACGACACGCGGCAAGAAGAAATGACGTACATTGAGAGAGGAGGATGAGAAGAATTGTGCGATAGTGTGTGTTGTCTGTGTGTGAGTGCCTGGGGTGAGGGAGTCTCTCTCTCCTCCCACCTTTATGTCCGTTGAGTGAGCATGTGTATGTATCTTGCGGATTTTGGTTGAGTGAGGAGTGGGGCAGGGGATGCTATCCACTCCGGGGACGGGGAAGGGGGGATTCCGGGGTGCGGTCGTGGAGAATGTGGGAGGGGTGTCAACATCCGCAGCTGTCAAAGGAGAAAATTTTCTCGTTCATCTGTCTTACTCCCACACTTTTTCCCTCTCCACAACTTCTTTCCTCATCCCTCCTTTCAAGATGTTCCTCCGTCAGATCAGCCTGAAGTAAGGAGAAACTTACTTCCTCATCCTTCAAAGTATATCGTTTTATACACATGTGATTATACGTTTTATATGTATGTGCACATGAGTGCTTCGGTAGTCGACACATTCATACACGCGCATGCAAGTACACATGTTTAGTTTCCGAGTCGTTGCATGAGTAAAACACATTATTTATAGATAAAATCCCATCAACACATAGTAGACTGGGCATTTTGAATAGAGCTAAAGAATAGAGTCTTTACAAATTGGCTATATATTTCTATATATTCCATCATATATTCTAGTTTTAACGTCCTCCATATTTTTTCATATATTCATTTCCATTCGTTTCTTTGTATTGGTCCTCATTCGCTTCTAGCTCTCTCAATATCGTTTAAGGAGGCTACTTTGTTTCCAACATACTTTTTCACTTTTGCTATACAGGTACATCTAGCATCTTTCCTTACCAACTCTTCATGGAACTACTTCTTTGGTAATTCTTTTTATCTATTTTATCTTCACCATTCAGGAACAACACTATATTTTCATTGCTTCTAAATCTGAGGAATATGTGAATACATAATAGCATGATACATTTACGCATGCTCTCTCTCTCCTAAAGGACAAGCTATGCATGGACCGCCGTCCCAAGTCCTCAATACCTCATGTCCATTCTTTCAGCCTCCGTGGGTAGAATCTTAAACCCACGTATTCCGGCCAAACCCTTCGCCATTTTAATATCTCCTTTCTCGCGCTTCCCTGGAGAAAACACTTTCCATGCGATTCCTTTTCGATATCAGTCACTCAACTCGTCGCCTCCCACACACCCACGCTTACCATACCCTCATCCTACAACCTCCACGCCCAAATTCATCCCCCCAGCCAAACCCTTTTCCATCATCCATCCCTTCCAGCTATTCATCCGTTCCGTCCTTTCCCTCCGTATTCCTCCCTTCTCCATCAAAAACTTCCGAAAGAGCCCAATCCTCTCTATCTTCTCCTTTTCTCTATCCTTTTTCTGTGGGTCATCTCGGGCCGAGATTTTAGATTTTTTGGTTCTGCGATGTCTGCATACACAATATCCCAGATACCATTCTTTTTTTCCTCCTCATCAATTACCCATTAGCTTGTTTCTCAAAGTGTCGCATCTTTTAATACACATTTGAGACGACCCCTTTTTTCCCCGTCTCATCCATAAATCATGATTTCATTAGTCTTCCTCGCTTACTGCCAAGTGCTAATCTTTACCGATTACTTATGATGCGTCACTCGAGGAGTTTTTTGTTATAAAATTTGTACGTTTTAATTACTACAGTAAATTTGGCAACATTCAACTTATGTTACTCAATGCATTCATGAATCTTATATTTTTACATTTTTCTAGAAAAAAATGTCCACCAGAGACAGCATTCTTGGCATCAAATGGTTCAATACCGGTACTGACGTGTTCAATACATTTTCAATTAATATATATTTACACAAAATCTATGACAATTGCCTAATTTCGTTACTATTTCATTATAATCTATGAACAGATCTTTCTGGAATAATATTAATTATCTATTACTACTGATAAATCTCATCAGACATAACTATGAACGATCGTACAGATTAACGTCTAAATGTGCGCAGTGAACGTCATTGTAGTTAAAGTCGAAAATATTTGCCCATTAATACTCTACTTGACACGTGACATGATTTTCCGGCTTCTCATTATGTACGCAAACTTCAATTAGATGCTTCAAAGGCACTGAGAAATTCCTAAACTTTAAAAATATGCTGATATATTCCCCTTTGATTTCTCTAAACGTCATTAATTCATTCTAAGTTGATCAATAGCTATATAATCTGTTGTTATGCCTTGATACTGTATGAAAATTGGTTACATTCAAAAATCCTGTTTCATTTATATGTACCTACAATGACTATAAATTTCTCACATTTAAATCAATTTTAACTTAAATTAGTTTGACCAATAATTTATATAAAAACCTATGAAATTGGCCTCATTATGAAGAAAAAGAATTAATTTTTCCTACAAAACCAAAATATCAGCCACTTACTAGAATACCTTTCTAGATGTATGACACAAAACAAGTATTTTTTCATGGAATTTCTACGAGTGATGGTTAAATAAAATAGTTTTAAAATGAAGTGCTGTTGAGCTGGGTAGTATGTTTGTTTTTTTTAAATTTATATATAGCAACTCATTTATTACACTCAATAATATACCTTTTAAAATATAAATACTACTCAGACTACGGCGTGAAATGAATTACTAAATCAAAAGCCTCAACTGTGTATTATTTTCTCAATTATTTAGTTCATTCATAAAAAAGAAGTTTTCGCGTCATTAGCCCTAGTATATGTACTTCATGAATCTCAAAACTGCTAAAATTTCTAATAAAATTCTGATCTTATCTCTGTCATTTCAAATAAAAATATCCTCCTTAAATTACCTAAATGGATATTTGCATGTGATTTCTTTAAAAATTGCTCTCCCAATAGTTTATCATAGCAAATACATTTGGCTGCGAAAGCTCTCCCCGTCAATCTTCTCCGGCTTTCTTCCCTTCACTCATCTCATGCGACACGGCGGCGCAAAGCAGCCTTCCCAGCCTCCTATTTCATCTTCACACCCCGAGATCAATCCCTTCATCCCTGCTTCACACTCCCACACCCCTCTTCCCCTCCCTACCCAACGGAATTCCTCGGCAACCGCTCCGATGTTGGCAAACAATGTGCGATATCGCAAGGAGGTGGATGTGCCGCGAGGGATCGCGCAATATCATTCCAAGACTCATATTTCTCCCCGACGAAGTGAGGGTAAGGGAAAGAAGTTCGCGGGAGTAGGATGAGGGAATAGGTTTTATAGAGTCAAGGAGGGGAGGAAATGAAAAGACTAGACGGGAGGAGGTGAGAGAAAGGGTGAGATGGAGGATGTGGTGATAAGAAGAGACACGTGATGGAATGCAGAAGACGAGGAAAAATAACCACATCCCTCGAAATAATGTTTGGAAAGGTGATGAGCAAAAGGCCTGGCCTGGCCTACGAGGCAGATGGAAGGGGAATGAGGGGTAAAGGGAGGGAGGGTTGTGGAGGGGGCGTTAAAGGGGCGACAGTGTATGAGAGATGAAAGATGATAACCAACCATCCATCTCTCCAAAACTCTCTCCAAACCCAATCTTTCCCCCTCCTCCCCTTCACCGGCCTCCGACATTGACCCCTTCCATGCCTGTGTTATCAGCATCCATGGATCTCGTTCCTTACCCCAAAAATTCCCCCACACCCATCTCCCCAAGGAGTATGTGACGTCACGCCCGGGACCCAGGGTTGAAAACGTCACGTCCATCTCACCCCGCCAGGGCCAGTAATTTCGTCTCGGGCGGAAATATTTCTCACGTTCTCTCACTGATCCCTTTAACCCTAACCCCCCATTCCTCCATATTCCAGTCTCATTCCTTCCACATCCTTTGGACACCCTCCCATACATAGCCTTTAACCTCGCCGCAGTCTAAAGCCGCCATGCTGTCAGTCAACTCTAAAGGATCCCGCTATTCTCCCACCATGCAGCTACTATACCTTTCACAAGGCGTGTGGGGAAACCATTTGGGTCGTTTCCTTCAATATCCACAATCACTATTTTATGAAGTCGCTGGATGAACCTGAAATATTAACTTTTGAGCAATTTATTTTATTCTGAATGCATTCATTCACTCAAATAAAAAAATTAAATTCCCCAAAAGTTACTTCCAACTCGATCAGGGGATTATTTTGCAATGTGACTAATGTGAGAACACGTCATAAAACACGGAATATTACGTCGTTTTTCGTAGTTATCCTCCACCACCAAGGCAGCGTGGCCACGCTGTCTTGGTGGTGGAGGATAACGACGAAACTGCTGCAGACCACGTCTCATCAAGTCGTGATCTGCAGGTCTTTTACTTGACTAACCCTCTCTTTCCCGTAATCCACTGCCTCTTTCGACTCTTGATCCGTTTCATTTGCCTCCGCCTTTCATTAGTTCCATCCCACGTGTCATAATCAAGGTGAAATGAAGCAACCATCGTTTTCACGGGCCTTGGGTGATCGACACCCAATCATTAAGAGAGCAAAACGGGTCTCCCGCCTCAAGAGTCCTAAGAAATGGTGATATTACAAAATAACCCCTCAAGTGGCCTACTTCATTAAAGATTCAGTCACCTGCCGGAGTCAGTCGAACGGTACTATGAGCGAATGAATCACTAGAAATATGACTAGAATATTTGCTGTATTTGCATTATTTTGAAAATTATTTCAGTTTTCCATTATTTAATTATTGATATCGGTCATGGTGATATGTTAAAAGGCAAATCACCTAGATCGTGATTTGGATAGCTTCAACGCGCCTCTTACGAAGTACTCCAATCTTTCATCGCTTATTTCTTGAGAACTAGTCAACAGAAAAGAGAAGAGAAAAAAAGATTGTGCCATTGCTCTTTAAACTCCCTTAGAATCTGCAATTAAAAACCTGGTAAACGACCCAATTCACCCTGATTCATGCATCCCTCTGCCCCTTCGCCATGTGCTTACGCTGCCGCACCCTTCTTCGTGCCCTAACTGCACATCCTGTCCCTCGCCACTCCCCCGCCGCTCCCTTCTACTGTTAATACTGCTCGGCGCCATCCACTTCCGTGACCCACCCACCGCTTCCGCCTTTATCCGCCTCTGGCCTCGGCGGCCGTGTCTGCGGCTAATGCTTCGTGGTTCTCCGACGGCCCCTAGTTCCCTTGATTAAGCACCGACCCCGAGAGCTCTCCTCGTACCTATCCGGAGATTGACAAGACTCCACCTCCTCTTTGGAGAGGCCACCCTTTCGGAGCGTCAATGATTGAAGCCAGCTCCCCGTTGGGAGCTAGCTGTTCGCCAGAGGCGTTCAGCCCTTTAAGATGCTAACCCGGAAAGGACGAGGTCCAACCTAATTGTTTTAAGCATTTTAAATGACTTCTAGATTGCAAATTTATCTAAAATGTCAAATTTAACAAATACTGGACAAATTAGTCATAAAAGTAGTTATTAGTCATAAAAGGTCCATTTTATGAGAGATATTTTATATATTCTTATCAAAAAAGTGAAATAAATATAAAATAAATATAATCCCCATTAACTAAAAACATAAGACAGTTATAGATACACATTACCCTACATTTACTAAAGGGCCATTTTAAAATGCATACCCAGCGCTGTCAACATTACAAACATCTCTTGATTTGAGGTTCAAAGTACAACTGACAATAGTAAACACAGCATATGACGCAAATTATAAAAAACCGCTGGACACAGCAATAGAAAATGTATGTGGTGTGGCATGTATGAAGTCACAATTAAAAAAAAATTTTGTTGTGACTAAAATTGTTGGTTATCACATATATACCGCTTAATATTTTTTGTTAATTTAATGACGGGTATCAAAAGGAGAAAAATTATAGAAACAACAATTGATTTACTTTAAGAAATCGAAGGGAATTTCAGATTAGACGTTTAAGAGACATAAAAAGTACCTTTATTAGATTTAAAGATACGGTAGTGATGTATTTCAAGACAAGTATTCTTTAATATGACAACTTTCAGACTAACTAGGAAAATCAATTTGCCTCAATTTGATCAACGCCTTGATCTTTGATCGGAAGTAAAATTCAACTCATCTGCGGTAGATATGCAATGCACCTACGTTTGATAAACTTAATAGTTAAGGAATATCATTTAAAAACATTGATACTTCATCTTTCAAGGTTTAAAACTACCAAATAAAGATCAGTGCGATTTCTCAGGACCATCGGCTCAACCTGCAAAAGGCCATCTAGCTAGGTAACCATATCTAGATGAGTGTCAAAAATTCGTCCCCCAATTCCGGACCCTTAATTTCCTTCCCACCCGCTTTCGCATTGATAAAGGGAACAGAAGGGAGGACAAAGCCCTGAACGGAAAGAAGCAACTTCCCCTGGGGAGATAGAGAGAGAGGTTTCGACCTCTTTCTGGGAAAGATTTCGCTCCTGTCCACTCGGGTTGGATGCGAACTCGTGAACGCTGATGCGGGCTGATGGAGGAGCAGAGGCAAAAGAAGACGGGGGAACGGAGGGAGAGCGGTCGGTTGATGGCGGAGGGGTCCCGATGTGTTTCACGTGAGACGGAACGGTTGAGGAATGGAGGAAGTGTTCGGACCGGAGATAGAATGTGAGGTGGGGTGACGAGGGTGGAAGAGTGGGAAGAGTGCGTTCCGGAAGGGGGTTGGTTGGAGGAGAGGGGGGGTTGAAGAGGGAGATGGATGGATGTATCTAAGGGATGATGTAGGGAAGGGGTGGAGGCACTGTTACATGACACAAAGATGGGTGAGCAGGGAATAGGTCTCGGAGACTCTCACAAGAGGGGGAAAAATGGGAATATAAGAGGGAACGTGGCCAGTAGGGTGAACTACAGATGAATATCACGAGAATGTAATCACAAACAATAAATAACTTCCTTAAAATATGGTGATATAATGTCCTTATTCTTCCTTTTTAAGCCAGCATACTTAATGTCTAAGAGGATATACTAATTTTACTGTCCTACTTTACTATATTATGAAT
Source organism: Pyrrhosoma nymphula (assembly GCA_963573305.1). Lineage (NCBI taxonomy): Eukaryota > Metazoa > Arthropoda > Insecta > Odonata > Coenagrionidae > Pyrrhosoma > Pyrrhosoma nymphula. The sequence goes on from OY754336.1 coordinate 32,551,343, forward strand.
AAGTACTAACTTTGCTACTGTATAAATTAATATACCATGAAATTCTCCAAATACCACGCCAAGAAAAGCTAATCTTGTTTCCCTGCAAAAAGTGTTATTTCATAAATCTTTTTTGTTCCAACTCTTATAAAGTAAACTTTTGTAAACTTTTTTTCACAAAAAACTGCATCTCAAGCAATTATGCAGTATTTTCTAAAAATATTACTACGTATTCTTGCAAAAAAATAGATAAACGACAAAACCGAAGGTGAAGAGTTTAATACTGTGAGAATTTATTACTGAAATAACAATACATGATCACTGAATCATTTTAATACCTATTATATCATATTTATAAGATGATATAATTTAGGTATCTATTCATTTATTTCAAAATATCTACATAGTCCTTATTATAAATGCTATACTTTGTATAAATAGCGTTAACAGGGAATATATTTATGATAACAATGTTACAGAAAATTCAACCTTGTGGTTCTTTATCAACGGCTATTGAAAAGGTCGATGAACATTATGAATACAATTTTAATACGATTTAAAAAAGTACTTAGTACCAAATCATCACAAATAATTAATACGAAAAATGATTACAAATATTTCATATTCCTAAAGAAACAAAAAACGGAAATAATGAATTGACAATTTAAAATCTATTACTCACAACCGATGCATGCATAAGTTAAAATATTTGCTTTTCCATGTGCTTTTTTAATGAGTTATCAAATATATGTGTGCTTAACCTTGTTTTAATATGATTAATGATTAATAATTAGAGATTAACAGCAATTGATAGTGAAAAGGGAAAGAAATCGAAATATACATTCGTCGGGTATTCGTACAGGTATTAATTTCTAGATAACAGGAATATGGTCGAAATGATTTGCAGAGAAAGGATGAAAAATCTCAAAACTATTAAAAAATCAAGCATAGCAGTTTTTTTTAATTTTAAAAAGCTATTAAAATAGAAATTGTGGCCAACCGTAGGTTTCATCGGTAATTTAGATTCGTTATACGCGATCGTGAAAGAGATAGAGATACATTCGGTTGAAGTGTAAAGAGGATGAAGACAGCAGTCTATGAGAGTAACCATATAAAAATGACAGGAGAAGATGAGATGGTCGTGTTAACGCTCAACCTATTGGAGTATACTTCTTCCACAGCACTTCTTGAGATGAGAGTGCAACTGACGTCCGGGTTATCAGGAGATACAAGCAGATAAAGGCGAATGGACGAGAGCGGAGACATTGACCCGAGAAGCGGACATTGGGATAAGACAGCGTGGATGAAGACAGAGCGAGAGGGCAAAAAAGAAGGTCTCGAATGCAAGGTGACAGGGAAACGTAATAACGCGGGCCATAGGAGCGAAGTGGAAGGAAGGAAAAAGAGATTTAAAGGAAGAGCAGGAATTCCCCTCGGAGACAGACGAGGTGGATTGACACTGGAAACGTCTTTCGCTGGATAAAACCTTTTGACAGGTGGACAGGAATTTGGTGGGTTTTTGAGATTTCATTAAGTGCTTCAAACCCATCATTCCCCATCATCACATTTCAACATTTCCGTTCGCCTAGGAAGTGGTGATGTTACTGGGGACAGCATTCTTCCTTATGCTCAAGGCAGTATTATCCTAGAAAAAGAATTTATATTCTCCAGTGTAGAATAGTAAATGGTAAAATGAAAAAAGGGAATGAGGCACAATAATGAATTAAAGCACTAACTCTTAAATTTAAAACTAAAGTCGAAAAGAATGCGAGGATGATATCGGTGATGGTTGCGTCTTCCGTAGAATCTTCTTCCATTCACGATTTTTAAGCTTCCCAACGATTTAAATGGCAAAATGCTCCAGGGGAAACCTAAATAACAACATCAAATTACTCGTGAAACTAAAACTTAGTTGTAACATTCCTACTCATTACACCCCGAGTGGTATAGCATGTTAGTTATGAATGAACCACTTTAGTGATCGTTATCATTAAAAAAATATCCTGATTTGAAACTCTCAAAAAGGCAAGAGAAATAAAAAATATTATAACTCAAATTTACCTGAAAGGCACTTATTTTATGATATTTAATATTTTAAGATCCTCTTTAAAAATATAATTTTCAGAAATATATTTAGAATCGGGCTTAAATTAAAAGCTTTAATAATAAAAGGCATCACTACCTCATTCAGAATCACTCAAAAACATCTAGGACAGCCCCAAATATTTCAGTTTCATTGAAACCGGAGATGGTATTAGGTACAATAGTGGTCACATTTTCATACCATCACCACGGAGAAAAACGCTGTGTTAATTCTAAGACATCATGTATTTCAACTTATTGATAGAACACAACGCCTATGATGCAAGTCACATAGTTCAAAACTTACTATGAAGGCTCGGAGTTGATAGCATATCCGCCATATTCATGATTGGAATGAAATAACTAATGGCAAAGATGCCAGTAAAGAATATACCTGTGGGAGTTTTTGTATCTCAAAGATTTAATTACACGCTAAGACAGAATTTTTTAAGTGCTACGAAATAAATATGCCATACTTTTTTATATTTATACGGAATACAATAAAGTTGACCTGCCAAAGGGTAACTGTACGGAAAGACAATATTGGCATACTATAGCGTAATACATGGGCGATTCCATTATCAAACGAGCGAAAATTGGCCTCACCACCTCCGGTTTTAAATTATTTTTACAAAAAATATTAGGCCGTTATGAGAAACGTAGAAGTATGAATTTTTAGTCAGACATCGATAACGATTTTCGGTATTTCGCGATTCGCAGTAGACAAGAATAGCAAAACACTAGATATTCACAGTTTCTATGTCACCAAACTAATGAACGCAAGGAATTGATCTTACCTTTTTCTATAGTTAAGTATACATAGAGGCGTACTACCTGCAGCGGTATCTTACTAAGTAAGAATATTCGTCCGACGATAATTAAACAAATTAATAAAAAAAGATCTCGGAAGTAACTGAAACGATTTGGATGTGTAATAATCCCCCCCCACGTAATTCAACGTAAGAAAAGGTCAACCCCCCCCTCCCCAAAAACGTCTTACGTAATACTTGAATGGCACCTTATTGCTAATAAATGTTTCCGCAGACCTCAATCTATTTCCATTCTAACCTTGTCTTTTCTTCTTCCTTCCTCAGCACAAGGCTTTCCCAGCAGCAGCAGCACGATGTTCGAGGGGTTGGACCACGGGCAGGGTCCCCGATCGGCGGCCGCCATGCAATCCGGCTAGACCAATGGCATTCCCCCCCTTCCGCCACCGCCCCCTCCCCGCCCTGCTCCCCCTCCTCCTCCTCCTCTACGCCACCCCCGAGCGCCCGCCCAGCGCCTGGGCCAAGGCGCTCTCGGGGGCAGCGGGGGCAGGGGTGACCGACGAAGAAGTGCACATGGGGGCGGCGGCGGCTCAAGTCGGCGGCAGGACACCAGGCGAGGCTTCAACCTTCGCCCCGCCTGGGTCCGCTTCCATCCACGCTCTCAAGGGCCCCACCGCCGCGGACGCCGCTGAAGAAACAGGTGAGTTTCTGGTCTCTTAAAAGCCTCATCAGTTTGAGCTCCATGCTGAATCAAATTTCCATTGCAATTAGGAAGTGCTATCCAACATAAGTCATCAAATTATGATTCTGGACCTCTACGAGCGCTCTGGCTTCGTGTGTTTGTTGATCCACTTTGCTAACTTTTGAATGGCTATTAACAAAGAGGAGAAGTGTGTAATCCTTTCTTTTGAAGGACTTCTCTTTTGGGGATTATGTTCCATTTGATTCAGTCTCTCCCTCGAATAAATATTGCCATGATATCACGTTGTGGAACTTATCAAAATGGAAGAGCTTCATTTTTGTTATCGCTTACTTATGCTATTGTGGTAGCCATAATAATATTTTCAATCGATATTTCAATGGAAACATGTGACTTTGGTTTAAGATAAGAGCAATAAAAATGTTATTATCAGTGATTTCTAAGAAATTTCATCGCAATATTGAAATTTCGTGGAATGTAGAGAAACAAAGAATCTTGAACTCACCAATAACACGCAGTAAAAGCAATGATTCATCCAGAACAGCTATGAGGGGAACATTTTAGTTGATTTTTGGTTGGATGGCCTTCTTCTGTCCTAACGGTGTCTTCTGGTTTCGTTATCCGCTATTAGACAATAATGTAGAGATTGTCCTATCTCCGGTGGAACAGACAGGTGCTGCGACGGCTACATATCCATCATAAGTAACCTTTAAAAGACAAGCGAAATTTAAATTAGGTCTTCACCTACACTGACTACGTAAAAACGTATGCTAGATTAAGTATTTAAACCCGTACAATTTCTATTGAATGCTCAAAATTCAATCCCACAGACTGCCCGTACGAATAAGAAAATTAATATAATAAGCTACCTAGGCGTCATCTCTCACTGAGAATTTAATGGGGGTCTTGGTTCGAATCCCAGTCCAGGCGAATGATTTTTTCACTGTGAATTTCACACAATTGTATGACCATCAGCGGGTGCCTCCGATAAAGTTACTGCGCGGCCAGTTCCGGAGTTATTTGAATCCTTTATCCACGTTAATTCTAGTTAGTCATTCATTTCGCTACACCAAAAAAAAAATATTTCAACGGTAAACGTCAAAATTTGTTTTTAAAAGTGTAAATGGGCTAGATATCGTGCACCCAAACGAGAGAAGGAATAAAAAAGAATATTCCCACATCTCGATAGCCTACATCACGGAAACGTGCAGCATATAAATGAATTATTCTATCCGTCTCTAACTCTGTCCTCTTCGTCGATCGAGGTTTGAGTGTGGGAGAGCCATATTCCATATCGTCCATTCTCTACTTCACCTCGGGGAATACTTTACCTCTCCACCTCTATTCCCAATAGGCAAGGAAGAGTCGAAGAGGGGATGTGTTTGCCCCCAAACCCCTTAGTTCTCCCCTTCCGTCTTCTCCCAGCCAGTGCCAGGGTCTCTTACCCTATCATGCTATCCCCCCACAGTATCAATCCCACGCCCACCCACTGCTGGGACCCGCTTCCGATTCCCGGCTCCAAAAGAGGCTTTTCGCGATGCGGTTAACGGACTTTGAAGGGTTTAAAGAGAGTGAGATTGACGGCCTCCCCGTCGCCCCCAACTTCTTCCACTACCCCCGCTCCTGCAACGTTCTAATTGGCCCAGAGCCACCTTGCCCTCCACTCTATCGCCCACCAACCCATGCCTCGCTCACCACCCACCAGGATGCCACTCTCATCTTCGCCTCCCCCACACCCCCGCCCATACACCATCCATCCACCCTCGTTCCCTTGCCTTTCACGTCACTACCCCCCGACCTTCTACAGCCTCGACGACGATCTTGTTACAAACGCCCCAACACCGCTTTCATCGGTCGGAATTTATCCTCTTTTAATAATTGCATAATTTTTATCTTCTCTTCCGAATATCTCTACCCTAGCCTTTATTTCATAGTATTATCTTCTTTCCCCGTACCATCTCTCAGTTAAACTTTGGAAATCACTATTCAGAAAGGATTTACTACTTTAGTTTTACATTTTTTTTAAATTTATTGATTAATAAATCGTTGTAATTAAATTTGCGAGTCGATAAGTAGTTTTATTTATCAGTGATCATAGTAAATTATACTAGGGGCCATTCAAGTATTATGTACGATGTTTTGGGGAGGGAGGGTGCTCGGCCTTTTTTTACGTTGTCTTACGTAGGTGGGCGAGGGGGTCGGGGACAGTCTTACGTAGTCAGTCACGTCTGAATTCGTATTTCTATCACCTTAAAAAACTATTTTCGTAGGAAAAATCTTACTTTTTAGGATCACCGCTACAGCGATACACCTCAATGTATGCTAAACTATAGAAAAACGTAAAAACAATTCATTGGATTCATTAGTTCGGAGATGTTGCATTTTCTAAGGCCACAAGTTTTGCGAGTTGTGCGTGGAGCGAATTGCGAAATATCAAAAACTTTTATCGATATTCGTGATGAGGTCCGTTTTTGCACATTTGACACAGAATCTCCCATAGTTTACTATCTATGTCCTTGGTTTCAAAAAAGTCTAATAATTTATGTAAGATTGGGAGGGGAGCTTTTTTAAAATCTCACTTCGTCTTAAATGGGGGATTGGGAGCTTTAAAAAGTGGTAAAAATTGCTCTACGTAGTACTTGAATAGCCCCTAGTGTAAATAAAGATATTATCTCGAGCGGAATAAACTAAAATGGCAAGGTAACATAATGAAGGGTACACAAATATCTTTATCACCTTTCAGAGTTTTTGAGCGTAAAACCTGTTATTTTAGGGTTGAGTCTAGGGAAAAATAATGCTGAAACCTGAACAATTTGAATAAAGTAAGATCTTAATTATTAAATTAACACATCCAAAATCATAACAATTTTGCGAGTCACTTACTTGCTTGTGGATACCAAATACACTTCAGGTCCCAGGAGCCGTACTTAGGGCTGAAACAATGACGAGAGATACTCGTTCACATTACCGGCCCAAGATATTCTATAAGTGTGGGTAAAATTTAATTTGGGCTCCCCTAAAAAATAGTTTATCTGCTGATTGTAAGTTCTTAAATACCGCAATAATTTGAGAAATACTATAGGGTTTCAAACGATCCAATTAATGTAGTCGTTTCATTTCCTGCAAGGAACTAATTTAATAATCTAGCAGGTGTCTCCACGCTTCGAGTTTCACTAGGAAAAGTGTTTTAAGGGACTATTAACATTATTCCTATTTCTTGAGGATAAGTGTAATTTTAGGCATGGCTCCTTATATTCATGCTCATGAAGGAAATTTTCTGTCCGATGGTGTTGCTGTGCCCTTTGTTGAAATTAGTAAAAAGCGTTAGTCGATTTACTAAAGAGGTTGATTGTAGAACTAGCATTATCAGCTTTTCATACTATCTTTCCCCTTTCACATTCCATAATAAGTCGCAAGACTGGCCGAAGCTGCTCGTTCATAATCCAATTTATCTAAAATTTATCTCAAAATGAGTTTTTTGTGTGTAAAATTTAAGTATATTAGTGGTATCATTAGAGGACATACAGAATATTCTAGCACTTGATATATCTTTTTTAACCTACCTTTTTCTTACCTTATTTAAAAAAAACTACATAGCTCTCGGAACCAAGCGTTTATATAATAAAATTACGGTTACACAAAAAACGAAGCACCGGAGATATAAATCAGCCACAATGAACGCTGTGAATAATAGTCGTAGCTTAATATTTATGCATATGTTATCAATATCTAACTAACCGTTTACGTGCAACGGCACACTAAACTAACTGCACAACGCCGCGAAGTGGCGGGAAGAAGCTGTAACGGGCAACGATCTATCAGAAACCCTAATATTTTGTTGACTTCGGTCGAATACTTTGCTTTTTAGCCTTTATATACTGACAACCTAAAAGAAAATTAATCATAATTGGTGGTGTTAAATAAAATGACCCGCCAATATTAATATACAATATATGGGTAACAAATAACACCATAATGCGACCAGCATATAATATTCAATACTCGCCCACCGAAAACCAATCTATACACCCTCTACCTCTGAAACTCCCCTACCTCCTTCTCCGACCCTTTTCATCCTCTAAGTGGACTCCCACTCACGGAAAGGAATTTTTTTTTCGATAATTTTTTTGGTAACTCAATATCTATAAGCTCATTCACCACTCTTCACATTTCTTCATCCCAGCTTCGTGTTTCAATCCTCCGCAAAAATTCAGTACCGATATAGCTTAGTTTTGGGTGATTTCTTCCTTTCATTATATTCAGCAATGAACCCATCATTAAGCTGTCATTTCCAAATTTGCATCGGTAAGTTCATTATTTCGTTTCATATTACATTTGGATTCAACAGAAAAATAACTATTAGAAAAGTCGTAAAATCCTGCCCACGTGTCAAGAATTATTATCATTGGGCTTTGAAAATAATATATATTGAAATTTTATAGCAAACATACTTAATGCGAGACATCAAATATCAAGAGATAGAAATATGATTTGGATCTAAAATATCGCACATACGTTCCACCCACCCTAGAACTAAAACCTCCATCCCCTAACCCCTCCTGTTACCGCCAAGTCTTCTTCTATCTCAACCTTCAGTTAATTTTTTATTCACGGAATTTTCAGGAAATTAAATCACAGTATTATTACCCCTTTTCAATCGGAATCATTTCGTTTCTGCTTCTTTTTTAATCCATCCCTCAGCTTTGATCCACAATTTTTCAATTTTGAGGAGACCTGAATATTTTCTTGACAACTACTAGTTTCATTTTATTTATCAATTAGACGAATTTCCTAAATTACAGTTTATCGAGTACGTAAAGTTTCCGTATTCCATTTTATAGCAAATTTTCTGGAGTAATTTATTATATTTTACAAAACTATAAGTAAAGCCCACGTGCCAATAAAAATACTAAAACATCTTTCATTATCACATTAAAATCAAAAGATTTAAGTGATAATATACTGCTATGGTTTCATTTGAAATATCTAGGTAGTATAATGAATATGACCTTAAAAACCACACTTGTAATTCACCCTCTGTGGCTTCCGCCTCTACATCCCGCCCCTCCTTCCGATCCTCCCTAACCTCCATTCCCCAACACCACATTTCGGTCTTTTTCATTCATCGAGGATAACATGCCAACGAATGGTCCTGCTACAAGTAAATCAACACGTTGCTTTCGTTCATCGGAACTTATTTTCTTTTAAAATAATCTCTTGCTCCGGGAATTGAGAATTACTAGTGCTTCCGATCCCTGGCATTATTTTGCTTTTTTTCTTCTTCCTTAAACCTCCTCAGAAAATACTCATTTTTGAACAGATGTTAAGATACAGAATTATTAAGTCGCTGCCGTTCTTAACCTTTTGTTTCTCAGAAAAGTATTGCAAATTTAATAATTTTTTATGGATCAACGGGAGAAGTATATTTTAGTAACCCATAAAAAAGGCACACGAGTCAAGAAAATTCATCATTATACATCGATAGCCACGTAAAATACACATTTTTGCATACAATTTTTTGTCACTGTAGATATTCGCCACAATACCAAGAAAATAAATGTACGCAAACGACAGCATTACACTCTCCATGTCCGAAGTTACTTAAAAATGTAGTGATTTCGACAACCCTCTCCTCATCGAATTTGTTCATATAAGGTCACAGAACTATGTACGCTAGGATTGCGTGATTTGAGTTGAATTTTGCATAATAGTTTGGCTGAGACAACATTTAAAAGTTTTGAAATATGTTTTGAAAACATTTACACTTTGATATAATTACACAAATTTGAGCAATTTTTGGCATTTTTAAGCATTTAACTCCATGTGGACATAATTGGCTGTTTAAAAATTAATAATTTTACTCGGATAATCCTCTATCCGTTTAAATTAAATCCAACTATTTCCATTTATATATCCCAATTCAGGAAAGTGCATATATTTCTCATGGTAAAAAACATTTTCTATAACATACAAATGGAAGAGACAATAATTGATCTAATTTCAGAACACTAATATTAAAATAACTGATTATATTACATTTATAGTTGCTGTGCATGTTATACACCTTATAAGTCACTCAACAGTGAGTGAAGGAAGCACTTCCTTTTTGTCAACAAATATACGACTACACAGTATGCAAGTAAAGGACCTCAAGTAAGGGACCTCAAATGATAGTATCTAATATACCTATTAATATTCATAGTCACTGTGCCATTATTCACTTCTGCGCTTATTTAAACAGTGTTTGTTAAAGTACAAAGAAGCATTATTGATGAAAATATTTCATTCATAATACACTCCCCCCCTTGCCCCCGGAATAAAACTTGTACCAAACGTAGTAAAAGGTTTAGCAAAACCTAACTCAGCGAAATCGGAATAATACAACTTGTTTGCCGTGAACCTGTGAATTTTACTTGCTTGAAAGAGAAAATTGTATACACCTCGGTGAAATACCTTCTTTCAATCAGGCAGCGAGCTCAGACTTTCCAGGAAAACTTCAAGAATTTGGGTAGTCTTGCAAGCTCTCTCTTACCTCTCTCAAGAAAAACCGATACTTAAACTTCTTCCTTTAGTTTCTTCTCTCTTCTCACCCTCCAAGATGCTTTATTATTTTTTGATCCTCGGCTCAACATCAAGTTAAATTTCCATTTCCTGCTATGACTCCAAAATGCCTGCCGCAGGGATAAGACGATTGAAAACATTCTCAAAGTCGCTAGAAAAATGTAATACAGCAAATCCTTGATAGAGAAATACAGAGGTCTCTTACAAGGGTTTTATAAGAGTTAACTTATCCATTAATAATATAAAAAATGGCTAACCTTAATCAGAATTGTTTACTGAGCTACATTTTGCCCATCAGCATTGCGTGATGAAAAGTAGCCATATTTTTTTCCCGTACCTCCGACATACCTTTAACTTCAGAATGTCATTGGTGATTGCTTTTAGGAGAGTCGGATTTTTCACCTCCGTAAAAACGGCTAGCAAAAATGGATAGTAACTAGATCTTAAAGATAAATTCCAATCGATGCGAGAAATGTAGATATGAAGGATTCACTAGAAAAATCATGACACATTTATTAATTCATAATAATAATTTCAAGTCTGTATGGACAAATTAAACTTCACGTATTCTTATTCTGAAACTTTTTTGCATTAAATGGATATCGTTGTAAGAAATAAATTGAGAACTTTTTTCTGTTCACTATTCTGAATATTGTTACATGCACAAACTTTTTGTAGATAAATGCCACTTTCCCCGAAAAATAATGGGAGAATAAGTCTCACGTAATTTTTATGCTCTGAAAACGCATTATCTCTTAGAACAGAAACTTGGATGCATACGATAATTTCGCATCATCTCAGATCACCAAAGGATATGAAAAGATATGATAGTGAAAAATAAGTTTTAGGAAATATGTAATGGAGGCTATGTAACCCCATGCACTTAATGGAAGGCTTGAAGTAAAAAAGTCGCAAAAAATGACCGAGCGTAAGAATTATCTTGATAAATAAACACCGCGGATTGAAGGAGCTCTCACTTTTTCACAGCAAGTTCCCTATCCACCCAGAATTATTCTAAAATCCACCGCCAAAACATTTGGTATGCAAAATGAAACCCGTTATGAAAGAAACATTTGACTCGGTGGTAAGTTATCGGAAAAACTGCTCCACCCTGCAGAATTCAAAAGGCTCTCGATATGACGGAGAAGCATGCGTTAGGTAGACGCCGGCGAAGGCGGAAGGGGAGAACTTGGGGGTGGTGGGAGGAGGTGGGAGGGGAAAGGAGGAAGAGAGGATGAGGAAAGCTCGGAGGTTGGGTGAGGAGAGAGATAAAAAGGAATGCAAAATTTAGAGAGAGCAGAGCGAAGACACGAAAAGTCCGCCGACGAGAGAAAGTGAAGAGGAAGCGGGGGAGGGATAGGAAAAAGATACGAGAGAGATGCAGGGAGGAAGATGTGGAATCGTGGTGTAGGATTGAAGTGGGCGTAAAACAGGCCTTGGGGTGGGTTTAAGATGAGCGGAGTTGGAAAGAAAAGTATGTTCCATTGCAGTGAAGGGAAGGAAGGGAAAGAGGTGGGCGAGATTGTAGCGAGCGTGGATTGAGGTAGGAAGCCCAGCGCGCGTGTGAAGGGAAATGTGGGTGGAGGGATGAGATGGTTGGGGGAAGCACCAATGGAGTTTGGAAGCTTCCACCATCAATATTCGAGTCATATCCTGCTCTCTTTCTCCCACGTTAGGAGCGAATAGCAAGGAGCTCCGTACTGGCAGCGGTTGAGTGAGACAAGGGAGAGATAGGATGAGCGCATACGAAAACGTGGGGAGGCGCTTCGACTGTGGCATCAGGGAGTAGAAACCGATTTGCACTGAACACGAGTGTATGATTTTAGGACGTAAACTTGCTACGGTAAAAGCTTTTGAACATGAATAGAACTGTGACCATACGATACCCCTGCAATCAAAGTATTGCTTATGGGGCACGAGAGGTCTAAGAAATAACTGTGGTCTAAGACAGATTCGTGGCTTTTGGACGGTGGATTTAATATTTTCTTAAGAGATGATGAAAACTTCGCAAATCATACAGAAGAGTGATGAGCAAGCTTGAAGGTATCAGAAGAACTCTCGCCTCAGAGGGAATACATTCACAATACACAAGAAAAGGTCCGTTACAATTTAACAGCTGAGTCTGCAGCTAACATGCCTGCTTTACTGAACAGCCTCTAACTGCTAAAGGGAACTGAAATTAGGCAGTTTTTCAGTTCATAGCCACATTTTAGTGAAGTTTACGTACGGTATGGAATATGACGTTTTTTCTTCTTTCAGATACCCGTTTTCAGTTGCGCAAGAAGCCTTTGGACGGGAATCATTTTAGCCAAAAATATGACATGCAGGTAGAGCTATATATGCTGACCTTCCGCTTCTGACGTACGCACTTAGTAGTTGCTTTGGAGATTTCTCCACTATGAATGGGAAGAGTTAAACAAAAACTCATCATACACTTGGGCATGTCCAGAAAACGAGGAAGCTGATACCCCAGCCAAGAACGGCCTCAAAAAGTTGATTTAGGCTCCGTCCAAAAATATGAATTAACTGCAATTCATAGCATATTTCTCGGAAACATTTTTGATCAGAGGAAGACAATACCCGGGAATTAAACTCCGAGAGACTTACATGCTTGGTTTTCCTCAGATAGACGATACTGACGACAAGAAATAGTTACATATAACGAGGCTAAAAGCAGGAGACGCCGCCATTAATCACTCCTCCCTTTTAACGGAGACGAAAGAGCCCCCTTTGCGCATTGACTTCGGCTCCCATCCCACCAGTAAGCGCTTTTTGAATGGAGTGCAATAATCATTGCAGGAGACTGAATATCAGCGAAGGCATTTGGGGATTTCTAGGGCACAATCCTTATATGGTTAACCAATTCGTATAATTTACCTAAGAAGCCCGACTTTTTCATTGGATGTGAATAGAATTAAAAGTATAATTTAAATATATGTTTTTTGTAAATGCTCTGTACAAGTTTTTTTATAATGGAGAAGTAGTTAATAGCACAGAGAATATAAATAACTATGGGTTTCAACGAAGCTTCCATTCCCCAATCCTACCTACCTCAACCTACTGAAGCATATATTACAGGTAGGTAGTGACCATAGCGCACTTAAAAGAGCATAATATAAGATGCGATTATTGTTATTTCAAAATTTATGTTGAACAGTTAGCCAGTCACGCCGAAGAGTGATTATCAAATTGGTCGATACGGAAGACATCATGGTGGGAGCACATACACCATCGGTTTAATTTAAAGATAAATAAAGTATCAAACCCAACTTACGCCAAGACTTAACTCAATTTGCCTTCAAACTACACAATGCATATACTTCTGACTTTCTTCCCTTAGATCTTCGGTCCGACTTTTCTCCCTTACTTCCCGATCTCATTTTGTTTCCATTTTTTTACCCATGATTAGTTTGTACTCTATGATATGAATCTGCTTTGGCTTAGAGAAGCAAAAATTCCGATTTATTTTATATTACTATATGCTCGATTTCTAAATATCTGCATAAGAAATCACTGCATTTTAAATAAATTACGCTTAGATTCACATTTCTACTTATTTAAGTTGGTGATATACATATGCCCCCCAAAGTAGCTTCTAAATTGTTAACTAACGAATGCACTTTTTTGTACGTATTTAGCCAATATAGCAATATTACTTATGTGTTAAGTGCGAGCCCTATTCTGTAATGTCATATTGTTATGGAGCGTAGTGATCGCTCTTGTTCTGAATTGCATCCTCGGATTCAACCTTTTAAATTCGACGTTCTTAAGTAACGATCTCGTGTTCACTGTGAACAGAGGAAGAATAAGTGAGAGATGAGGTAAAGTACGTTAAAGATAGCCTAGTGAACGCTCTTATTCTGACTCGCATCTTCAGGTTCAACCTTTTAAAGTCAATGTTCTTAAGTTACGCTCTCGTGTTCACTGTGAACGGGCCTTACGAGGAAGCATAAGTGAGAGATGAGGTAGAGAATGTATAAGAAAGCACATGGCAACGTGCAGGGAATGTGTGAAAAAGCAAGACCTAAAAGAGTAAGGTGTTGTGGGCGTGTGAGGTTAAGGTAAGGAGTTTAAGATGGAGGTGGGAACTCTTGGGCGGGCGTAAGAAGCGAGACGCCGCAAAGGTGTGTGAGGAGCAGGCTTTAGTGGATCTAAGGAATAGGAGGGATATCCCTGACGTTAGATCGGGAAGCAAAGGGATTGTGAATGAGGAGGCGTTGGATGGGATTTCCCCCATCCATAGTTGGAGAGTATAAATATACAGCGTGTGTGTACGAGGGAGTGTGTGGGTTAGTAAGGTGTCTTGAAAAGAGACTTCGTGGATACGGCAAACAGATTCGGGGTAAGTAGCTTACGATTAAAGTCCTGGTCGCTGTGGTGGCCAGAAAAATAGCTTCACATCCCGAGAACACGAATGCTAATCACTGAGAATAGGATGAAAAAAAGAAAACACTCGGTACAATTGCACACGTTTTTATTGACCAAATCGATTTCGAATGCTATTGCGTCATGACCAATGGAACTGTGAAGGTCAAAGTTGCCTTGACAATGACGCAATTGAGACTTAAATCGATTGAGCCAATAAAAACAAGTGTTAAACGTTTGTAACGGTTTAATTTTCGTCACGAGTAACAATGTAAAGCTCCACAAGGTAACGACCGATTCCATCAATTTTAGTGACGTAGGATATAAAGCGGAATCCCGATCGCCACACGGGTGTCATGCGTACATCACAACAAGTGTAGTACTCAGTCCGCTGGATGGGACATTAAACTGCGAATCCCAAGGCGTCTGTATTACTAGTACGTTAATACTGGCGCCGGTTTTATCTCCAGTCTTCCTTCATTCCTAATCCTAAACCCCAATTCGCGTACTATGTTGGGAGCACTTTATGAGCAGAAGGTGCAGAAAGGTGAAAGAGCAGAAGAAACTCTGTTCGGAGGCTGAATTCATACTGTGGAACCATTTACGCCTTCATTTGAAGAAGGCTAATATATATGTTAAGTTTTTCTCCACACAACTAGCAATCCTCATATAATTCTTTCCTAACCAACCTACGCTTAAATCATTAATGAAGTAAATAACTACATCTGTCGGTTGCTTCTTTAATAACCAGATAACCAGGCAACATAGATTACAAAATCTTTCTCTTTCTCTATGCATGATATCCCAATATTAGCTCGTACTCCAACAGCGCTATCACCAATCTTATATATAACCACATGCCACCAGCAGGCGAATCCAGTCACGATCTGTCACTACTTCCAATAGCTTCCTCCAAAATTGCAGTCTCCACCACTGGGATGAGCTCCATCTTCTCCTCTCTTTCCCATATTTTTAACATTTTTCCCCCTAATACGATGTCACCTAACTCCACTCCCGCCCACCTAACGTGGAAACCGCCTGAGCATGGGTAACTTGGTTCAAGTAAACAAAACGGAATGATATGTACTTTGGGGATGATCGCGTTTACAAGGGATTCTCGCGTGTTTGCTCGTCACCGCTCTCGAAATCTTATGAGGAAATCCCCGGAATTTTTCTTACGTGTTTGAGAACGTCTTTCTTGCGCAAACGATCTTTCCTCTCCTGGGAAAATGACACTCCTCTGAGGAAAGTCTTGAAATCAAGGTGAAGATATAACGATTTATATCAAGTTTCCCGTCTTCATCTTAAGTGAAATAGGAAACACGACATTGAAATACGAAAACGTAATAAATTTCTGTCAATCTGTAAATACGATAAAGTACAAAGAGCAATATAAGATGAAAACTTACCCACGTTCATTATTAATAGCTCTCACCTAACTTTAAAATTAACACGAAATATGATATCTTTTCTGTCGTATTGACTTAAAGCTTATGCTTCTCGTTGCCATTGCATAATATGGCCGGAAAATATAAGAAACAATCCTCAACTAACGCCACACTTTGTTTTTTAGAGATGCGATACCTACCAATCCTCGTGCATTCTTTGGTGCTTAATTAGCTCCAGCTAACTACAGGCTTGCACGACTTGAAAGCTCTTAACGCTATATTCGATTCGAAATCATTAACGCTACCTTCAAGCGCGTTACAATGATTGTGTATGTGACATACTTTCTGATGTCTACTAATAAACTTAAATATCCAGGGAAAACCAGCGCTATTCTAAAGTATTA
This sequence comes from Pyrrhosoma nymphula, assembly GCA_963573305.1. Lineage (NCBI taxonomy): Eukaryota > Metazoa > Arthropoda > Insecta > Odonata > Coenagrionidae > Pyrrhosoma > Pyrrhosoma nymphula. The sequence goes on from OY754336.1 coordinate 32,567,589, forward strand.
TAGGAGTATTAGCTTCGAGAGTCAGCACAGTCCATGATAAATTTATCTTGACTACGGCAGAGGTACATCAAAATTCGAAAGAGGACTTTCAGTCAAGAGAGTCTTCCTTAGTAAGAACAAAAGCCACCCTACTTATAAGTGGCACCATGGCTAAGCGAAATTTCAAGAGAGTTTGGATACAAGTATAATGGGAAAAGGGTACCTTTATCATTTCTTCATTCATATCATACTATTCATTTATAATTTCTATGTAAAACTTTTGAAGGTCCAATTTTATCCTTCTATCCTTTCATAATTACTTTGCCAAATCAGTTAAAATGGTTATGGAAAGAGAATATTTTTGATCTTTTAGTAGCAGTAGATTGATACGATGATTGACTTTTCGTATTTTCAGTGTCAATAGTAATGATATCTTCTTCCTAAGGACTTCAAGTCATCCGTGTAACCCCAGGGCATATTTGTTTTATCTCGTAGAGAGGTTAGCGTAAACATCAGACAAGGCTTCTGAGCGAGCTGACTTATGGTATTTGTTCTAAGAGGTAAAAAAATATATTTCTTTTGAGATCCATTCTCATGTTGCAAAAACTACAAATGGAAATATTGACGTAGCTGCATAACTTGCTGCAATGCGCATTCTTCTCTCAAGGTTATATGCTAATACATACCTAGGTTTACGCGAAGGATAGTGATTGCCGAGAGCATCAGGTGTGGAGACATTCTTTAAGGTCGCTTTCCGCTTCCTGCCCCCCTGAAAATTTTCAGTCAAGCATTACTACAACTTATCTATGCGCAGGGTTATATTTATGAAGATCTAAAATATTCCAAGAAAAACCTTATTAGTTGGGAAGAAATCGAGGACTTTCATCCTCGCATCATATCAAAATACAGAGATGCAATACGGTATTCAAAAATCAGTTGTCTTGAGATTTAAGCGGGAATCATAAAATGCCTTTAAAGTTAATCCTGTTAATTCATCCGGTCGAAAAAGGAACCATACAAAATGATAGCTGATTAGAAAAAGCAAAAAAATCTGGTGCCACGACAATTAGAAGTATGAAATAGCGCAATATATTTTGGTCCGTACCCGATTTCTACGACAGACTACCGCACAGAAAAAGTTTGCTTCTCATTAACAAACATAGTAGGAATCGAAGGAGATACTGTTAGGACTATAAAACCTTGTTAGGACGTGGAATTGGGACGTGGACTATGGCATGTGATGTAGTAGGAAGGGTTTGTGTGAAGAGGGTATAAAATGGGCGCTTATGAATGCACCCGATATCGAAAATGGAAGATAAGAAGGGTTTTAAGAGGCAAATAAGAATACTACCGCTGTGAACCCCTGGAAATGCACTTCAGGAAGGGTGGCTACAGGAAGGGTGGCTACTTTAGATAGAATCTGGCCGAATATGATCAAAAAATAGCAAGAGGGATGGAGTGAGGAGGGTATGGTAGAAGGCATAGTAAAGGAAGGCCCGCTTGGTACAGGTCGTGAATGAATGAGCTGGATGCGAAACTTGACTCATGATTTTAGGACAGATTACGTATGATGAACCCGGCATAAGGACCTTATTTAGGTTATTAATAATCGAGTATATCAATAAAATATTCAGTACGCACATATCTATTATTTTATTAAAATAAGTAAAGTATTATTTTAACCCATAATTGATATCTGTGCCCAGTGTCCTACCTATTATTTTACTCCAAACTTGCGGATACTCCTCAAGATAGGGTGATAGGGATGGGAAATTGCCCATCCCTATCACTCTATATTAGACTTTCAGCAAAAATATTCACTTTCAACTTTTTTCGCATCTTTTCTCTGGAGAATTGTAATGTGGAATTGAAAATAATTAGTTTTAGCTATATTTTTGACTCAATTGCTTGTCATGAATTTAAATAACATTTGGTTTAAACTCGCTTGATTTAATTCAGTCCTACTATACAGAATAAGTTTGTTTAAGATCTTTGGAAACGTTAGGCTCATTTTAATTTAATACAAGATTTGATAAAAAAATACATGAAATTTTATTTTGTCTCAAAAATCTTAATTAATTCCACAATGCATATAAATATTTTCTCCTTCAAAGCAGTCCTCATTAGTTATGACACACTTATGCCAGAGCTTTTTCCAATCGTCAAAGCTCTTTTGGGACGTAATTTTCGGTATGGTCTTAAGCTCCTTCAGCTATTCTGTCAAAATCCCATCAATGTTGGCAAAACGTTCTTTCATGGCTCTTTTTTGTCTGGGAGAAGAGAAAGGAATCACAGTGGGCCATTTACGGCGAAAAGGGAAAGTGAGAATAGAAATTGGTGTTGTTTTTGCGAGATAATCATAAAAACCAATGAGGTGTGAGCAGGTGTAATATCAAAATTTAAAACATTTCGGGACCAATTTTGCTTCCACTCGTCTCATATTCAAATCACCTGAAATATTTCCTTCGCATCATTCAAAAGTTTGCCAATATCATCAGCAACCTCTCTGATAGTGATTCGGCGACTGCCCATAATCACTTTTTTCACTTTTTCGGCATTTTCATCGGTTGTTGTCATCTTGGTTTTTTCATGTGCTGGGGCGTAACAAAATATAAGAGCAAACCTTTGCAAAATCCCAGGAGTCAGTCACCGGGAAGTCCAAGTGGAAATGTTGGTTTAGTGATAAATTGAGTCGAGCTACATTTTTAGTAGTAGTAATCTCAGGATAGTTGCACTTACAAACATCAAATTTAAAATGTCGAAATCTTAATTTCATCCTTAAGGCCACAACATCGCCGACTAGAGGGGAGTGCCAAAACTTCAAATTTTTTTGATACTAGTGAGAGAGGAAAAAGATAAACGAACGAGCATTTATAATATTTAATTATTTATTAGCATAATTTAATTAATGAATATTCCAATCCAAGGTTCAATAACGAACATGAATAATGCGAGAGAACAATGAGTATTTAATGAGTAATTTTTTTTCCTTTTTTCTTTTACTTTCATGAGTTGTAGAATATGGTGACGGAAACAAGTTAGGTACTCTTTCATCGCCAGAATTCAGAATGTGTCCTCCTATGTTTTTCTGGTTTATTATCTCCGTGAAAAAATATTCCTTGCTAGTTTTTCTTCTAATCAACTTGTAAATACTTCTTTTTTCTCATAACATTTATAATCACTACGTAAAATGTACTCCAAAAATCGGCTAAGCTGTAATTTAAGAGAAATAAGTAATAACAAATACATGTCAGCATAGAAAAATCAAGGAACTTTGAGAACAAATATAGTTTGGTAAATGGCAGTATATAGCAACTAACCAAGTGAATCGTTAACTATAAAATAAACTTAAATGGAAGTTTCGATCTTTTGAACTGGACACAGCGTTGAATCAAAGAGACGAAATTGACAAAAAATGTGACTTGAAATTAACTCCCGGTTGACCTAATATAACACCAGAGCAACGAGAATAAATGTATGGTTCTTCAACTACAGCTGGTTTTGTTAACTGGATTTGAGTTGAACGGTGAACTAGTTCCTTAAAAAAATACTAAACATATTTTGAAGCGCCACGATGGCTATAAATGTGGTACTCTGATCGCATAACTACTAACCAAGGTGTTTAGATTAAATTAAAATTATGTAATTACTCCATAAAACTACATCATTAAGAAAAGTTAGTAGATTTCTCTAGATCTAGGGAGTCAATATTACTGACTTTATAATGACTTTTATTTCCGGCAGGGTTAAAAATGGGAATAGGCCAAACGTTGGTAATAAAAAACTGATTCAAATAATAATATCATGCCTTTACTTTTTTAAACCTTAGGAAATGCACATTAAGATGACCTACAGCTAAAAGAAAATTTTTCATCCGTCCTAAAACTTCGCGGTTCCCGTGAATTCAGTGGTAGCACGAGATTGTAGAGGCAAATGTTTCAGCATTGTGATTATTCTCGATTAATTTCAACGACAAAAATTCATGCTCTTAGCATAACCAGAAAGCGAAATTTATAACATATTGAGGAATTATAAAGCTTAGAAACTCAGTGTCAATGAATAATGTAACTATTTTTTCAGCCTGAGTTTGCTACCGAAAAAATACTTCTGTTATCATTATTTTTTTGGGATCCAAATTGAATGGCATTCAGGGCAGCATATGTAATCATGTATATAGTAGCTGGCATGTTGGAACTGGTACCAACAATGTCACGTTGCTACTTATTTCTTTTTCAAAACAGCTATGTAGTATTTTCTCAGAATAGATACAAAATAGTTGTGTGTCAAAAAGAGTCAACCACGATAAAATAAGGATTTACCAAAGGAATACCTCAAAAGCATAAGCTGAAATTTTAAAATAAAGTATGTGAGTACCGAGGTACGCTCGCTGGAGTGATGCAGTAAAAAAATAAATACTTGAGCTACAAGTGTAAAAAAATACGGTTAGTCTATAACGTGAGTCGCACAGGAGCGCTCAACAAAACCGATCGAGAATTCGAGCGCTCAATAATATTGCGACTGGTGGGTCGCGATAATGCAGGGACGAAAATCAGGTTATGGTAACGTCTCCCTCTGGCAAAATGGTTCTAAAACGGAGCTGAATCAAGTCTTGAGGCTGAGACTAGATGGCACGGGGGACGGAAGAAAAGTCGATAAAACCTGCACATAACATTATATGAGGTGGACGTCGATTCAACGGGGGACTGGGGTGACGTCAAGAGGTCAACCTCGGGGCATAAGGGGTTCTGGCAGACGCTTGAGAATAGCTGGTGGGAGGGAGAGAGTTGGGGGCTTCCCGTGGACAGAAGAGGGATGTAGGTTTTAAATGAGGTTCCGAAGTGCAGTGGAGATCGCAAAGGATGAAAGTGTCAATGGGATATCTGTGCACGCGCATGTATTTCCCACTACGGGTCTCGGTGGCGATATGAATGCGGTTGTTAAGGAAACAGCCTCCCTGACTCTATGGGCCTATCACCTCCGAAACGACATCAGAGATAGAATCTCTTGCATGACCTCCCGAATATTGAGGTTAGAATGTGGAGGAAGTAGGAGGGGTTTTCATTGTAACGCTGTGCGAACTACCTTCACGATAAAATAATTCTTCTGACGCATTTCAATATCATAAAGGTGGGGTTAATAATATGTGACCTCATATTTTCAAGAGTTAACTTCACTTTAATAAAAATGTTATTAAGCGTTAAACATATGCTTATGTGCTTAATTAATTTAAACACCCAAACATTTATGAAGTAGATACTACTAAATTTGAGCTAAAATTATGTGCTGGTTCTACAAGTGGTGATCCTGTTAACTTTCATCGGTGTCTAGAAAAGTTTTTCCTTAAGATTCCTTTAAATTGAATTTAAAATAACACAATTCTCCTTCTTATCACCAATATATCTTTTATAATTTGATAGGATTATGTAAGGGTTTAATTAATGCCACTTAGAGAGGGTTAGGTATATTCATAAAAATAATTTGCTTAATTTGGTGAACATTTTAGTCATTCAGTGAATACTAGACAGTAATATATACACATATATTACTTAATCCAAGTCAAGGAATTAATGTTTAAAGGGATGCTTTATTTTATATGGATCTTACTATTTCACCTGTTTATAGCAGGAGCTTTATTGTGAGTTCTTTCGTCATCGCTTTCAATCGTAACAGTCCTCTTCTTCCGAAGGCCTCATTCCATAGAACGACAAGCATCCTGATGTAACTATTGCATCTGCCTCCAACTGGATAGCTGAATAGGATAGCCAAAATACATGAAGTTATCACTTTCATTTCCATGTATTCCATTCATGTACCGATATATATTAATTAAGAAACAACTTACCTTCATTATCGGATGGAAGATGAACCTCTTCCCAGAAGAGTCGCACAGAGTACTCGAGTTCCGGATACCCAGTTACTTGGCAAAATAAAACCAAAAGGATAATCCACAGCGACATGGGTCAAAACGAAACCATAGACAGGGACAATAAAATGTACAGAAATCGAAATACAAGCGTTCAGTGGTCGAATAATAAAGGCTGGAGAAAAATCGCACATATTTACACAAACAAGCTCAAAACACAACACAAACACCTGGAGATAGTACAATCGATACGTTCATGCATCACTATCGATCCATCCGTCAGATATCGTTAGATGAAGCTCCTTCCGAAGGTTCCGATTAGCGGGAATATTTTCTTAAGTCCGAAGGAGTTCCGAAGTCGTCCAAAGGGCATCCAAAATATATCCCACAGTTAATTGTTTATTCACTTCAGATGTTGGAGAAACGCGTTTAAAGCAACATTTTTAGAGATATTTTCTGGCACACCTGTTTTGAACCTTGAATTTTTCTGAGTGTGCGACTGTATTGGAGACGTAATTATTACGTTGCAAAGAGACCCGAATGCGCTTGCAACCATTCAGCAACGTTGCTGCAACATTTTGTGTTTATTGAGAAGTTTAATCTTCTTCAAAGAATAAGAAGTAATTTTTTCTCTTTTATCAACTTTTTCTATGCTTATTACGAAAGAAATAAAAAAGATGGACGCCATCATCATAATATAGCAATCATACATATAGTGATCCACTTCGGGAGAAGAAAGAAAAGATGCCTGAATGCTAACATTAATTGAGCATTCTCACAAATATGAATTTTAGAGATTAATTTAAATAAAATGGTGGGAAGTGAGCATACGTTATTCAATACTTCCTTTAGCATTGAAAATAATGAAGAATTATAGCATTAAAATATAATACATTGAGATTTAGCAATAGTTTTTCAATTGGCTTTGAAAAAATTAAGTTTTGATGTAAATTTCATCCGCTCAAACTGAAGTATAACATAAAAATGGTCACTCCATCGATTTACTTAATAATGTGGTCAAAGATTTGTGGAAAAAATAATTCAGGAGTAGTAAGAATGGAATCCACTATAACATTCATAAAAAATGATACGGTTCAAGTCATCGAAAGATATGTAACTGAGCACAGATCGCCGTAACCAAATCACTGACGTTCCTTCGGTTTAAGATATAGGAAATTAGAGCAAATTGTGGAGAAAATGCTACTAACGTTCCGTTCTCATTAAGTCCATTATTTAAGAATGTATTCCTGCATCGTATGCACTATAAACAGCAAGGATTATCAGCAGTAATGCAGCTAGCCGAATGAGATCATAGGACCATAATTAGTTCAGGTATATTTAGAAGGATGATTGTAGAAGTAAACCGGGTAAATTTATTAATGGGAAGTAAAGAAATTATGATTTTTGCGAAATTTGGCTCTCTTCATCAGCTCTAGGTAAGAGAGGCATTAAAAAAAATAAAAATCACATAGATTTCCATGTATTGAAAGAACCATCTTGAAGACACAAGCAAACCATTGATAAATTGTGAAGGAAAGATTTCTATAAAGGTGCTCCATGGCTTAGTTTGACGATGTAACTTTCAATTGTTATCCTAAATGAGTATGTCCCTTGGTAAACATTCTTTCATGCATTTGTATATGCATTAACTTGCTTGAGCTTTTATGGTTAGTGCATATCTATTTTCAATCACATAAATAAATAAGAGGATGGAAAATCGCACTTGGCCTTGTGCGCAAAAGGAAAACTGTTATACTGACCAGAAATGACTTCTGAAGTGTAAACGGGTGTAAGGGTTGAAATAATGAACGGCCTTGGGGATCTGTACCGAATCATAGACGCCAACCGCATGATTAATTGGATGGAATTGAAATGGCACTTCCATCATTCGACCGCCACTACCAGCGCCGCTCCCCGCAGCTTTAAAAACAAAAGCAAATCGCCAAGCGAAGCAATCACCAATCGGAGAGCAATTCACTTCCCTTGCGCAGACGACTCCGTCCTGCCCTTTTTCTCCCGGACGTCAAAGCCATGAAACGCATTTACTTACGACCTACCAAACACATATATGTGCGCACATACCGAGAACTGCATGTGCGCAGAGGAACCACTTCATATGTATATGGAGGTATAAAAAAACGAGACTAAAAGGACTTGAACAGAACGGGCAATCGAATTGGCACAGGGAAAACTGGGAAAGGTCCCACAAGAGCCATGACGAAAGAGGAACGAAGTAGGGGAAGGTTTTGGTGTGGGTTATTCGGAGTGATAGGGAGAGTGTGGGTAAAACAAGAGGAGAGATAGGCATTAGGGGTGAGGGGGAAGATAAAAAGATGTGTGGAGGATAGTGCGGTATGTCCCGTTTCCAATACCGGCGTAACGACCAGCTCAGATGAGAGAAGCTGAGCGAATGCACGTCCGTACGTGCCTATCTTTTCGTTCCTAACGTTGCCAACTTGGTAAGCGCAAACATGTACTAATCAAATTGCCATCAGCGTTCATCAATCAAAAGATTGGTTTGCTCCTGCTCTACAACCCTCTCTACAATAAGCTAACCGATTTTATCCATAAAAATTCTCCAATGTAACGTCCCTTATTATATTGGTTCCATTGATGGCCTTCCTTGATAATTCTTTCCATCTATTTATAATTCCTTTATTTTATTCAAGCGGATATTTTGTTTCAGAATGTGAAGTTTGTTTATTTTACTATTTAGAACTTTTATTTAACTTTAAATTTCAAATTTTCACGGGACTTCTTCTTTGGTTATTCATCCATTTGATCTCCATCATTATTCAAGTAGACTACATTCCATTTGCACCCAGTATCCTATGTCCTTCTAACGCCATATTTCATATACTACTCATAAAATGGAGAAAGTAACATTGCTTTTCATTATATTATTTTATTTATTACAGAAGTAAATTAAATCATAATGTAAGTGGTAAATTATGCTCGTTTGAATTTTGTAAGATTCCGAAAATTACCAACGTCTCACGGAAGAGGGAAAATAATGTTAGCATGAAAAAGCTACTTTATTTCCACTTTCTAGCTGTGACTTCCGTAGAGGGCAACAAAGTCTCTATAGCTACTATAAATTGCAAAAATACATGCATGCTGGTCACATTATCACGTGAGATAACCTTCGTAACCATAATGGGGAATAATTCTCGTAACTCGGCCCAGCCATCTCCAGCATTTGCAGCCAACATGGAAGGCATCAATCAATTTGGTAGTTAACTAGAACACTCACGTCCCTGAGATGTTTCTAATCAAAGTGAATGGTTTTAAAGCAAATTACACTACTACTAGTGGGATAAACTAAATAATAGATAAACCATTTCATTTCTTAGTTTGATTATTGTGCTTAATTTTGATTTCCCTGCGCGACGCCATTGCTTACCCAACTAAGTAGAATCCGTAGGGAAATATAAATAACACAATTAAGACATGCGAAAGTTGCAGCTTGTATCCAATTTTATACAATTTAAATTTATGTAGATATTGCTTTTATAGATTTGTTCAATTTATTTCATGTACTACTTATTGCCAACGTTTCAATTAATTTATAAATAATTTACCTGTACATATTATCCTGTACATATTCACGTAACTTTTTGACAACACGCTACGGAATTTATTGAAGGACGTCTGAATAAGATTTATAGATGGATAAACGTATTTGCAATTGGTATGTGTTTTCAATAAACTGTCCATTCCTCCAAAACTATAACTACGGTAAATATAAGTTGTTGTTCCTCACGCATGCATTCCCAACGTGTACGGATATGAGTTCCCACAGCACTCTTCGCCTACCCTGTATGCTACTCAGATCGGTACGGTGGTAGTGAAAGCGGGGCGTGGGAGAGAGAGGGTTGAGAATGGGGGATGCAGGGAAATAAAGGAACGAGAATTGGGAATGGGAGGAGCAGAAGAGAGTAAATGGCTGAACGCTGGGGGGGAGGAAGGAACCAGCCTCCAAACCTTCCGGGGTTTTCCGAGGACGAAGAGGGGAAAGAAGATGAGCCAGGGCAGTAAGGGGTAAGGGGGAAAGGCCAGGGAAGGGGTGTGTAGTGAAAGGAGGGATGGAGAAATAGGAAGGAGTTTAGGGAGGCCCCCAAAAAGGTTTTAAGGGAAGGGTTTCGGATGGCAGGGGGGGGGGGCGAGGGGGGCGTGCACGGGAAGAGACGAGGGCACAAGAAGACGAATCACTCCGGCCCCGCGTCTGCCAGTCCCACATCAGAGATAGATGTGCCCCTTTCGCAAAGTTTTTGGCTCACCCCGCACGTAAAGCCGAGAGAGGGATGTATGTATATATATATAGAGAGAGAGAGTTAGAGAGAGAGAGGAGGGCTGGCGGAGGGATACACGGGTGGGGAAGGGATATGCCGAAGGGGTTAAGGGATACAAGGTGGGGAAGAGAGTAGGGGATAGGGGGAGGTAAGCTTTCGGCGTGGAAATACGTTATATTTGGAGCAGAAGGAATGAATGGCCTGTGCAACGATTTTTTCAGCCTCGAGGCTATTGATCCTTCCTCCTCACACAAACACATTCACCCACCCACTCCCTCGGCGTACATACATCTGTACCAGTTTTTTCGCCCGAGGAGTCCCTGGTTTAAGTGTTTTCTGGCGGAGGCTGTATAACGAGCTGAGCATTGTGCATTTTTAAGCGTTTTGCCATCCATGAGTGCACTCCAAAGGGGAGGTATCTATTGCGTGTCGGGGTGCTTCCGCCCCAGGTGGCAGTGGTTAAAATTTTAGGTAAACAAGAGTCAAAATCTGCAGATTCCATAGTACTGTCGTAAAATTTCTCTTATGACATAGGTTTGTCTAAGGGCGTCGAGGCTGCGCTTCAAGCCTAAGAGCAGCATAATCTGGAATAGAAATGGCTGAAGAACTTACGCTTTTGCTAGTATCCCGATATTCTCAAAACAGACCAAATCACAGGTAAACTGGGGTCGCACTTGAAGAATGGCCAGCAAATATTTTCTTCTCAACGTATGCCTCCTAAATTTATCTCCAATTTGAAAAGATATTTGTAGTAATTTTATCATATAAAAATGGAATTTTTTGGAATACTGATTCAAACACAATAAATGCATGAGCGGAATCAAAATCAGACAACTAAATTACAGCAATGAAGTCCAACTTTGAAAGCCGGATATGGGACGATTAAGAGACTAGTAATCGATGAATTACACTGATTTTGCAAACAAATCCAGGAACATTTGAGAAAATTCTTACAAATAAGTTTTGTGTGTTTTCACTATAGCAAATATTCTAAAATAATTGTTGATTCGGTTATTAAATCTTAGCTATAAGAGGAAGGCAACATTTCACAATTTAAATCCGCTTCCACACGATCTTGCTTATAAAAGTACCTCATCCGACGCTCCTGCTTCTTAAAGAATAAAAAGTAAATGGAAAGCATGAATTGTACGAAAGTATAATGCATTAGTCATGATTAATATCGTTTTTCGCAACGTGAGGCATGGCTCCTTCACATTTCTGTTCTTGGCACAGCAGTAAAATTTTACTCGGCTGTGAAAAGAAGCAGAAAATTAAAAACCTATCCTTAATCCCATGGATCGATATAATCCCTTACCTTTAACATACGGCCTTGTTCATATTCATTCATTCTTAATGCTAAGTCATGTGCTAAATTTAAATTGTGTTAACTTAAACGAAAATCTAATAGGAATTTATTTATATGGATGTATTCAAATACCGTATAATCTCATAATGTTATAACTAGCTTTAATTGAAATATGTTCCACGCTAATGCTACTCTAAAGTGAAATTATTTTGACAGATTCTAATTAGACTTAGGTATTCAACTGTAACGAATCGATTCAATTTTCTAGGTCATTAGCGTTTGAATAAATGCAAGCCTGGAAGTTCTTGATTTAGCAATATAGTTTATCTTCCGAGAGAATACATCGTGTGAGGGCAGGAACGTGTCCAGAAATAGGACAAGGCGGGAATACAGATTTTCCTCCGAGTAGCCGAGCGCTCAAAAACAAGTGAAGTGGGATGATCAGCTTTGGTATTCCCCGACTCATCCCAGACTCCCCGGGGAAGAAATGTGAAAAAATTTCCAGTGGCCGAATTTGAATGAGGCCTTGAGCAAGGAAACGTGCAGCGGAATTTTTGAGTAGATTGCCGAAGTCTTGTTACTTCTCGTCCGATCGATCTCGTATAATGGAGCGCATAGGAAGCTCCAATAAACATAGGATACCTAGAAACCTAAAATTTTGTGTTATATGGTCTATCAACCTATAAGTTGCTGGTTTGAGTCACGGGTTTGATCCTCACTTACAGGGTCGGTCTAGGTCTTAGGCTTAAGGTGTTAAGTTAGACAGTGCGTATATTTAAATAATAAAGGAGTTTCGTCGATAATAACGAAGAAGGTTTCACCGCGACTGCATGAGTAAAAAAATAATGAATTTTTCCTTTCCCTCTGCATTGCTTAAAAAATACTGCTTTCATTGATTATTATCCTTCCATAGCTATTTAAAAAAGAAACTAAGGCACGGTATATCCAGATTTGTTGACAGATACATTTTTAACATATCGTAAGAATTAAAATGCCCTCTGTGGGTACTTCCGGCTGGTTCTAATTAGGGGGATTCTAGTAGAAGCTGTATGGGTTTTAATCCAAAATCTGGGTTACATTTTTCAGAACGTATGGCCGTTAGACCCCTCATTCCAGTGTAGATTTAAACGTTTAATAGTAATTAAAAGGCTAACAAGTACTTTATTCCTTCATTAGAAGCCAAATGAAGCGAGATTGCTATTGAATAACGCATTTTGAATTCAATAATTGTAGTAATTTGATATCAACGTAAAAATATGACACCCCGGTACCCATATTCGATTCCCATTCAATTTACTGGGAGAAGTTTGCTCTTATAACGTTTTTTGACAACATGAAAAACACCACAAAAGAAAAAAACCAATGAAAAAAGAAAAACACCATTCCATTTCATGACAAAACATGTGGACAACGTTAGCTTTCACTAGGAAATGTTTTTCTATAAGTCAGTAAAGTATGAATGAAATTACACTTATATAATTTTGAAGTGGAACTATCTTAAGCTGTAGGAGCCAGTTGGACACTTTGGGCTGCTCTCTTCTATAAATACTTATTACATTTAATTCGCTGATATTGACGCATAATAAAATTAAAAACGTTCTTATACCCTACATGAATTAATATTATAAGATAAACATTGGCCAATTCCTCCTCTTAGTTTTACAGTGCTGACAAAAGAGACCGTTTTTTCGGGCAATCCTGCAAGTCAACACCTCCTTATTAACTGCCCGGGGAAAAAGAGAGCAGAGTTTTACGACCGTTTTATGCATGAATGCACCGGAATACCCCTCATGCGAGCACTGGAGACATCCTCGGGTTTTTTTCGGACGGTGTGACCTTGAAAAAGAAAAACGAGACCGAAGAATGGGAAGGGAGGAGAAAAAAGAGTCAAAGCGTAGCCATCGCGACGACCTAGAACGACCGCGTTCCAAAAATCCTCCTTTCCGCGCCTCTCCCCCTCCCCCCCGCGTAATCTATTTGCCCCTTCGTTCTCGTTTCCATCTCTTCCTTTTCCTTCCTCCTTTCATCCCATACGTCTTCCTTCCTTCTCTTCCGCTTCCTTTAACTCCTACTGTTGTTAGCGCTTCGCATTTCATCCCTCTGGTTTTTTCATCTCTTCCCCTGCGTTGCTTCAAGGCTTTAAAGCCGAACTCAAGTCGACGTCAAAATGGCAAGTCTTCACCATTCTTTACTCCGCTTATCCAACTGCAGGGAAAATTGTTGTGTAATACTCAAGCAAAAGTAATCCTTACATTAATTGTGATCGATTAGAGAGTAGTTTTAGGTAGCCTTGAAGGAGGACCTGTGTTGAGGCTACCATAAAATGGATGCTGGTTATGCGTAATATCGCATGCACCTACAGCATATATGTGAAAAGGAATTACTAAGTAACCTTAATTTATCAGAACATTGTCACATGATTGAGTCATTGAGAGCAAAAGTAGGTTATTTTAAATCTTTTATTTGCGCGAGCACAGAAGCATTCCTATACCTCTATTCCCGTTTATGTATGAGCGGTGTGAATGTGGCTTTGGAGTTTTCCCATTTGAAAGCAGCAATTGGGGTTCAATTTTTATTCAGTCAGCTTAAGTATTATTTATTAAAAATAGGTATTACTACAACTGGGCTTATACCAGTTTTTTTTCTCAACAGCACATTTATAAAAATTATATTGTTGAACAGATAACAATATATTCACTAAACTTTAAACAGTAATTAGTCAATACTGTATATTTTTAAATTGAACTCACAGATTTTTGGTGAACTCCAGAATTGGGTAATAAATTGTACTCCTTTGGCCTTTAATACAGAAAACATCATTTAAATAAAGTATGCTACGGCCTGGGAAAGGGTAGAGGAGCTTAAAGTACTCCTATTACCTGAGCTGTTTCACCCCATTTAACTACAAAACCACTGCTTCCTGAGTTACTTCCTATCACATTATTCTCTCACCCGAAATGTTATCGTTTTCGACAGCGAATAGCATTTTACACATCAAGACTATTTCCTTCTGCACTCAGCAAAAACTGTACCGACTTGACGAAGCTGAGCCATGAACTATTATCTCAATACCATGGCCTTATTACACCAAATCCCCATTCCATCATCCTTGCATCTTCTTGTATTTCTTAACTTTTGTCGTTTACACTCACATCCAATCTTTTTGTATAGTCCATCTTTTCTAACTTCACTCCCTTTTCAAGACTTTTCAGCCTCAATTGAGTAGACGCAGAATTGATGAGACTTCAAAGTCAATACTTCACTTATGTCACTTAATTCGTATTACTCCCCTCTAACTTCGTTCTCTCACCCAATTTGTCGTGGTTGTCGACCAAAAATGATATTTTACGCTACATGACTATTTGTTTCCGCCCATAGCAAAATATTTACTGACTTATATTATCGGAGGCATTAGTCATTCGGCCACTGTACATGGTGTACTCCTTCTTCCAAGTGAAAAATTATTTCATTTATATCATCCTCTTCGTCTCCGCTCACGTATCCTCCCTACGTCATGGCTGGTGCTTTAGCACCCTCTGCCACACGCCTCTGCGGAGGCTCGAAGGTTAGTATGTAGGCGTATATTGACTTGTGAAATCCAATTCTACTATTATTTCATCTCCTTCGCTCCCCTTCGAAGCTCCGAGATTTTGATCACTCCTCAATCGAAACTTGAAGAATAGGCCTTCACTATTTGCTTATGCATCCCTCTCACCGCCTTTAATTACGTCTTACCCAGAATTTTGATGACTTTCAACTTGTAATAGTATTTCACGATTCGAATCCGCTAGCAGTTTACGGGATACATAAGTAAACTACGTAAAGCTGAAATTCGACACCATTTCCTTACCCAAGGCAGACTTATTCTACTCAATCCCTCCTCTCATCTAATTCTTATTTCACTTTGCTTCCTGCTCCAGTTCCTCCATTCTGTTCATCTCTTCCTAATACGACCCTTCTCGTTTTACCTCTCCTCCTACTCTACTCCCACTCAAATTTTAAAGATTCCCACTGGATGTTTTTCAACTAAGTCAGCGCTGTTAGCATACATCTCTCGCAAATGATGTTTTAGACGGTTTCAAAGAAGGTGTTAGCATACTTAAAGCAGAATTAAGAAGTAACGGAGGGAAGGGTGAGTATAGGAAGTGAGCGTTAGGCACACTGTACGCGGGTTAGTCAAATTGTGAAATAAGTCACACTACAAACACCCCTCACGCTCATCACAGTTTATATTAAATAATCCAAGTGCCAGAATTGTTCTTTTCACATCTGCCATCAGAATTTGCGAGGGCTGAGCAAACACTTCTTGGAACTTTGCAATGTCCAAATACATCCCTCTTACCTCCTACAACCACCTTTAATAATATTCTACATTTATAAGCATATTTCCCTTCCACCCTCCACCTAAAATGCAGAAGTGTATGTAATAGAGCAGATACACAAATCATCAACCGGCCAATAAGGGAATTTTCTTTCTAAAATTATTCCCTACCGTCTCATCCATTTATCTCCACGTCCTTGTCTATGCTCCCTCGCTTCTTATGCTGCCTTTCCAGCCCTTTAACCCAGTACAACCCTTCTGCTCCTTTGATCTCCTCGTTCTTTGCTCTGCGATACTTCCAAGGCTCTCGACTACTCCCAAGTTGACGGTAAAAAAGCAAGCCTCCAATCTTGGCAATTCCGCTTGCTTTCCCCACCGCATCTTCTATCTTCTTACTTTCATCCCTCGCCCTAGATGTTATTGTTTTCGACTCTAAATCATATTTTTAACTTCTACATCATTTTTTTGCTCTCAGGAAAAAGTGCCGACTTTCGTAGAGCAGAAACATGAAGCATTCAACATCCAAGCCATACCCTTTCCCTATTCCCTTCGCCCATCTCATCCGTATTGTATTCCGGGTCCGTCTCCTCTTTTTTTATCCTTCCTCCTTTGGCCACACATCCTTCCTCCTTGTTTTTTCATCTCCTTCTTTGCGTCTCTTTCGATGTCCTAAAACATTTAACTACTCCCTCGTCGACGCTGCAGGAGGGATGCTTTACTCCTCATCTACATACTAGCCATGCAAGCCACTGCGAGGGTGTGTTATAAAACCAGTCACGAAGAAGGGAGAGAGCATGGAAAAATTATTTGATCGAGGGCAAAGACGACAATAAAGGCACTTTTTGAATGACTTGTCTCTCTATCTGTTTGTATTGTAGTCACTAATGGTTCACGTGTAGAAGGAATTTTTGTAACAATCTGTTTGACCGTGTATTTACTCAAAATTTCTCCTTTCAGTCAGTTTTGAAGTTGTAGATTTCGAGAACTTCTTCTCGTTCTAGAAATACTGCATTACAATATATTTGCGGCACTGGTTAACCAACCACCATCCCCTCACCTACAGTCCCAAGCTTTCGTTTTTATCTCTCACCGAAGATGTTATTTTTCCACTTATAATATTATGCATTCTTCTAATCACATACTAGCACTGCTAATTCAAGTTTTCTTCCGCACGTTCATAGGGCAGAATCATAAAATATCATCTTGACATCCAACGCATACTCCTTCCACCATCTTTCCGAATACTCGAAAATCTCATTTGTCTTCCTCTCTGTCTCCTCCTACGATTCCCTCGCTTCTTCTGCCGTTCACGCCCACACCCAACCCTTCTGGTTTTTCATCTCCTCCTCTCCGATTCTAAGTTCCACGGCTTTCGACCGCACCCAAGTCGACGATAAAAAGGGAATCCCAGACCTTCACGATTCAGCTTAACCCATCGTATCCCCCTTACCACCTATCTATAAGACTAATATTTCACACTTCTAGGCTGTTTCCTTCCGCTCTTGGTAAAAACTGTTCTAACACAATGATACAAAACCATAAACCATCATCTCGATAACAACGGCATATTCCCGCTTCTCTCCTTCTAACCACATCACCCGTCTTATATCTCTCATACTTTCGCACTTCTGCTATTAACAACCATATCTAGTCCTTCAGGTATTCCCTCATCCAACTTCATCGCCCCTTTTCGGTGTTTGTAGGCTTCTCAACCGCTCCCAAACTGACGATGAATCGCTAAAATAACTCTACTCTTCGTGACTACGCTTATTGGACCGAATATTTAGATATATCAGTATTTACAATAATCAGTA
This sequence comes from Pyrrhosoma nymphula, assembly GCA_963573305.1. Lineage (NCBI taxonomy): Eukaryota > Metazoa > Arthropoda > Insecta > Odonata > Coenagrionidae > Pyrrhosoma > Pyrrhosoma nymphula. The sequence goes on from OY754336.1 coordinate 32,585,164, forward strand.
TTAGCCATTCATCTACTATCACTTCCAGCTTTAACCCAAATTGATATAGTTTTGCACTTGTGGTATAATATTTTATACTTCTAGACTAGTGGTTCCCAACCTATGGCACGCGTATTACCAAGGTTTGATGGCTTAGGGATGTACGAGAAAATCTGAATAGCGGCAGAAGTGAGGCAAATATGTTCCCATATCCGATTTTATAATATCTTGTTTACGGTAACCGCAAGATGACGTAGCATTTTCGTTAAAGTGAAGCTAACAGAGATTTCGCATTTTGCATATTATGTCTCACTCTCAGTGAGTTGATGTGAGCATTATGGAAAGGTCAGCGTGACCACTCAACCGTAAATCCATGATTCAGCCGCTAATTTCGTTTATAAATCTTTAATTTGAGTGTATATGGGCCCTCAATTGTTCTAACAGATTTTGATATAGTAGAAGAGTGAGTTTTCAATTTGTTCTTGGAATAGTTTCTGGTGGTTCACTAAGAATTATATATTCTATAAGCCCCTTCTAGCTCCTTGATTTATATTGACTTCATATTTCCTAGCCGAGCCCTTGAAACTCTTCCAAGCGTTAGGATATATGTTAAGAAGATTGCAAAGATGAAAAAGACAAACATATAGAAGTTTTCAGTGAGTGTCGTACGCACTGAATTCACTCAAATACCTAACGTTTTCATTACGCTAGTAATAAAACTTAATGTAAAAATATAAGTTCTAACTTTTATTAAAATAATTGCACCTTGTTGAAACTTTAATTACTTACCGACCAAATATTACCATAGATAATCATGCTTAAGAAAATTTAATTTTGAAATACTTAGAATTTGACTCCAGCAAAACCAAGAAAATGGTGTCGACCTGAAACTCCAAGCTGTGCATATGACTTATTAAAGAAAGCAGAACGTATGTACGCTCGTTTTAATACCAGTGAAATATTTAAGCAGAGATTATTTATCCGTACTTTAGTGAGGTACCCAAGGGATTTAGGTAACCAAAGCAAACGCAATGCAAAATAAGCCTGGGGATAGCTGTTTTAGACTATCTATGTCTACTTCCGTTCTCTAGTATAGTCTGTACTGAGTCTATAATGTGGAACCTGAGCCGTCATCTCATTACTAAGGCGGATTTCCTTCTGCTCTCCCTCAGACCATCTCATCCGTCTTCCTCTTCGCCTTCTCTTACATTTCCTCGCTTTTCTCGTCGTGTACGCCCACATCCAACCCTTCCAGTTTTTTCACCATCTTCTTAGCTCCCCTTTGATGCTTCGAGGCTTTTTAACTGCACCCAAACCGAAGCTAAAACTGTAAAGCCTTCGCTTTTCGTAACTCCGTGTATCTCACCACACCCTTCTCAACTCAACCCCATCCCTATCGCTTCTATCCCTCAACCAAGGCGTTTTGTTTTCGACTTTGAATAATATTTCACACTTCTGGACTACGTTTCATCTGGCTTGGCTCTAAGCAAAAACTGAACCTTCATGAGGCAGAAATGTGAATTGCTCGCATAATACCCTGGGCATGTTCCTTCTCCTTTCCCTCCATTCATGTTTATCCGTCTTTCCTTCCGTCTCTTCCTTACTTTGTATCTTTCGTCGCTCACGCTCGCAACATTTCTGACGTTTCTGAGGCTTTCGAAACCCCGACGTCGGCGCTGAAAAATATGCCTTCACTCTTCATCTACACATTCATACTCACCAGCCATCCACAGCAATCTTGTGCGGCAGATTGTGTGGATAGAAATACAGGATTCGTAAAAGGTGAAAGACGAAAGGTGAGATGTATTTTGATGCACTAGTGTTTCTGTCAGGTTTCTATGTTGATAGCCATTATTCGTGCGTGGGAAAAGATATGAATGTGACTATTTGTTCAGGAGTGTATGTTACTTATTTGGACACTACCTGTCGTTTTATAAATGCTCTATGGGTATCTAATTGTAAACCTGCTTAATCAGAAACGTCGCTTTTACCCACGGCCCGAAGCTATCACTTCTATCTCTCTGCCATGATGTTGCAGCTATCAGTTTGAAATTGTTGTTAACATTTTTAAGTCTTGTTACTCTCAGAGCGAAAACTGCAGGTACCAATTTTATAAACATGAATAAATCGCGAAGGACAGTTTTCTCAAACTCTCTATTATTCTATATCTCAATCGTCTTTGCGTTCATCCACTCTATTGCTGTCTCCCTGCTCATGGCATCCATCTTGTTTTTACATCGTCTTCTACGCTTTATTGCGATATTTTAAGGATTATTATTGCTCATCTGTCGACACGAAAAGTGAGAGCGTTCATTTTTCACGTCTCCGAGATAGGTTATCTCACTTCATATATCTTTTCTCCTGCCACTTCGATACCTTATCCAAAATGCTATCATTTTCCACTGAGTATAAATTTTCACACTTTTCGGTGACGTTTCCAGTTTCTATTAGTGATCAATGTACACTTTCTTGTAAAGCCAAAACATTATATATCCGCCCAATGTCCAATATATACTTATTCCACTCTACGATCATCTTTCTCAATTTTCATTACGCTTCATCATTCCTGCGCGGCATTCTCATTAAATCCTTCCGAGTTTTTCTTCCTTTTCTTAATAAATGCCCTGACATTTTTGTCAGAGTAAGCCTTGACATTTACAACAAAGAATATTCGATATATATCTAAACTTCTATCTCCTACCAAAGACTTTATAGTCTTTGACTTACTAATGAACACAGCACCATTTTTCTCTCAGCAGAAATGAACCGAATTTTTAGGGCACAGACATGAAACATTCTCTCAATACCCGAGGCATATTCCTTCAACTCTCCTACCAACCATCTCATCCGTCTTCCCTCTTGTTTCATCTTACGCTTCCTCCTTCCTTCTACCATCCAACCCGTCTGCTTTTTCTCACCTCCGCCTTCGTCGCTCCCTTTCGATGTTCCAAGGCTTTTGACCGCTCCCCCGTCGACACTGAAAGGGGAATTCTTCACCCCTTAGCGATTCCAACCGTCCCAAGATCCTCATTCTCCTATCTCTTCCCTGCCTCTTTTTCCACCCTTTCGTCTTTCGCATCACCCCAACGTCCTTCCCCCTTCCCACCCACATTACTCCCCACCCCCTTCCTTCGATTCCAAACCCATCCATCAATCTCCGAACGCCCCCTCTATTTCTTCGCCCAACTCCCCCTATCCTCTTTAAGCCTCCACTTCCGGTCCAAACGCTCATTTCCTCCAAACCAACCCCTCCCGCCCTGCACATCATGCTATCCCTCATCCGAAACCATTCTTCCTTTTTCTATCTGTGACCTTTTATCGTCATGAAAAAACAAGGAATACCCGCGATTGTTCTCCACACCATGGCGTTCTTTCTTTTTTCTTTTTCATTCCTCCCTGACCCCTCCGATAGCCACCCACTTGCCCCACCCATCTCACCCCCTATGATTCTGCCCCCCCCACCGCCCCTGAAGGTTACAATCGTTCAAAAGAAAGGAGGCCTCCTCATTTGTTCCTCACTTCCGCTCGTCACCTCATGAACAAGTCCTCCTCCGCTTCATCCCGTAGGTATCCTACTCGACACTTAGAGAAATATCACTGGATATAGGTATTATTGTAAGATAATTTGTCACTCGAACTACGGAATTAGGCCTCAGCACTAGCAAAAGCCTTCGCTAATTTTTAATGCTAAGTTTAGGAAATATCTTATCGTTAATTTTCAAAACAGTTTTGCAGATACTAATGGAGGATCAATCTCTGTATGGTAAAGTGTGCACTACTTCCAAAGAAGGCTTTAGGTGCGCCTTATTACTGCAAATTTAAACAACGGAATACTTAAGTCAGTCGAAAGCGAATTTTTCTTCTACAAGCATAAATAAAATAAATCTAGAATAGGGTAAACTGTAAAGGTATTGGCCACCCTACAGTTATAGGTCACATGGTATTTTGAAGAGCATAGTAAAAGTACAGTTGGAAAAAATTGAGAATAATGTATTCAAAATTTACAATAGGGATTACTGTAAATTTTGTCCAACTGTATTATTTCTATGCTCTTCAAAATACCACTAAGCCAATAACTGTAGGGTGGCCAATAACTGTATGGTTTACCCTATGTATTTTCTAGTTGATTGGGTGTTTATTTTGAGGAGGTGACCGACAATGGAGACCATGGCCGATCGAAGGATTTCCCGGCGTATAGCGATGTGGGAGGTAGTTCGGGTTTCCCACCGCGTGAAACTCTCCATTTCTGCCGACATTTCGATGGAAACGTCGGCAGAAATAGAGAGTTTGACCCAGTGGGAAACCAGAACAATTCGCAACAACTGAGATTATGTTTGCTATTTAAAATAATTGTGAAGGATTACACGAGAAATGCAGGATGGGCGGATACATACCAGGTGTCGGTGTTAGCCTCAGTAGTCGCGACAATGGATCCACATTTTAACGTTCATTCCGGCGTAAGAAGCACAACACTTGAAGTGCTCTCCACATTGGATTCCACTGTAAAATTTCTCCAAAACCCAGAGATCCCAACCTAGGCCCTCGGGGTAGGAATCCAGTACTCCATCCACTGCAGCAACCCGATCTCCAAATGTTTTTGTTTCCTTCCCTCCCCCCAGCATCCACCCTCTCCCACCCAACCACCCACATGGTTCCGCCAGCGCACCCCTCCCCCCCGAGGCCAAAAGCATTCAAAATAGACAGAGACGCCCCCTCATCTGGTCCACGCCTCCACTCGACACATCACGAGCGATTCCTCTTCGCCTCATCCGGGCGTGTACCACTCCGTCCGAAACTTTTACGTCCTCACGCTATTGTTCGCGTCCCCTCGGTTATCGTCGCCCCAGCGACGGCACCGAAAATTTTTCTGCTCCTCGTCCGAAAATTTACGCGGGTGAAAAAAATACCGAATCCTTTTTCTTCTTACACGGTTTGTATAAGCACGGCTTTAAACATGTGACTATCCGAGAGTGAACTGCGGATTATTCGTCATCCCACTTGCATGGTTCTCATAAAATTGCTATTTCGTCTCATTGCAGGAGAGAGCAATTGCTTAGCCAGTATGTACAGGAAAAATAACATATTTCACTGATGCATAACAACGAAATTAAAATGTTTCCTTTTGAATAATTTTAAAGATTTTCATTGCGTACTGTGTGGATGTTATATGGATCCAGATAAATTTAAATTGTCACACATTAGAAGTTAATGTTTCAGGATTTACTTTATGAAACTGACTCACATGGAATGATTTCTCACTATTATTTTCTCACTACAACTCCTCACGTTTTGTAACTAGCGACGTATCTTCAAATATTTGCTTAATAGTTGCTGGAGAGGGAGTAACATTGAATTCAATATTTTACATGCACTGGGTAAAAGGAATAAGCTGGATTATTTGAAGCAATATTAGATTTTAAATACAGGAAACAATTTTTATCTGTTTGATATTTGACTTACATTCTCCTTTGATTTCAATAACCTTTAAGTTGAATGCTCGAGTTGTTTATTTAATTACTTCATAAACCGTGACCTTATTATCCTGCGCTTTTCTTCTTCCCTTCCCCCATCCCTCCAGTCACACATCATTGGAAAAAATGGCTCCCCAGAATGAAGAATTACCTTCCTCTCCCTCTCCTTTTCCCTCCCAAGACCCAGTTGAAGTATATATGGACTTGTAAAAACCAAAACTGTACCTTCGCAGTGGCATTATAGGTGTCAACCTATTGATAGCAAAAATTAAAATCGTGGATTATACTGTGCGACATATATTTCCATGTTCTTAAATTGAATTGAAAATTTGCACAGCCTGTTACACATTAACTTAACTCAGATGATTCCTTTTTCCTAAAGTTTTTCTTTTTTCACCGCTTCCCAACACATTACATACTTTACGCATTATTCTATCTCTCATCCAATATTTCACACAAAGTTTCTCATTTCAAGTATATGCATGCTTTTTCAGGTGCACGATTCCATTTTATATCATTAACATGCCAGAACAAAGAACTGGGAATACAAACGTCCGCGTGAGAGACTGGGTCACACTAGAAATGTTGGTCCCAATTCAAATCGTGTCAATACTCTTAAGTAAAGGGTTCCACTTTGCCTCTGCGAGTGGCTACCGGGGAAAGTAGGTCTCAAAAATCACAATGGACATTCCATCTGACCTCCTCTCCCTTTACCATGGTCTACTCCTGTCTGCCCTCTCATACCGACTCTTCTGCTTTAACCTCCGTTTCCTCTAATCACCTTCTCAATGACCTCACTAAAAACCCCATCCTCTTTTCAGCATCCCTTTCCCTCGCTTTTCTGGTCCCTTTGAGTATATATTAGAGTGCTGGCGCTGAAAATGATGCTCAAGAGTTGAAACCAAGCCTAGCACACAGGAAAATTGAGCTTGAAATGCGACCAATATGTGTTTTCTTGACGAGAATAAGTTAGGAACTGAGCCCGGAGAACTACGCAGTGACACTGAATTAAATGCATGATCATCGGGCTAAATGAAATGAATAGTACATCAACACATTTGTTTTTTTTAGGGAGAGCTGACTTTTTATGCTATTTTTCATTCCAATTCCACCAAATCAAATATTTATGTAGCAAAATGAAATGATTCTCTTATAAACCAATGAATTATGGAGAAAATTAAGTTGAAAAAAATTTATTTCGCTCTAATTTGGCAAAAAATCAAGAACGCCACGGGAATCGAAAAAAATGCTTTATATTGCTATGCGTGGGGCTCAGATGGGAGGTGTAGAAGATCCGTTGATTACTTCCCTACACGAGGTAACAGCATGACTTCGAATAATTGGAGCTAGAAGATGACGTGCATATAATAATTCTAGCCACAAATATACATTCGAGAAATAAATATTAACAAAAAAATAAAAGAGATTCATGGCTGGAAAGAGAGGCTGGGGAAAGTTTCAGTGGAACAAACTAAGCATATAGCAATAATATGTAAGAAAATAATCCTTCGTCCTACTTCATTTTTCTTTTCTTCCTTCCTCTCTTATTCTATAGAAGGAGATCTGGGGTGTGATCACGATTCTCAATAACCAGTGTGCTCGCGTTAGCGTTATTTTTTAGTTCCGCTTATGAGAGAGTAAACGTAATATTAATTATTCAAATTTTGTTGGGTGCTTTAAATTACTAGGTAGGTTTAGTTAATGGAGTGCATTACTAAGACAGTAGCTGTGAGCTTGCCCTCCTGTATCGGTATGCGTTTTGGATAACCATAACAAAAATCGAAAGAAGAAACCGTTATTCCATCATGTATCATCATATCATTCATAATCAGTAATGAATAATATGTAAATGTAGTACTCTATTTTCCCTAACTTCATCCCGCAGTCTCGCGTATGTACGCTCCGTGAGGATTATAATTATTCCCTCAGTGTTGAGTTTGGAGCAAACGTGGAACGGTTTGCGTTTCACCGGTCGGGGATCTTGCATTTTATCTCCGTGCTTTGAGCTGTGATGAAAACTTCAAGTGCAATCCTACCTCTTAGGTTCCATTTCTATATTTCATAATAATCGCAGAATATTTTTTGCAAATTTTTCAATAGAGAATTTTTACGAATCAAGAGAATACCCATATAATGTTTTTTTTTAATTAGGAGTTTGCCTAAGTAAGCATGTGGAAGAAAATCTCTTTGTACTTTTCATTAGAATAGTTTACCACTAAACGGGATGAGAGACCATTTATGACCTAATGTCAACATTAATACAGCAAAATCGGTACCTGAGAAAATCTTAATATGCCTATTCACAGAAATTCTACACAAGTAGTATGACTAATTTTATTAAATTCACTCAGCGTTTTCACGGACTGGAGTTTCTCAAGGTTGCAAGAATAATATCATCATGATATATTGCACTTAATGAAGAATTATTTAATACACAATTGAAATGGAAATTGGTTTGAGAGCAATAAAATTTCATCTGATTTTAAAATATTTTTATCGCATCCTTCAAAAGCTATCCTCAATATTTGTATTGCTTCGTTATCTTTAAGCTTAAGTTCTTAGTCCTATAGTCTACAAGACGAATTTCATCCCTCGGGATTTCATTATATTTCACCAAAATGTCAAAGACCAGGCTCACTGGCTCTAATAAAGTTTATCGTAGTCTTAAGGAGATTTTTCATTATGAAATACACTCTTTATGGAGAAAAAAGTTCCAAAGAGTGAATTTCAATTATTTTACGTGTCATAGAGTTGAACGGTTATTCTTTCATTCCCTTTGCTCTTGTACTTTCTTTTCCGATTTAATGCCGTTTCATGTTCCACATTTGTTACAGCTTATATCGTTAATGGCACTCATTTGTTTCCAACGCGCGATCTTTTCAACTTGCAGAAGTTTTTTTCAGAAAGTTTTTTCTTAAAAAGAAACACTATTTAACATAATCTTCACTGAATTAATGGGCTAGGTTCCAAAGTTAGTTATTATTTAATCTATTGTACTAACCTAAGTTCAACGTCGAGCGCATTAAATCTGAGATTCCAACTCGACCGAGAAATAAAACTTGTTAACAAAGTGTGAACACCCAACAATGAACGGTTGGATGTATAAGACCCATTTGCGAGGGCCGGAGCAATGAAAATGAACTATCAATGAAAATGAACTTTAAACTATTCAAATTAATCTCAAGTAAAAAAATAGTAAAAACAGTTGAGCCAATTTCATCTATGTAACTAGAAGATGCCTTACTAAACCTTTGTAGGGACAATAGTAAAAACAACTCTTCTCTATGAAAATAAACGGCATGTAAACTCTAGGTGTATCTTAATACATTTCCCAAAATTTCTTAACATAAAACTAATAAGAAGATGTGAACTATAATTTATATAACTAAATATTCAAGAACTCATTTAAGACGATGCCTGTAGTAACTAAGCAAATTACAACCTATACGCACAAATGGCCACAGCCAGGACAGATGGTCAGGGCCAGAACGATTTCCTATTCATCTTTTCACTTTTGCTAAGTGAAGGGGGAATCGGAAAGCCATAGAAGGAGGTAATTGCTCGTAATTTGTTATGCTTTGGTGCATGACTGACATAAGCACATGCATGATAACTGTGTGTAAAAAAAGAAACAAACAAACGAGGGAAACGCTAATTTTCCAACAATAGTGCGTTTAAAAAGTCTAACGTTTATTCTATTTTGCAATTCTCTGGCCCGCGATTAACTGCTATAAAAATCACTGACACAACCTCTTATTAATCTTGAGAGAAAATACGCATGAGAAGATTATACACAAATAATATCGTCCTGGATAGGTACATGAATGAAACGGAAGTACGTTCATGGCATACGGAAACGGAAGTACGTTCAAACGTTATTAAACTCATGGTTCCAGCTCTCAACCTCCGCTGTAAAGGGATAAAATGATAGAGAATCATCATTAAAAGTTGAAAAACTTAAAACCCTACAAAATGGGACTGGGTCACGACATTAGATTAGCGTTGTTGCATGCCTAACTTTTAGCTCTTTAATCCAACGCTATACATTGCCGGGAGCAAGTACTTGGTTAGTACAAACAGCAGTAGTGAAAAAAACGTAAAATAGGAAGAAAATATTCCGTTTTTCTATTTTCGGTACTAAAGAGACAGTTACTAACTTTTCATTTGTAATTATCAAGCTGCTTGGATGACAATAAGATTACAAAAAATACTTTTTAGTATAATGGAACTGATTTTAGCAAGAGAATACCCATTTCGATAGCACTTTGTCCCCAGTTCAATTATCTAAATCATTCTTCCCAGTTGTTCCCATATCATTTGAAAATGTGCCAAAAATTTTTACGATCCTGCATTTTTCCAGAAACACTAGCCACTGCCGGATTCCCTACCAAAATGCTGCCAATAACTCTTCCCCTATAGTGATTTACTGCTTCTGCCGATATATATTTAGGGATATTTATTACAATGTCAGCATAAGTTTTTTTCACCGATGACTTATCGTTTCGTGGTGTGGGAAAGAAATGATTCTAAATATTAATCACGGTGCATTGACCGCGACATTGAATCACCTTCAAAGATTTATTTTTGAAAGTTAAAAATCCGAATAAAAACTCAAAGGTATGCACTTTTTATTGATTTCCCTGATTTGGTTGAAGAAATGAAACAATAGGCATAAGCATAGGGTGTAGAAAATTCTAGCAATGAACATGTGTAAATAAAAAGTAATAAAGGATAGCTAAACAGTTGTTCACAAATTAGATGAAAACATTCATTGTCAGAGCCTCATTTATGGAATAAAGCATAAAGAAATGCCAAAGACTAAAAAAAGGCTAGGTTAATGCTAGGGAAAGGCTAAGGAAGCCTGAAAGAATATGTGAAGGCATATATCAATGGATCATAACCACAATATTTCTGTCACATAATAAGTGAAAATGGTTCAAAATTTATGTATTTTGCGTAACAATTCCATTGAGCGACAATAAGATTTATACATATATTTCAATAAGCCACAACAGTAGAGCGATCCACATTTCACCACGACATCTGAAATGTATTCATATTTTCCATTTTTTGTCGACAATCAGCTCGCGTATTTCAAAGACTCTAAATTAATGATCCAATTAACTATTTTTTATTCCAATGAAGCTAAAGTTTTCAACCAACCGCCGTTCTAAAGCAATTTTTGTATTGGTGATCTATCGGTAAAGGTAGGTCAAGATTAGGTAAAGGTCACCACTACTACTCTTTAAGATAACCGTAGACCTCTACCTTCTCACACAATCGCTTTATCCAGGTATACGTCCTACCTCTCTCCCTTCCATTAACAGGTTTTCTCTCTTTCTCCCCTGCCTCGCTAACCTATGCTTATATAACTTAGGGGTTAGATGGAAAAAGGGACTTTTTAAGTCTCGATATCTCCCCAATAAAGACGTTAATCTATATATATAACCCAAAGTCCTCCCCTCTTACCACGGCCATCAAAGTCCTCTTCCCTCTGTTTTATTCACCGCCTTGAAGATAAGCAAAAACGTGTACCATCAAAAACATCTTTAAGTATTCTAATAACCACAATCGCATCCAGGATTACCACCTATATCCGAAGTTGTCGTCACCATACAAGTCTTTTCTCCAGCAACGCTTAGTTGATGATTCGAAATGCCACTTTTTCAGCCAGTAAAATTTAACTAATTGTTCAATAACCGTCACATTCTATCCATTATGTATTTAGTCTTTGGGGCAATAAAAGTATCCTAGGATTCTACGAATGAAAAAAATGCATCATCTATTTTATTACTGAATTCTTCAAAAATTGCTGCAATTGTACCCGACTCCCCAGCTTATCTTCACCTAATTTCTTAAAATGTCATCCCAATTTCCCTACATATTATTTCTTTATCAAGGTTATCCTTCCCTACGTTGCTTTTATTTGCTCTCAGACTACACAGCTCACATAGTATTTTTGCGTACTCCATTCACTTATCCTGAACTTTTTTCTATTGCCATTAATTTCTGCTGGTCCTTGATCGTTGGTACCAGCAAAATGATACCACGCAATCTAAATTTTCCACCTCAGTGAAGAATACACTCGTTTCTCTTTATACCAATATATATATTTTTACTCCTATTTACGATAAAATAATTCAACAATATTTTCAATAGTGTACTGAAGATATTCAAAATCGTGATTTCTAAACCAATCGGCAACAATCACCTACGAAACTCAAATGCACCATTCCATGTTGGAACTATAAATACATATTTAGGGCTGCTGGGTAAAATGTGCAATTTTTCTCGTAATTTTTTATAGACTATATGCAATTTTTCTCGTAATTCTTTTTAGACTATGTTCATGATAATAGGGTATTTGGGCATTCAAACCTACGACAAATAGAGTACCGCCTTCATGCGAGGCAGACGTGATGTAGTCTCGACGCCTTCTGAGATGGGTAGCAGCTGATGTGATTTTTAATTGGAAGATGGCTTTACTGTTTTTCATATTTTTCGATGAAAGTCTGAGTAGGATAGACCATAATGTATATAAAGGATAGGAGACACAACAGTAAAATCAATAACTGTTTCTATTGTGAATAACAGAAGGTATGTTTTAAGAGGAAGTTTTCAATCAGCTGGCGATGGGATATCTAGTGTATCACCTGAATTACACACACGTATATTATGCCCTCAAATTTTATTAAATTCTGTCGACAATTGTCGACCTATAAGCAATATGTGACTGATAATCTTTGTTGATATAAGCTTATAAAACAGTAAAGTGCGACCCCAAATCACCTGACACCTACGTTGTCAAGTGTTATGGTGTAAATTATTACAAGTTGAAATTAAATGTGAAGGTCTCTTTAATCCACCAAACAACCACTTGTGTTCAGAATAGCAGCCACCGAAGTGATGCGTAAGCAAAACCTTCGATTCATTAAGTGAGCTTAATATTTCCTTTGGTCACTGATGCTGCGTATATGTCGTTCATGAAAAATTGTATGCATGATATTACACAATAAATCTACGAACACTCATGTAGAATTTTAAGGGAATGGAGTTTCATGAAACTTATGTTGTCTTACATAAGAGAGTAAGTGAGTAAGATAATCCATGCTGCATCTAAATAAACTTTTTAAATAATTTTATGTTGATATGAAACACCTAAACTCCATTGTAACGTGTTTGGAATTATTGAGCATGATATGACGCCCACATTGTGATCTACACAAATACATATCAGGAGAGAATATATATTAGTTATCACGAGTGAAGTAGGAAGTGAAAAAAAATTCTTATTATGTGATGTTACTTATGCAACTGTGTTTTCGCTTGAATGACAGTCATCAACGACTGACTGTACACTTAATTTCCCTTAAAATGTCATATTGATACTAACGAATCTCTTTAGTTTATGAATTGGCATTAGCTCACTGCCTAAGGGGCACCATTATCAATGTATTCGTGCATTATGCTTGTTACAATTAATTGTGGCTTCTTTATCAGCTATAATGACAATTTAAGTAAGTTTAGTTGACTCTAATAATTAAGATTAGTTGACTGGACCGAAAACTAATCCTCTCCTTCATCCCGTAATTTTCAGAAAAGTGATTAAAAAACCTGCCGTTCTCTGTATTCACAAAACAATAACCCTATAGACCAGCCGGTGATATATGTAGTAATAGTGAAAGTCTGAATATAAATGAGGTAGTGGACTACTGCAGCAAATGGTTGATGTGAAAAAAATCAATTCCCTTGGTTACCCTGCAAATTATATGAATCATCGTATCTCCTCATCAAATTACGATTATTGTACCATTCATAAAAATCTCTCCCACATTTTACCACAAATATTTAATTAAACTACGCCAATTCCTCTTTCTTATATCCAAGACGTCGACTAAGACGGATTTCTCAATATTAATGTGTCTCTGTAAGCACAAGCAAGTATTCCAAGATCTTGTGCTTTTCCAACGAATTACTTACGTTAATTGTTTTGGGATCTTCGGCTAGGTTATGCATCCCATGTTCGCCAATGCCTCATTGCTCTACACGCACACTGTTTTCAACGCTGATGATTTTTCATATCGCCGTTCCGGAATAACAGTGACACAACTGTAAAAACGGTGAAATTGACATACATGAGTGAATGGCATTAGAATTGGTAAGGGTATGCGGTGGTAAAACAACAGATCACTAGTTACTCTCTAGACCGCTATGGGGCAGTTGCGTCGTCGTTGAAATGTCAGTCCCGCACTGTGCCTCTTCGAGAGAACAACGGCTCAACCGTCAGTTGGTCATGAGCGAGAGACGTTTGCATGTCAGTGCAACAGTGACGTATTTGTGATCAAAGTCTGAATTTCGGAATGCCCTCTACAGTGCTACAATGACGTAAGTGTACATCGTGTCGTTGTTAGTCATAACTTAAGGCAATTTTAGTGTCATAACTGCTCTTTCCGCCAGTGTTGAACTAACAACTTTACTATTTATACTTCATAACTGTTTCATGTGTCATTGTTGTCCTAAACTGCCGGCTTCAATAGGGATGCTTTCTGTAGGACCAAACATGAGCGAACGACTTGAGAGAGTGGAGAAAATGGTGTGCATGGCTCATGACGAGATAGAGAAGACAAGTGGAGTTCCAGAGAGTGAAGATGTTGCAGAAGAAACATTATGTGCCTAATGAGGAAAACATTCCATTTTATAAATAATATTTCAATGGACCAGACCATTAGTAAGTACCAAACTTTAGAACTTGATCCCACTGCAAAACCAGCAAAAGAACAATTGAAGTGGGTGGTTAAAAAATGGTGGAAATTGGGGTTAAAAATTAAACTTACCGAGAGTTGTAGCTGAAGTGATGATAGGTTAGATATGGTTTCATCAGGTTCAGGTGATATTTTGGAACCATCAAGCTGTGACGAAACATCAAGCAGTGATGATTCACCACGTTCTACTACAGTTATTTCCAGTATTCAAATTCCAATTGCGCAAGGGGGTGTGATATTGGAGTCATTGGACAATCTGAACATGTGAAAGGAAAAAAAGAATGCGAAAAGTCAATGAGTGGCAAAAAGTAAAAGCTAAAATTATGAAAAATACTGGGTAGAGTTACACATCTAGAATGGGGAAACAAGTTAAAACCTGGAATATAGGCCCTCCTTAGGTCTTGATAAGTGTACTCTCTCTTGTTCAAAGAGATTAACTGATGAATTCAGAAAACGTCTTTTCACGGATTATTGGGCACTGGGTTCTCTCCAATGTCAATAGGATTTTCTTGCTAAGTGCGTGTAACAACTTGTTCTAAAGTACCTACCGACGTATATCGTCAAGATAACCTAGGAGACCCAACTGTGCTTTCTATGTAATGAATGGTGATAAAATATTCGTGTCTGCAAAAATATTTTTTGATAAATACGTTAGGGATAACCGAGAGAGCAATTCGGACAGTAATCAAAGGAAAAATGAATGGAACTGGAATGGTGCCTCCGGATAAAAGAGGTTAGCAAAATAATCATAAAAAGATAGATGAATAAATATTAGATTCAGCAAGGAGCCACATAAATTCGATTCCTCGTGTCGAGAGCCATTATGTGCGGAAAGATATCAAAAGAAAATACATAGATGGTTGTTTGACTATTGCAAATATGCACCGTAACTATTCATCTGAATGGTCTGTAGCTAACAAGATCGCTGCAAATTATGACACCTATTCCCTTATAATTAATGAAGAATTTAACATTGGATTTTTCTTGCCGAAGAAGTATCAGTGTGGTGATTGAGAGGCGTTTAAAAATACAACAGGTGATGAGAAGAAAAAGCTTGAAGAATCCCATCAAGAGCATCTGGAAGAAAAAGAACGGAGTCGAATGGAAAATGCGAAAGACAATGAAAATGCTGGGAAAGATGAAATACTATTAGCAGTATATGACCTACAAGCAGCCCTACCAGTTCCTATGGGCCAAACTTCAGCCTTTTTCTACAAGTCAAGATTGGATTGTTTCAATTTTACTGTGAGTATTATAATAATTATGTTAATGCCCTTTGGGTTACTTTTACCTACAATCCAGCAATTAAATCGCTCTCTTTAATTATAGATAACTGAAATTGGAAATGGCAACACACTTACGTTTTTTCTGGCATGAAGGATTAGGGCATAGGGACAGGGGCGTCAATTAAATAGGCACTGGAGTCTATCGATGCGTTGAGCACTTGTCTAGTAAAATGGAACCCTGGAAGATATGTTGTGCTTTATTCGGATAATTGTGGAGGCCAACAAAAATACATGAAAGTTTACGAATGTTGGAATTCTGTTTATTCAGTGAGAATTTAAATTAAACCAACTTTCAATTGTAACTTTTTCATATTCATGTTAGCAATTTATCCGTATGAAGTCGAACACCTTGAAATCAAGTCGTTTACTCATAAATACTTTATTCGAGGGCACACACAAAATGATGGGAACGCAATCCATAGCATAATTGAGACATCTTTGACTCGAGTGAAGAAGTCAGGACCAGTGTACGTTCCTGACCAATATGTTTCACTAATCAGAAACGTGAAAAAGAAAGGGAAACCCCTGCAAGTATGGAAAATGGGTATGAAGACTTCATAGATTCCAAGAGTTTATTTAACGAGATGGCCCCAAAGATGTCCAAGGATGTTAAAATGTCTGCAGTAAAATGCTAAAATTTGAGAAAGGTAGCAAAGTTTTTTTCATTAAACACCTACAGCTATAAACAACCATATTGAGGGGAAGTTGAATTCAAGAAGGCAAGGTTTCGATTTTATGATAGGATAGATCCAAGTAACTTACATTGAAGCCTAAATACTCCAGAAAAATTGTCCTCCATAACAACAAATTGAATTACTTGAAAAGTCCGTTGTCTCAGGCGTAACTTTATGGAATTTGCTTAGGATATTGAATGATAAGCAGTAGCTTTGTAACTGTTAACTTTGTTAACTCACCTGATGATGACGTGCTACGTCGAAACCAGGTGTCGTTTCCAATAAATACATATGTGGAATTACAAAGTTACTGCTTCTCATTCAAGACTTGAAAAGTTTGTGATTCCGCACTTCTAACATGATAACTCAATAACATGATTCCGCACTACTATGAATCATTCTGGAATTTTATGAATCCTTAAAATGAATACAAACGTTTTTTGAAATACCTTACTGTATTAATTTGTGTAATAAGTTCCTTTTTTCCTTGATTAATTTTTTGTAATGGTGACTGCCATGTTTCTAATTAAAATGATTACGTTATAATAATTTTGCAGCATAAAAAACTATTATAGACATAGTAAACATTGGTTTGAAAATATTATGTAGATTTACCTAAAAATACCTATGTTCCACTTTGGCAGTGTCCATTTCGGAGGAACAATGACATTATTACAATCCACGTTAAAAAAGGTGGGGAAATACCCCACTACAGCAAAGGTGATGACATCCAAAGGTCTGGATATTGGAAGTATGTAATCTTATGCGCTATATTATATATGAATATGCTATATTTTTACTATTATTGCCTGTCACGAGAATGTTTGAAATATCCACGCTTTGTTTTAATGCTCTGCTGTAAAATCTATGTTTTGCAATTGCGTCATTGTTCTTCCGGAATGACGATATGCTCTCAATCATAAGCCCTCTTCTCACTCATGAGCCCTGAAGACGATGCTCGTGATAATGTCAGGAAACGCGGAAGCTTAAACCCGACGGAAAAGCCGGGATGACTTCACGAATAAAACCAAGTATTATTTAGGGCTATAGTCCCAAAATTGGCCAAGTTGCGGCACTTAAAACTCACTTTTATGCCGCATCGTATGCGCATGGCCAACCATCCCTCCCCCCATCTTGCGACTGATTGCCGAATGACTCAGCCCAACTGTTTTTATTGCGCATCGACCCACTAACTCGTCCTGTCCCCTCGCTTTTTACAGTGAGATGAAATGGGGCGCATTTATTTTCGAGGGGCCATCGGCTGATCAGCTATTGAAGTATCTTTGCCCTCTCCCTCCCTCTCTCCTCCACGACAAAACCATTCCTTATACCCTCCCACCTAAATCCCTTCGCAAAGCAATCCCTTTTCTTCATTCTCCCTCTCTCTCTCTCTCTCCCCCCCCCAACTCCCTTGTTTGGAACAAACCTCGATCTCTTTCTCTTGTCTTCCATTACTCTCTCCTCTGCGCTGACTTTAAAAGATCTCTCTCTCTCCCTTTCTTCTCAGCTCCCCACTTCCAAGGCCTCTCATACTCAGAACGCCAGCCTCCTCTTCTTCCTTTTATTCGTCATCCTATTCTCTCAGCATCATCCTCTCTTCCTATAACCCCTGCCACAGAACTTCTTCCCCCCCCTCCCTCACACTGCCCAGTCTTCGTTCGTTTTCCTAACCCCAATGCCTTCCGCCCCTTGGGGAGATATCCGATGGGATAGGGAGAGGTGTCTCTTTCGAGCACTTAACTCGGATTGGTTCTAATTTTTGCCAGAATTTTTCCCGCCTAAGACGGCAGGAGAAAAGAAGAGGTAAGGGGTATCGCAAGAAATACTTTGCTGTGCGAAAAGAAAGTGACGAAGTGAAAGCAAGGGGTGAAAGAGAAGGAACAAGAAAAGCAAGTTAAATTTTAGTCAGATAGCCTTTAATCTAATCCCGAGTGACTCGAGAAATAAACGTTTCTCTTGAGTTTCCTCGCAAATTGCATGCTTTTGAGACCCGAGGAAACGTATTGCCAAGGGCTTCATTTTTTTATTTGAACTGAATAAGGAAAAACATATACAATGCGACCCTTTCCGACAGAGGATGAAATTATATTTTCTGCTTGGAAAGACGTCCCGACGCGTAGCTGGGTACGTTCTCTTTAAAGCATTTCACGTTTAGCTGACTCTTCAGCGCTGTATTTCGACGCCCTCGCACGCATGAGAGGAGATTGGCTCGCCAAATAAGGGCTCTTCAAAAACTCAATACGTTAGCAAGAACTTCAGTAGAGAGACGTGAAAGTATATTTAAGCAACCATAAAAAAATGACCAAGTTTGATATTTATTCAATGCTGTTTCAACTCAAGCACGCACTTGGTTCCGCTAAAAATCAGTTAGAATACTAAAATATTACACTGAAGACGCTGTATTCTAGATGAAAGACGCACATGTTCTTTCGTACTCCAAACTCATTGTCTTGAGAGATAGGGTCATTAGCGTGTCAAAGAGATGAATCATTCTGGCCTCCTCCTGGGTACCTACATCACCAGGTGCACTTAAATCTCCAACAAACAAAAAAGAGAATCTACCCCTCCACCATGTGAGGCGACAAATCCCGGACAATATATATCCAACTCTCACCTTCTCCCCTTGTAAGATGTTAAGGTAAATTTAACACACCGTCTTAAATGGAATTTTTGGGAGGTGAAACATAAAATAAGGGTGAGAAATTTGATCTACTTCCTTAATGTGAGTTGTTAACTTTGGGCAAACGGCTCGCGGATGACGGGGAAGAACCCGTGGGGCGAGAAAAGGCGGAGAGGTAACGGCTTTAGCGAATCCAGAAACGGTGAATGAGTTAGAGGGGAGGAGTGGAAGGTTAGGATGAGAATGCGAGCAAAAAGAGAAAGGGAGGGATGGGAAGAGAATGGCACGGGGACAAGATATACGGACGAGGACGTTGGAGGGAAAATTTTGCGGAGGGAAGTGCTTGGAGGTGGTAGTAACTCTCTTCATCCTTCCAGCCGCAAAAGGGTTGGCGGCCAACGTTGAAGTGGTTTCAGTAGGGGACTCTCTCCCTCTCTCTCTCTCCAGGGAAGGAAAAAGGTGCTACTGTTAGGGGGGAGAGGGGAGAGGATAATGGAGGAACGGTTAGCGTAACTAATGAGCTCTTGGGAGTTTACATCCCGAGAGCTGTAAGTAGCATCCAGCAGCAAAGATTGCTCTAATTGAAACGGAGCCGGAAGCCATTGCTCCTCCTTATGCGGGAGTTGTTGCGAGGGGATTGTTACCCACCACCCGATCCACCCTCCTTCTCACACTCTCCACACCCCGCCATGCATCCAGTCACCCTACCCTATCTTCCCAACTCGATGGGACTGTAGATGGAAGGACTCCGGCGCGCGATTGTGTTTCAGCATTTGGCGAGAGAGCCGGAAGCACCGGAGGGATACTACCGAGGAAGGCAAAAGTAGAGTAACACACATACACGCGGACGAGTGGTTGCAGGAGGGCGTTGTTGCGAAAGGAGAGTCTCACGTTACCGGTTGCTAGTAATGAGCGACGTGTGAAACTCTGTGGAGTGATTCGGCGGTTATTCCACAAAAACGAAGCTACGAAGGAGACTTGAATAACAAAGAGAGAGAGAGACCAAAGGATTCGAGTAGCAATGCACAACGTCATCTGAGTCGAGTGTAAACACATACAAATAATGCGATCTCTTACTCGTGCGTTAGCTCATTAGGAGCGTATAGAGAGATATACAGGGGAGATCGCATACCTTCTTTTTTCCTCACTTTGCCCTACCCGTACATCCATCTTGTCTGTAAATAGACTGCAAAGAAAATTAAGGCGATGTACCCAATTAAAATACCTTTGAACTAACTTTATTCATTAACTCCTCCACTTATCGTCAAGAATTATGTTTTCTGGGAATTAAAAAAAAACGAAATATTACCCCAAAAATGAGTGACTTTGATCTTCGACATATTATTTTTAGCTTTGCGACAATGTCTCGGGTCACTTGTATCGTTATAATTAAGGCATCTTTCTGGTACGAGAAAGAAAGACAATGTTTTTTAATTCACTGAACACGATATCAATAGATCAAAGGATTTTGAGTGGAATCATTTCACTGATTTATCGCGATAGATATATGACAGGTGGAAGAATTATCAATCTCCTCGTTGGGTCTCCTCCCAAAGTTTCGAGTGGAGGAAATCCCTTTAGTTCCTCCAAATCCCTTTAGGTCGCCTTTACCAATTGCTCACGGGACTACTGCCGGGGTGGAGCAAGATAGATTGAGATGGGAGGGAGTATCCAAGGTTTAAGGTTACGAGGAGGAATATCAGAGCGAGAAGGAATTAATGGAATTTGAAGCTGGATTTTGAGACTGGCTGGAGAGTAGGAATAAAGAGAAAATTCTAGGGAAAAGGTGTCAGAGTTCCATGAACGATGAGGAAAGTATACCTAACCTAGAATTAATTTATATCCCTATAAAGATTACGACAATTTTAGCATGAACATTTTACAAAATATGTTATAAATTTACAGCAAACATAATTTGGTTTAATTAAATTATTGCGTGATGAATTTCTGAGACTTTTAGTGTGCACACAATAATGTAACATGGATGCAACAGGAACATTCAAAATTGATTAGAAAACATTACGTTCGGCAAATCAGCAAGTCAGTTTGGAATGTTTAAAAGAGCTTACATAGAATGATTCTCCGTAAAATATTTTATAACGAAGCGTCACTACATTAGCTTCATACCAATTTTATATATTTGGTTTAAATGTCACCTTAAACTCCTAAAGGCAAATTCGGAAGTATTTGAAGTATATGAAGGAAGGATAAGAAGAAAATGAATTAATCAAGAAGTGAGAAATGTAGGGGAATTGAGTTATATCCGAGTAATTTATGAATTGGGATTACCTGGAAAAATAATTAAAACAAAATTGATCCCAATTGTGGAACCCGTTACAATATAATTTAGTAAGTGTAAATAAAATGCCTACACCATGGGGAAGAAACCTTGAAACCCGCTTACGCTTCAGATTTCCTCCAGAATCTTTCTGAATCGAGGTTACTATTCTTCTTAAAGCTATCGTTCTATTCTACATGTTTTCTGTAAGGGTAATAAAAAAGAGGTATACATTCGGAATCTCAACCATTAAGTTATGTTTAATTTATTCGTGACATGAAATTAATTACACAAGGGGATTAAAATAATTGAATTTTCAACTCATTCCTCAGAAAAAATTAGAGTTTTCTTAGGTAATTACACTCCTCTAATTTACTACTGATAAATAAAAATATACTCTTTGACAATTCAATTTTTCTTTTGAAATTCCAGAGTTTATTCATTTATTTAGCAATCTCAATTGATACGCTATACTGTGTTTTGAAATGTTTGTCACCGGCTTCAGAATGTCAATGAGAAAGTAATAAATTGCTACGCCAGCGCAAGAATCTCTTCCCCCTGAGATCAGTTTTCAGGTATCCAATTCATTGAATTGAAGCTTTGTGGTCGAGAACAAAAGCATTTGATTAAATGCTACACACATGGTCACTCACAGGGAAATAATGGTAGGAATTTGAAAGGAAAGAGGCAGATTTTGAGGGAGTTCGTTTGCGAATATCAAGTCTGTCCACCTTGGATGAAGAGAGGAGATGGATTGGTTTAAGAGAAGATTCATAAAAATTAAAGATGATGACTGGATTGAACAAAAATTAATGGAAAGAGAAGGGGTCAGCTATTCTGAGGAAAAACAAAGGGTGATGAAAAGGAAGTTTTTCGTATATTCACACACGCAGCAAGCAGACTTTTCGGAGGAAACAGTTAACTTCCTTGTTAGACTGATACTTTGGTAATGGGCACATTTCATTAAATCAGGCGTCCTCGTAATTGACCTCACGTACAGATATGGGATTCGGAACCGAGAATCCATCACCGGGACCCATCAATTGGAAAAGGGTATGAGAGGAGAGTGCCCGGGAAAACGGCTCCTGGCCTCCAAACTCTCAAAAACCCCTTGACAGCCGGACATTTCATTAGACCACCGTTCCATTACACCGGCAAACCCATCCTTGGCCATTTCCTGCCTCTTTAAGTTTCCTCTAATCTTCCCCCTCTGTGTTTCCTCCTCCCCATTTCTCTCTACCCCGCTCTCTATATCCGGCATCGACCCCTTCCGCTCCTCCCCATCCCTCTCTCCCTGCTTGTGACCTTATCTTGTAGATCTCTCAGACCTCGGACCATCGCGTCACCCGCTCCTCCTCAGCAGAGACGAGAGGCATCTCAAACACTTAGTTTTCCCTCATCTTCGGTCTTCCTCCTGCTTATTTCAGTCTCAATTTTCTCTCTCTTCTCTTCCTCCCTTTTTTAGGATTGTTCCGGAACTTGTATTCCAGTCAGAGATGATCTCGAAAGTAAAGGGCATAGCATTGAGTTAGATTCTGTTGCACGCAAGAAATTCACCAAAAAAAAGCAAAACAACCGGACTTTTTCGGTGTTCCGTGACCCTTTTCTCCTCCCTCCCAGACCCACCTCTCCTCACCTTAATCAGACTTTCTGGCAATCACCTCGCCTTTCAATTCCGCCTCCTCTCTCCTGGTCTCTCCCTTCCCCCCATTCACTTCCTCCCCTGCTCCCCCTTGCCACCCTGCTAAATAAGGCGAGGTCTTGGGAGGAACGAGCTTTGCAGGACGGAGTTTGCCACAGAACAGTAAACAGCGTCTGCCTCTTCGATCGCGAAAGATATATATTCATGTCTCTAGCTGCTCCCGGAGCAAACTCTATTTGCTCAAGGAAGATAACTGTCATGGAAGAATATTTATCGTTTGAAGCTATGAGCTACTATCTTTCTCGTGCTCCTATCGTAGTAGAATGTATGCTAAATGCATCCGAACTTTGCCATGAAACTGTCTCAAAAATGATTCAAATTACTATCGATTACGTTTTACGGAATGTTACTTAATTAAGGAGTTATATTCCCTTTGA
Organism: Pyrrhosoma nymphula; assembly: GCA_963573305.1. NCBI lineage: Eukaryota > Metazoa > Arthropoda > Insecta > Odonata > Coenagrionidae > Pyrrhosoma > Pyrrhosoma nymphula. Next base: position 32,608,313 of record OY754336.1, read on the forward strand.
CTCCAAATTTAAAGTCACCAACGTATAATGGACCTACCCTTAAATATTTTTTATACGAAGAATATGCAATACAAATTTGATTTTATCAACGCTTTATCTATAGATAGTTCTTTTGAATAAAACATTAATAGATGTTGAAATAAATACCTTATGTTATAATTGTTACCGTTTTAAATCTTCACACAATGAACGTTTCTTGATCCTTTTTTAAACCAAGAAACTTGACGCCACATTATCAATTGTTTTAAAATATTTTATTTATGGAACTGAAGTGAGCTTACATAATACCCTAGATTATTTTTCGCACATTGTAGTAAATTTAAAATGATTTAACAGAATTTCATTGAAATGATTGAAAAATATGAGACTTTCATGGGACATTTATTAAAAAAGCGTGCAAATGGCTTGTTGAATTGAAATTAAAGCAGCAAGCAAAAAGAAAATCAAATCTATATAAGTCATGTAGTATATGTACGTTGCATGTTGGCCCTTTACACCTATGTGACAGGGGTAATGAATTCCATCAATAATAGAACGATACGCTAAAATGACAATGAGACATCCAGGAGATAAACCTCGGTAAGGAAGGTAGTAATGGCTTGCAACTGGAACGTAGTTAATGCACTCCATTAACCATTAAACAGTACATGAAAGCACAACCCAGAAATAGTGTGAAAGCTGTTGATAATCCGTTTCATTGTGAAAATGACAAATGTGAAGGTTAAGATCACCTAATTATTTTATTTCCAATTCTCCGCAGATATTTTCTTCATAAACACAACTCGATTTCTTTAAAAATTTCAATGTCTACAGTTACGACGGCAAACCAACTACTACATTTATTCTCATATGTAAATATAATCAACAAAGACGGTAGCTTGGGTAGCATTAAGAAAAATAACCTAATTGCGTTTAATGTGTCGTTACGTTATGAATTCATAACATTATTTGACTATCAAAATCAATTATTAGAAGGGAGTTTAGTGCTTGAGGTCAATGGTTCTCGATCAGCACAATATTATATAATATTTCTATATTTCATGGTATACACAATATGTAATGTATTTCTTCAATTATTCCGTCTCTTAAGTAGCTTAATCACGATTTTAACAATGAGAATAGCGTTCTATTTGGTTGCAAATGAAATTCAAGATATTAAGCCCATGTTTAAGCCTATTTTTATCTCGTAAAAGATGAAAACAATTAAGCCACAGGATGACCACGAGGAGTAATAGATGACCGAGCGTTGGGGAGGGGGGTAAAAGGGGGAAAGGGTGGGAGTGAGGTCGGCTGTTGCTTATAGCGAAAGAAAGGGCCAACCACCCCCTGGTGGTGCCGTCCTATGAATTCCCAACTTCCTCCATCCTGGACCGACGCCAGACTTAATGCTGCGGCACCTCCCCTTCTGGACAATGGGGCTCGATTCCTCGTATATACGTCACCCAGCCTTATCCGACAACAATGGCGTAGTGTCCACTTGCGTATGCGCCATTTCCTATTCCTGCGGAGGGCGGCCGTAAAAACTGAGAGCCGCTTGTTAGTCTACAGCACTAACCTGACACAAGTTTTTAATGAGCGCCAGTAAAAACGTTACGAAAAGGAAAAATAAAATTCACCGTGACTCCCTCCTCCACGGATGTATCGATTTTTTTTGTCCTACAATTTGCATTTGCCATTTCATTTGCGTCGCCACCGACGTGGTCATCCGGCCGGACCCCGCTAAACCCCCTCTCCACTGAAGTTCCAATCCAAAGGGTTTTGCCATTTCCCCAATTTGAAACCACCTGGTTCCCGTTACCCCCCCCTCTCCCACTGCCCCTGTAGCGAGCATCCCTCGTCCGGGGCTTTTATGCCTCGCCATTTTCCTCGCTTCCATTAACCCCCAGGGTTTCCATCTCGCTCCGAAAACCACCTCCTTTCATTAAACGAATTTCTCTCCGTCTCTCTAAACTCCCATTATGATGGAAATATATCCATTTTTTGTCGGTTTTTATCCCTTTAAACTTGCATTTGTTTTTTCACCCAGCTTTTTTTAAAGCGGAAATTCATCAAATCACACCAATTTTTTTGCCAACGTCAAAGTGTTAAGCACTCTTCATCATAAAAACATATGGTTTTGAAATGAGAGCTTAAAGCACAAGGACGTATTTCCTCTAGAACGCTAATTGTCTTGGACTGAAGAATAACTAAAAAGAAACCGGAAATTTAGCTCTCGGCAAGGTAAAGTAACAAATAAACAGGCCCAATGACATTATAGGAAAGGAATATCTAGACAAAGTATTTCTCTTTAACAAGAAGGAATGTATCATTTAACAGCGTGTAATAGTTTCACTCAAAAAGGTTTGCAATAGATAAGCCTCAGCTATTTTATCTTGGATACCTATTAATATTACCTAATGATAAGAAAAAACTCTTATTTCTGAAGAAAATGTTGTCTTATGGGATTGAACTAATACTTACGCACCAACTACTTACAAGAACTTCCATCATATACATAACAAATTATAGCCACTATGTCAAATTCCACTGAAGGTATTTACTTATAATAAAAAATTATTCTTGATGGAACAGAACAAAATCTATTGTTTTCTCCCTGATGGAAAATTACCATGTACACATACCGTAATACCTCAATAACACGATAAAGTATATTCAAGCTTTAGGGTTTGAATAAAATTTTAATTTCGCATGATTATTTAACTTCATGCTTCTCAGAGCAAGAAATTTTTTAACTTCTGAAAATTTTTAGAAAATTACAAAAATAAACATATTATATGGATGCAAAATAATTCCATTTTTTATGGAGCAGAAAGCTCTCAGACGCGGTATCAAAAATCGGCAATCAGCACTATCGAAGCATGTCTCAGTCCTTTCAAAATGAGGAGATAATAGTAGCCATTATGATATCACTGCATATTCAACAATGCAGTGGTTATAAGGGAGAGGGGAATCTGGCTATTAATGCTAGGCTATAAACATTTTAATAGGCTACATGGTCGACGTAGCCAACGCTTTAAAAGCATTTCAGCTGTGTAAAATTCAGTATGCATGCCGCATGTCCATTACTATGTAGCCAAAGAGCTAAACTCAATTTATGCCAAAAAAGCTGTCACAATAGTAATAGAGTAAAAATGTCAGCCTCAAACAATCGCGGAAGGTAATCGCTCACAATCACATAATAAACTTGATAAAAAGAATAATAATTGAATAGCTTGCTTTGCAAAACATCAGCAGTAGCGTTTCAGCATCATGTGACCCTAAAGATAAGTGAAGGAATAATTTTAGGGTACTATGATGAGTGATGAATGTTAGGTTAAAAGTGATGATGATGCTTACGCATCAAAACCCAGGTCGTGATTTTTGAGTTTGTGTGGTTTGTAAAAGCTATCATTAAATTATCTTAAATTTTCTTCCTTATCCATATCTCTATTATCATTTCTATACCAGCTGTATCCATTTTAATGCCTCACAATGTATTAATCAAAAGAGCTTCGTTCAACAGTCAATTTCCATTTTTTTAACTCTAATAACTCACTGTTTTAAAACTTCCCTCACATCGTTTATTCGGTCCCTCATTCCATATTATGTATTTCTTCTGTTTCTTTAATTCAAATCCAGAATATCACCAAATAGAACATTAGTAGCATGGATTTAACAATAATATAAAAGTCACATTTTCATCCGCATAGGTAATTAAATTTATAAATTCCATTAGTGATATATTCTAGGAAGCGTAGTGAAAAGGTCACGGGATAAAGCCCAGTGTGTACTCTGATGTAACCAAAGAGGGGTGAAATTCTGCGTAGCAAAACTTAATGGAAAACCACTCGGTTAATATTTAGAAAAGAAAGGGTTACAACAACCATTACCCTCTTTCCTAAACCTTTGGAACTTATTTAACTACTTCCACAAGTACACACTGAGAATGGTCAAAAATATCGCCAAAAATACCACTATGATATCGATCGATATTGCTACAGATGAATTATCTTAAAGATTCTTGAATACAGTAAACCTTAAATAAATATGCCCTAAATTCTGTGCTTATACCTCCATTTTTTCCATTAACCAATAGCTCAGACCATTTTGACTACATCTAAATCCGTAGTCACAATTCAAGTAAGCTTCATGCCATTAAACCTTGGTTCTCTTCATCTTGATTCAGGAAGTTTAGCAGAATTTACATCAGCATCGTCTTTGCCTCCAGAAATGTCACACGGAATCCCAATGGGGCTACCAATAATAGGTATTTCATCCCATTACCAGCAGAGCACTCACAGTTGGAGAATTTAAGCGATCTCATACGGTCTCTCTTTCGTTATGGCAGAAAATTTTAAGTCTCTCCTAGATAACATTCCTCACTCGTTCTCCCCCCAGCTCTGTTAATCTCCGCTTTCTCCCTAGTTTATTTTTCCCATTCCATCCAGTGTAACGTTCCAATTTCCCGTGCACCAGCCAAGTAACTCCCTCATCGCCAGCATCTACCACTCCCCAACTCCATCCATCCACCGCTCGACTTCCGTTTTGGAACGCAGCCTCTCCGCCGACCGATAAAACGATGAAGGAATATTTTTGCTCTCTCCTTTTTTTCCTCCGTCCTTCCGGTGTAAAGAAACCCCTCTCGTTCTTTTCCACCCCCAATCCCACACACTATCCTCCCTCAGCAACCATTTCTCCTCAAGGCGACGAAGCGTGGGGCCTAAGGGGAGGAAACCTGGATGGTTTTTCGCTCTTCTCCTATTCCGCGAACTTGCCCCGAGCTTTCTTAGGTCGGTTCACATTGAAAACCATATAATAACTTAAGAAAATATCGTAACTTCAGCCCAAGCTGCAATCGCCTGAATCTTCAAACTTGCCAAAGATAATACATCTCTCTTTTCTTAAGTTCACCAATGGAATTGTTTCTTTTATAAAGTCAACATTAAAAGATGGTTTCCAATTTCTTCTCATTTTTAGGCTTACATTTTGGATTTTTTCGAGGCAAAATGTACTTAACTGTACAAATATGGGTTCTTGCGAAATGCTGTACTTCAAATTAGAGTACTTCTTCTTACTTCTGAATTCCAGTTTTTCATCATGAATAGAGCATGTTTACACAACAAGGCAGCATGTGATTGGGCAACTCATAAAATAATCCGTATCTGTAATAGACAAAGAGAAAAGATGAATGAAAGCAATCTTATTCGTTATGTCCTCAAGGCGATAAACAGACGCTTTCTATTAGATTTATGTGCTCAATTTAAACCGTCGTCAGCTAGCAACGTTAACTGTCAATATTTTGTGGAATTCCTTTGAAATTTCATGAAACATGATATCACCAACTTTGTCTTCTCACTATCACCATCAGGACAGCGCCATATTGTAGCTAAACATCTTATCTTCACATTTATCAATCTATCACTCTAAAAGCGACTGTCTCATGCTACTCAAACTAACTGCTGCCTTCCTAATTAGCTGTGGCTACTGCTTGCATCACTGTTGTATCATTAGTTCTATGAATTAGCTATATTTTAAGCAAAATTTGAATTTTATTATTTATTTAAGTCACGACAGACCCCTTATGATGTGTATAAGTAGGCACGGAACGTTGGCCAATGGCATTTTTTCATTTCGTAGACGAAAGTTTCGAGAAACTTAAAGTTTGACAAATAAACCGTTTGGTCAGTAACTTAAACTCTCGGCTTCTTAATAAAATATTATTCAAGGATACGAAAAAGTGAATTCTTTTTGTAAACCGTAGTTAAGTTACCATCTTAAGTTATGTTCTTACCTACAATGTGACACGGCCTATTCTCCCTCACATTGCCCCTTTGCTCTCACTCCTCTCCGTAGCTTCTCGATCTGGGCTTAATCGCTTCATCCCCATTCTCTTTTCCAATACGAAGCCAAGTCATCCCCCTCGCATCCCGTGTTATACCTCCAAAAGGCCTCCCTCCCTCTGGACCATCCGTCTCACACTCTCTCTCTCTCCCTCTCCCAGGTTCTTTTTTTCTTGGGTGCAGCCCAAACCGATGCCTATCGCAGACACGTATGTTCGGCAGTTTGGGTCGACTCAGAACGCCGTTTGAAATGTTCTTTTCCCACCGACTGCCGCGCCGTCTTCCCAGCGGTGTTGGCGGCTCTCGATACGGCTCCGAGTGTTCGAAATCCCGTTGCCGTTGACGTGTGCCCTGTGATACGCGTATCAATTTTTGTTTTTTTCCTCCTCTTTCGAGGGGATATTGGCGGGTGAGTATCGTGGATAGGAGTGGGGGTATTTAAAAAAGTGAAATTTTAACCGCTGAGAGAAAGAATGAAACCACATGAGAGTACACATATCGCTGACTTTTTCATGACGTTCCCTTCTCCCCCCCAATTTTTTTAACTTTCTAGTCACCACCCCACCACTATCCTTGAAATCCCCCCCCCCCGCGTTCAACCGTTGTGAGGCCATACACACATATATATATATATATACTCCCCTGTCTGTCACACCTTTTGTGAACTCTTGAGAATGCTCTGAAAAGGTTTAAACCGGTCGATATGTAATAACACTGACTGGATACCACAAAGTTTATTTTTTCAAACATCATGTCTTCATTCCACGAAGTGAACTCGCGAACTATTGATTTGATACATATCGCTCATCAAAAGTATGAGAAAGAGCAAGCATAATAGCACAAATCAATAAATTTTATATGCCAGACAAAAAGAGAAGAAGAATGGAGCTATAAAGTATGCGGAAAATATATCAGGAACCATCAGAAAAAGAATAGCTAAGTTTTTCGGACATTACCAAATGGACCAGGGGTGACTAACCAAAAAAATATTCAACTTCGTTTTATAGGAAATCCAAGGTACGTTTGTTTCAGGAGAAAAGAAGAGACATGCAGGAAATAGAAGAGCAGAAAATAGATATGTGCAGTAGAAAATCCGTCAAATGCAGGAATGAGGTCATTAAGAGTTTCCACGATAGAACAACAAGTAGGACCAAACAAAATGGGAATATGGCAGGAGGATAGCAAGAAATGAACTGAGAGAATTAAGATCAAGGCTGGAAAATACTGATTCGAACTAACGTGTTTCGCAGGTTCCTTAAACGAATAAGAAGAAGTAGAAGGGAAAATATTACACGTATTTTATGAACAAACGATATTCTAAAAAATTTGGAGAAGAGAGCGATAAAATATACAGCTAACGGTAAAACTGTGGGAGAGACCCCAGGAGAATACGTTGGTGCGGGGTATAATGTATTAGCATTCCATTCCCTGGACGTGGGTTTGAATTCTGACAGTTGTGGAGGGTTCTTAGCGTTATTCCAATCCTTCCTTTTTCGGAGCAGTAAAAGTTAATTCTCCGTCCAATGGACGGACTTTTAACTGTAAATAAAACTGTATCTTGATTTCCCACATTTCTTTAACAGAAGACGCTGTTGTAATGGCATCGCTGGGTTTCCTTAATCTTACCCCCATTCCCCAACTATAGCTATTCACCTATCTGCCCATTCTTCGTAATGTTCCACAAGTGTTTATGTTTCATGAATATATGTCTTCAGAATAAATAAATTGAATGTGCGCCATTTATTCAATACTGTAGTAAATAATTAACGAAATCGATTTCCTCAATTTTATAAACTATTTTTTGCTCCTCTTGGATGACATTTTGCAATATCTTAACAAGAAGGCAGATATAATTGACGTCCTGCAAAAAACTCAGGTGCCATCTCATTATTGTAAACATTCAAAGTTTATAGAGTCACACCTGACAAATTTATGCATGTAACTATGGCCCATATTACTATATTAATGTAAATCAAATTAACTAGTAGTATCCGCAACTCTATCATAGTTGTTATTTGTGTGAAACGTCTTATTGTGACTTTGGGATGTGCATGAGTTGAAATGAATAAATGGAAGGGTCCATAAACACTTAAAGTAGCTTCCACCGCTTGAACACTTGCATTAAGTGCTGACTTCGCTGTCGTTTTTAGTTTCATTCACTCATACAATATCCTACAACGTTTTTTCGATAAAAATCTTAACTTTGTGGATTCAGAACTCAATGCTCTTTCATCTTGGAAGATATTTCTGTAGGCATCGTCTTTCTTTTTTTTAAATACTAACACAATTTCTATCAAATGCCTATTTTTTCAATATTTCGCAACTAATTATTCTCAAGTTATCTAAACCTTTTAAATTCAACTTTTTACATTGTTTTATATCGAATGACAAATGTCTTACGATGAACTCACTCGAAAATTTCTCGCATCGTTTTACGTCGAGGTAGAGTAACGCGTATTTCACGACCTTCTTCTTTTTGATCACGACATCAATATCAAGTTGGCCAATTACCTAACTCTATGAGCCTTCACCTTTAAAATGACGCGTGAACCGTTCCAATATCTGATATACTTTCCGAGTTGTAACGAAATATTTGGACTACCTAACTTCGATACATTGCCGCCAAATATATGGATCTCCCAATCTGACTCACGTTATAAGACGTTTCATGTCAAAACGATACAGATTTTTTTTGCATGAGACATACTTCTGGAGTACGAGTTATTTTATCCGGTGCCTTTCACGCGTTGAAGGCGAGATAGAATAGGAAATAGAGGGCGGTGTCAAGAGCGATGTTAAATCTCATGTCCAGTCCCAAGGAAAATCATACCCACTATCTGAATATAACGGGATTCCCCAACAAACATATAGGATGTATGCTTTAAAGTTTGGGTACACTGAAAGGTGTTATTCCAGGAACTAACGCATTTTCAGGATGTAAATTCATTCAGTAAAATCATTTCCGTATCCGTTTGCTCTTGGCGAATTAATAAGCAAATTGGTTCCTCGCCATCTCAAGGAGAATCATTAGCTCCAAATATAAAATATAAAAACTAACCTAATTTGAATAAATAAGCTTAAATTGCATTATAAATTACGACACATTCAAAACAAACCTATCAGTTAACTGCGGAACAAGATAATTTCTATACAATAGTTAGCAAGCCTAAATACATACCATCCTTTGATCAGGTATTTTCAGCTGGTTTAGTCCTTCGTATTATTTTATTTAAATACTAACAGGTTGACTATTTAATGCCATAAGTGAGTCCCAAATGGTTAGCAATGAATTATCCTGTAAAAATTGGAAAATTCTTCGGATTTTACATTTGTGTGAAACACTACGCTATTTTCTAAAATATATTTCTCAAAGACGTTTCCAAATGCCCGTATAACTTGCTTTAACCAATATATCATGCACAAATTTCACAGTGGCAAATATTTGTATATTTTTCAAAAAGAGTGAAATATTGAGTGGGTGTGGAGGAGGATGGAGAAGGTGCGTTGGACGGAAAGGAAGACAAATGAGGAAGTGCTTGACATGGTGGGCGAGGAGAGGAAACTTATAGATGAGTTCTAAAATATATTTCTAAAATATATTTCTCAAAGACGTTTCCAAATGCCCGTATAACTTGCTTTAACCAATATATCATGCACAAATTTTACAGTGGCAAATATTTGTATATTTTTCAAAAAGAGTGAAATATTGAGTGGGTGTGGAGGAGGATGGAGAAGGTGCGTTGGACGAAAAGGAAGACAAATGATGAAGTGCTTGACATGGTGGGCGAGGAGAGGAAACTTATAGATGAGATTAGGGGAAGACAGAGTAGGTGGCTGGAAGGGGTAATGAGGGACGGTGGTTTGCTGAAGGCCGTGATAGAGGGTAGGATGTTGGGTAATCGGGGAAGGAAGAGAATCGGTTTTATGGACGGGATGAAGAAAGGTAGGACTTATGCTGAGATGAAGAAAGAAATACTAGAGGTAGATAAGGTACTGCATGGGTAAGAGTCTGTTGGATTTTCTCTGACTTTCATCATAACCTACCTCTAACCGGTAGATTACTCAGATGATGATGATTTTAGCAATAAACTAACAGCAGGATATGCATCTTTGAAGGTGGTGATAAGGAAAATAATTGCATTCAGTAGAAGTTTCATGGTCATAATTTTGGACAGGAGCCGACCATTCCGTACTTAAATCTTTACTTTCGGAATAGTAAAAATAATATTGAAGGGTAATGCTAAGAATATCCTGGAAAGTTTTCCTTTTGCAGAGTAATAATTAATGACAGTTTCCATAACACTCTACTAATTTGCTATAAATAATGATAAAGGAATGAGATGTATTTAATGAAAACAGTGATTCTTGATAATTGGCTTCATCAGGCATGATATATGTAATTTTTATTACATTGTAACGGAAGCAAAATTCTCTAGAAAACGCTCTTATCGAAATATTAATATTTGCAATGACTCGGCTTCTAATAGGTCAATGTAAATTGGAATTTTTATGTTTAATGTGCAATATTATCAATGTAATTAGTATCCGTTTCATCACGTAATTGATATTTCATAAGGTATCTTCCCAGAAAAACGCCAATTGATCAAAATATCTTCAATGCTAGGGGTTTTAATCTATAAAAGCGAATTGAATAAATTCCTTATTCCAAAAGATGAATGTGTTTTCACGTTGCATATTATGTTTTAGTTAAATAAAGGACGAGCCATAAAATATATTAAATGGATATCTAGCCAATACAGTATTGAATTATGATAATGAATAAACGATGGTACATATGAACTTTCAGTCATGCGAGAGGCCCATAAAACTACATGACATTAAATGGCGTTTTAATATGGAAATCCATGAATATCACTGCTATCACATAATGGTAAACAACTAATCCGTTTATTTTCAAAATTTATAGCACGAAAAGCTTATTTTCTGCCATCATCAGATCGTATACCGAGGTTGTTTCCGTTAATATCCAAAGATATGTATATTTCCAATAAATTGGATATTACTTCGTACAAAGTTTCTTCACTCCATGGTTTCATTGACACGGTGCCAGAGAAAGACCAATCAGACCAACCAATCAACCAAAAGGGCATCAATGTATTCTGCTTAAGGATGACACCAGGAAAATAAATTCACTATCCACAAGTAATCGAACCAGGTTCCTTCGCTATGCGCATCACCTTCTCCCCACCCAAGCTTCCAGATTATTGCGGCTATGTTGGAGGATTCAAGGTAACTGAATATTATTCCTACAGTGTGTGGTTAAATGAAGGATATTAGCGAAGGATATGTGGCACCACATAAGAAGACACAACTCATGAGTTTGAATCATATGCAAGCACTTAATTCTTGCTTATCTACAAAACGAGTTTGTTTAACTCCTTCTAAACATTCGTCTATAGAAAATGCTACGCATTTAAATCGAAAATTTTCCGTTGTTTGATTTATGGTTAATCAACTTCAAAAGAATGCTATTATCCAAGAAAAAGAAATCATGACTATCCATATTTGTCACATCCATTTATATTCTCTGATAGCGTAGTTAATAAAATTACGAAAGTGGGAAGACGCTACATTAATTCTGTACATATATAGCTTAGTTTGAATCATCCACATTTTAAACTTCCATTCCCCATGTGGATTATTCAAGCAAAATATAATCACATTTGGCTGATAACGAATAGAATTCAGTGTTAGTCAAGTGGGCTCATCCTCGGCGTAAATGCCTACTATAAGCTTCACAATTCATCACGTTTTTCAGAGGAACTACGGCATTTATTGCCTCAAGCTATGGAAGACATATTTTTGAAATAAAACAACAAAAAATCAAATAGCATCGAAGTTTACTTGGTGGAATTTAGACATAGTAATGAAATTGTTGTTTAATTCAAAGGACAAGCTAGAAAATTGTGGAACAAAAGGTGTATATTTGTTGAACTGTGACACTCTTGGTTGCAGCTCCATACATGATGGCCAAACTGGAAGGAAACTAAGTGTACGAAAATCTGAACATTTTAATTATTTCGCTAATGGAGATAAAACGTCTATGTTTGCTAACCATGTAAATGACGAGGATCATTCATATAATTTTCCTCCTAAGCTTTTACATTTATGAGACAGTGGTATGAAACTGGACTTCAAAAAATGGTATGAAAATTTTGAAACTGTATCTTATCTAAATGTATATGGTAACGATTTGCTTAACGAACTAATTCCGTCGACCTGCTTCCCCTTGTTATCCGTAACGGTTCCCTCACCTCCACAGTCTAATGCGGTTTGCCCTTGTAGTTGTCTGTTCCTTCTGGGTTATTCTTCCTTCCCTTCCCCCCTCCCTTCTAATCGTTTTCGGAAAAAACTCCCCTCGCCCCCCCCCCCACATGATTCGGGTATATATTCACGTCACTCTCTCTCTATGTCCTTACTCCTGATAATGGCCTGTAAAGGTTGAAACAAGTAGAGTCAAAATAAATTTTGGAATCAACCAAGTATTTTTCATTACGACATAAATTGAACCAACTATGAATAGATATATAAAGATAGTGTCACTTTTATACTTTTAATTTAAAAATGAACAGCTAGGCAAAGTATTAAGATGAAAAGAATGAATGGTGATAGCATGATGGAGAGCTTGTTATTCTACCAAACAGGAAGTGCTGCTTTAGTGTTATTCGGAAATAGCAAACCGTGTCCATCATGTCGACTGAATTAGATTGCTGTAATCAGGCTTTCATCTCAAGGTTCCCATCCATGGGAATTGCAAATATCGAAATTATACGACTCGCTCCCCATGACCTGTGAAATGCCTTTTCCTAAGTGACCGCATTTAATGAAAAGTCGCAACTCCGCAGCCATTATCATGCATGTAACTTCGCTGCAGTTATCAATAGTATCATTTTAATCAATAGAATATATATTTTTTATCATGTAAATAACCTTGGAACGAATCACGCTTCCAGGTAGGCCTTGAAAATGTTTTACACCCAAACATAGACGCTAAAAAAAAAGGGTGATTCGTCGGAGTTGATAAAACTATTTTGCAAAGTTAAATAGGATGTGTGCTGTGTTCCATGATTCAATCAGGCAGCCTCGTAGTACACCTTACTCCGGGATATTTTCAGCTCAACATTTCCCGTTTAAAGTAGGGACGGAGGATGGAGAGCTTTTGTATTGGTGGAGTTTATCCTGGAACGGTGAAAGAGAATTTACTTTTTCACCCTTTTACACTACAAACTTCGCAGCAATCGCAACAAGGCTTAATGAATGGCACGGTGAAGCTCATGCGAGAAATTAAAAAAAAGTCATGCTTTCTCGACATCTCCCACGCTCGTGGAAAGACAAAAGGTAAAAAAAATGAAGTAGTAGAATTTAATTAGTGGCACAATTATCTTCGTAGACGCAGCAGACGCAAAGGAAAAGCTCTGGGTGTAAACCGATCCGAACTTTGGAATTTTTAGATCTTACGACGAAACTCTGAGCCTTTTCTCTTCCTCTCCACCGATTCGAGTATTCGGATGGGAGAAGAGCTGAAAGAGGCACCAATGCAGGAGATTAACGATTCCTGGTTCCAACGGGGTTAGTGCCAATACATGGACTCCTCCCGAAAGCTGTAAGTCACTCGACGTAGTCGCTTGTAAGGGTGGAGTGGGGGATTAAAGCCTGAGAAGATGAATGACGAGTTAGAGACGAGGTAAGGCATAAGAGAAAGGAATGGATAGTGAAATGAGTGGAAAGGTACGCGTTGAAGTCAAAACGAGACCGTGAAATGCTTGAGAATTGATTAAAAACTCGAAGGAAAGTGGTGGCGATTTGCCATTCCACGGGAAAATTATTTCGTGGTGAAGCAGTAGAGATACCGCAGATATACGGCAGTGCATGAATTCAACCCGGAGGCAAAGCGCTTCGAAAAGTGGCGTCAACGTGGAACAGAGTTGATTCGGATTTGACTTTCTCAATGGAACCAAAAAGAAGCCTTTAAGTCATAAACTCCAGCAAATTCAACACACATTTGGGAAAATGGAATTCCGTCATTATTACGGACAAATAGTCTTTGATGGCCAACAACAACAATTTTATATTTTGAAGAGTTACCGTGCTCCACTCCATTGGAATATAGAATGCATTCATTTATTGAGGGATGGTTAATTAAAGCAATATGCAGCATTCTCTGAGTTTACTCCTACTTTTATAGGTTAGGATACAAATGTAGGTGAAATGTAGAAAAAAAATTGAAAAGACAACGCAATGGACATTGATTTTAATATAGAATTAACAAAAGTGCAGCTTTTAAAATTTCGATTCTGGCTGGGTATACAAAAACTAAGAAAACGAGCTTGATTAAGAATCGTAAATATTCTAGCGGCGCTGGGAATTTCGAAAGAAAAATACCATGCAGGTCAAATATAGAGAGAAATATCTTAGCTGTAACTCAAATACGGGCCCATTAAAAAGCAGAAGAACGAAGGACGATGTAATATTTTAAGGTACACTAGGCAAAATACCTGGAGGTCTTAAGTAAAGCACAGCATGGATAAAGAGAGAGAAATCCAACCACTTTTTCAGTTAAACTCACTCCGATGTTAAGCCTAATATTATCATCTTACTGGCATGACTCAACTCCATGCAGAGTACATTTGGAAAGAAGAGAGAAATAAAGCCAGCATGAGCCGGGTGAATAGTGAAAAGTAAATCACAGAAAAAACCAGGTGAGCTATTTAATTTGGAAGACGGAGGAATGGACGTGGTAAGTAAAATTACATGGAAATAATAAAAAAAACTAGGCCAACGAAGACTAGGAGCCACAAAGAAAGATCAAATGCCAAAAGGACAGTAAAAGAGTATTAGAGAAATGGCCTAGTGCTGCAGTATGTAGTTGCCGCAGTGGTTGCAGACTTACGATAGGTGGGCTTGTTTTTAATTAAGGAAGACTTGAAACCCAAGGTGGTGTCACCGGATCCCCAATCAATTTTATAAAAAGACATATGCAAGCCAACAGGTGCATGGGTCTTGTTTTAATTAAAGGGGGTTATAAATTATTCCCGCGTCTGAGATGCGGAGCGGCATCACCACGTCCGTACATTGGTTTTCCACTAAGCGTCAGGCAAACATTTGCTCTTCGGGAGAAAAAGCTGGCTGTGGTTGTAAGATAAAAACTTGAGTCGGGGAAATAATATTATATCTTGGGGATAGCAAACCCTTTGGTGATAATTAAATTTTCGTGGAGTAGTTTGAACCTACAATGCTTGCGCAATGCAAATCTTGGCAAAGTATCCAGCAGAAGTGGCTAATCTGAATGCTCAATATCTGTTTTGAAAACGATACATCTGCTTCAATGACGTAAGCACGAAAATGGGTTTGTATGATAGAATAACTATTGTTAAAATTTCCAATCTCACAGAAGACGGAAAATTGTTCTCAGTACAAGAATAACGTTAGATACATTCTGATTCCTACTGACCATGCTAGTTTACACTGTTTTCACTGATGGAAGGATGGTATTTTCATCTCTTTAATGTATATTCAAGTGCGCTACTTAACTAAATCTATTTTGTGATAGGAAACATTAAAGATACCACAAAGGCAGCATGAAATTTAAGCTTCATTAGCGGCCTTTATCTAAATTGAACAGCATAAAGTAGACATCTTAATGAGAAAGGAAGGATAGCGTTCAAATACGCAAAAATTAACGGAACGCCACGATGAAAACAAACCTGTGGAAAAAGAAAAAGAAAACGCGACCTGAGCCTTGAGAGATAAGAGGAAAGAAAATATTCTCTTGGATGTAAGAAGGGGTTCTTAAGGGTGGGGGTCGTGGGGGGGTGGGGGAGGAAGCTCCGAAGAAAATGAAAGGAAGACGTGATAACGCAGCGGGGAAAGGGCAAGAAAACAATTTAAGACTTTCTGCGGCACGGCGCGAGATGGCGGCACTGTGGCGTCGGTCGGCAGGCAAAAAAAGACCAAAAGATAAGAGTGGGAAGAGTGGCGAGGCAGGCAAGGACGGGAGAGAAAATAATTAAAGGGGCGTGATTGGATAAGAATTATAATGCATACGCGAGAGGGGGTCGGGGGAGAGGAGGAGAATTCTCCGCAGTCGTGGGTTGGATGAGAGAATTATCGGGCTAAAGGATTCCAATTTATGGGCCGCCGAGAGGGGGAGACAAAAAGAAGGAAATGTAAGGACGTGATGGGAGGCAAGTTAAGAAGACAAACGATTCGGCAGGCACGGGGGTGTAGGGGGGTATAGGGGGGGGGGGGGGCGAGAAAGATAGGTTATGGGTAGTAGGCTTGTGGGACATGATCGGAGTAGGTATGTGCATGGCGGGAAGCAAAAAGAGAGGGAGTTGGGTGGGTGGGCGGCAGGCAGAGGGATGGGGAACAGAATGCTTGGTTGTGTGCGTGGGTGGCTGAAATAAAAGCATTGAGATTTCGGTGGAAAACCCGAAATAAGGGAGTCGCAGGGAAGGAAGGTTGGACGAGACACTTTTCCGGTGTTCTATGACAGCAGTTTTACCTCCTGAGAGATGATATAAATTCACCCCCCCCCCCCCCTTGCCACTCAGGCAAAAATGTGACTGAGGGTGGGTGAGATAGGTATGGGGGTGGAAAGAAAATAATGTGACTCTTCATCAAGTCTGGATTCATAAGTTATCCGAGCAGGGTCCCGAGTATCACAGTGTACACTGCTCGAGATGATGTGAGTGAACGTAAAAAATGCAGCGCGTTTCCGAATAAGTGCTCTCCTCTGGGAATGAGACACAATAGATGAGTCTCAAGGATGACTGTCTAAAAAATGACTGTGAATGTGTCTTGATATATACTAAAGTGACATAAATACCCTAGGTTGACAACTACTCATGTAATAATCAGGTTTCAAAATCAAATGCCGTGAGCATAATCTTTTGTTGTGTATCTTCACAGTTTCTCATTCCACACTGCTTTTGCACTTCTATATAAAACTAAATTTTCCTTTAAATTTACCGTAAAGACACTTTCATGAATTACACTATCAGTGCTGGTTAAATTCATATAAAAGATCTGGTGCTTTACCAACACATTAGTGTATTTAAATCTTCGTGAAATTTCCATCGGGTAAGGAAATCTAAACGAAGTCTCGTCGGGCAGCTCTCTCCCGACATGTCGGCAGCATGCGTGTTCTATCTCTTAAAGAATCCCAAGTAGAATTAATATGAAATAGACATTTTACTTCCAATAAAAACAAAACCGAAGTTCAGAAAAAAATGTTAATTGATAAGAAATTACTCGCAGACGGTGGAAAAAGTGGGAGGTTTCTGTAACTAAAAATTAAGCTCCGACATTACGACACTTCACTGCCGCCTTATCTGCACAGTTGTGTTTGATTGTTTATTTATTCGGGGGGCGTTCGACTACTTAGATCATTACCGCCAGGTGGTAAGGGAATGAGAATGATGAATAGAAAATCGACTTCGGCCTATCATCAGCTAAAGCCGCTCGGATGAGTCCGCAGTTTAACTTTCCATATGGCGGATGATGTGCTGCATTTGAAGTGTTCCCTCAACGTAGTATAACAATCTCCACCTCGGTCAATATTCAAATTTTGGATCACAGAATGGGAAGCCAGAATTCTTAACACCACACCTACCCGATTCACCTGCAGTATTGAGAAAGACTAAATGATATATTAACCCCCACCCACACACGGAAAATGAGCAAAACTGAGAAAGCTTTACAAAGGCACTGTGTGGGCGAACCGGTGTATTAAAAAATTAGGTTAGGGAGAAAGTGAAAGAGGGATCCTACACAGAGAAAAGCAAAGAAAATAAAAAGGTCCTGCACACTGCGGAGAAATGATCCTCCCCCGTGGAGGACAAGGGTGGCGGCTCCAAAGGCGATTGGGGAAGGGAGGAAAGAGGATGGAAGAAATGAGACGGAAAAAATAAAAGCTAAGGAAATGCGATCCAAAGGCCAATGTAGCGAGAGGAAGTTAGTCACGTCGTGCTGTGCTGAGTGGGGATGGAGATAGGAGGGCGGGAGCAGGAGTTGGAGGGAGGGGGAAGGAGTTGGAGGTGGGGAGAGCATGTCCCGCAAGCGAGTGGGTGGTGTGGGGGGATATTGGAAGCGAGATCGCTGACCTTAAACGCGCCAGAAGCCTTTACTCAAACCTTTTTCTCCGTTCCAATTGCTCCGACTCCCCTCCTCCTTGCCCCTCTTAATTCCACCTTTTCTCTCGGCTCTTCCTACGCCCTTTCTCTCTTCCCTCTCCTCTCTTCTCCGTCTCCACTTGCTTTATCTTCCACTTTCCACGTCCAGCACGTCCTTCCTCAGCCACCTATCCCATCCCAGCGTGTTTCAACTCCCCAAAACCCCAGCCGTATTCTTTTCTGGAGCGCATTGGCTTCTTCCGTTATTGCTATCCTTCACACGCACCTCCCCACTTCTTCACAAAATTCAACCCCACCTATCTCTCTAGCCCTCCCGGCATAGCCCTTTTCCCATCCCTTAGGGCCAAACCAATTCCTTGCTCCTCCAACCCGCTTCATCGTTTCACATTCGGCCCCGCGCTCATTTCCTTAATTTTATTTTCTTCTCATTTCCTCCTTCCAAGTCTCCCGGCTCCTTCATAATTTATCTCACCTCCTCCCGACCGTTTTACACTACCCACCGGCTCCCCTCACGCGCAGGGGTGGGAGATGTTTAAGAGAGCGAATGCTTTCGAGTATCCGTCCATATGTTCCGTGGCCCAAAAACTTTTTCGAGCGGGAAAAATATGATAATTTTTGAGTGTTAAACTCGCATCATTACATTTTGGACGGTGCGGGTAGAGAGGTATAATTTCTGATCTGGATGATTAGTCAAGAGTTTGAGCAATTTTTTTCCGGCCGAATTGAAACTTTGTCCGTACATTAGACCAAAAACTACATCAAACTAATGATGAATGTTTGTCTGTTCAAAATTTATTCTGGATTTTTAGAATGTGACCGACATTAAGCGAATTTTTTTAATAAGGACCACCAGAAGCCAACCGTTTCCCTCACTTTGGGAAATAAAACTAAAGTCGGACTGCGAGAGGTGCATGATGTTAGATGATTTCCATTCTTCTTCTCCCGCATTACCTTTTTTTGATATCCCAAGATTTCAGTACATTTTTAAAAAGTAATATAAAATGAGAATTTCCAGCAAAGAACACCTATTAATAGAAAAAAACAACATCAACGTTTATGGTCAACAGAATAGGGTAAAAGGATATAAATTGAAACTACTTCAATGCATACTCAAACTTTTTCCCATCCAGTACGGGAACAGCCAAAGAATTTCATTTGTGGAACAGAAAAGTCTAACTCATTTAACATTTTTCACTCTATTGCCCTCACTCATATTTTCTTCTCTTTGTTCACACCTAATAAGCTTTGACCTTATTCAGGTAGAACTTCAAACATACTCTCTTGTTCTTCGGGATCCAAATACTCCTCCTCTATAGAATATATTCTAGCACGTTCATCAAACACTTCCTCAGTCAACTGCTACCCCTCTCACCATTTGCATCCCTTTTTTGTGTCAGCCTAGTTTCACGACTCAGGGAAATGTACATGCTACTACCGCAATGTCCTGATGCAGGGGGTGTAAAAGACATCAGCTATGAAAAGGGTCGGGGATAAGAGAAAGGAATTGGAAGTGGGTAATGTTTTATGGTTAATTTTAATTGAAGGATGACGTAGCCTATACGGAAACTTGATGTAACTGAGAGTTGGAGTTTTGTTTATTACATCAGACTCTTCATCTGTCAGTTTTATTCATGGAAAATTAGAAACAGTTTTATATCTAGCAAATATAATCAGAGTAAATAAAACCAAGTATTAATCTCAAACGGTTTTCTTAAATACACTAATGATACTTTGAAAGAAGGTACTTTGGTACCTATCAGTTTTCCAGTGTATTCCACTTATTTTTTCCATTCTATCAGCTGTAGAGATATAGTGTGGGGAAACGTTAATGCTTCTATCGTTCTTCTAAACATGAACGGACCGAAAAGCACGCCCTTGCACATTTGCCATTCACCGTAAAATTTCATTCTAATCCGCAGTGCTCCTCATTTGCCTAACATTTCACTCGATCGTCTTTTCTTCTCTCGATCTTAAATGTCGACTCCACACCTGTTTGTCATTTAGCTCTCTCTTTTCTATAGCCTTTCATTCTTTTGATCACCCCCTTCTCTCTTTCCGAATTCCCTTCTCAAACTCAACAACCACTCCTCTTTACTTTGCCATTTCATCATCATCGAAGATCCCCAACAACAAGCATCCTCACAGCCAACTCTTTTGCTCACCCACCCCTCAGCGACTCCAGCTTATTCCCCTTATCTCACCCAACCAGTCTCATTTCCTTTGCAATCCCCACCATCCCTGCTCCTCTCCCTTCCGCTTCCACCTTCAACCCTGCATACTTCTGCTCCTTCGGTGGACTGGTTTTTCTGAACGAGAACAAAGAATAATTTTTCCACACCATTTTTTCATTGTACCCGACTACTTTCGATGTTTTACAACACAATAATAATAAATTTTATTGCATCTGACAAGAAACTAAATTAGAAGATGTAGCCTGAATGTTTTTTAAATATCAAAATTCTTATATTCCGATTTATGCACAAGTTATGACATATATATACCCGCCATATGAATAAAAAATGAATTAAAGATGAGCAAAAGAAAACAAAACGACAAAACAATCTCTGCAACAAGATGCTTGAATTTGATAACGCGTGTATTATGTAAGCTGACAAGATATAACTAAGAAATGAACCACATTTTTACTAAATAAGATAATTTACCAAGCGCATTTTTCTTTTTCGTGCTGCTTAGTAATGCATCAATTATTTCGGATTCATGCACACAAATAATAGCTTAAATAGATTGGTTTGGGAAAATAAATATTCCAACCTCTTCTCTTTTAAAATGTGTTCCCTTCTGAATCCACAGATTGTGAGTACCAACTTCGATCATGAAATGATTGCAATCATCATCAATGGTAGTACAGATGTGTACATGTTGGCTTATATGTATCGTATATTCCAGTAAGAGGGATGAGTGTGGGTGCAGATAGAAGGCGGGGTTGGGAGTGTAATTACCCACGTGCAAAGGACTGATGAGGGAAACAAGGTCAACCCTCGGGATTTTATTGGGATTGGGATTTTATTGGGGAGTCTGGGGATGAAGTTGGACGGGGGAGGAGGGAGGTGCTGGGACAGTAAAGAGTAAACATGGGTTTATTTGCAAACCATCGTTTAATTATTTTTTTTAAACAAGGTTGCTTGAATGAACAATTCCAAAAGTTCTTTAAAATCTAGTTGTCTACCTTTTCCCTACTCGTTACATAAAAAATATCACGAATAAAAACAAATACATTTGAGTCATCTAAAACATTTTTAGTTAATCAAAAGTCACTTTAACGGTTTCAAGAAAATATTTTAAAATGTCCGACGCCTGGATTTCCGTACTTTTTTTATTCCTTTTCCTACGCTTCCACCTCAATCTATTCTTTCTAAACATTCTGTCCCTTGTGTTATCCAAAACATCACCAACCCCTAAAGATATTAACATCCACCGTGAAACATCAAATCATATTGCAAATTGGTTTATTAGATTTATAGGTAGGTACTTCCTTGAAGCATTGCCTTATGAGTGCTAACTCGATGAGCCGTAATGACACTTGGAAGTTTATTCGCATAAAGTTTCCCCAAATTATGTTTAAAACAGAGTTTCCTGTGTAGCGTATTAACCTGCACATTGGACTATCATTCCAGAAGTCCATAGCTTGATTAACAGCCTAGGATGCCTTTTATTCCTATGGAATGGTCCAGTGCTAAACCGATATTATTCACCATTTATGAGCTACCTATAAATATAATTTGCTTTATCAACCTATTTTCAGTGTTTCTTTTTTGTTGGTTTTGGTAAAATTAGTATTGATTTTATACATGAAACAGTTTCTAATAAGAAGCGCATGCCCATTTCCCTTGTTCCATGTGGCAACGTCCAAACTGTTGGTCTCTTTCCTAAATAATCAGTGAATTTTATTTAAATGCTTTGATCTCCTTATCGCCATAAGAGCATATTAATTGCGTTTCGTATTCTAATTCGGCTGAATTATTCTTGTCAATGCTACCACAATAGTTTAAGGTCAATCTTGTCTTTAAATAATTTAATTATTTTATGCTATAAAAGTAATGATAATTTAATTGTCTGTGTTTTAAACAAGATCACTAACAATTACCCTAAAGGATATTATTTAACAGGATCGATACTAATGTTACTGAAATATATTTCAATGTATTTCGTTTATCTATTCTTTTTCCTTTCCTTCCACACTTCCCACAGTAATTTTTCCATCCCTAACTTAAACCATAGAGGAAGCATAATATGTTTACTCTATGCTTAAACCAAGGGAGTGACTGACATCCGTGCGTACGAGAGTGATACAGAGGGGTAGGGAGAGAGTAAAGGGGGTGTTCTGCCAATTAAGCCCATCTCCCAAGCTCCTCAGCCTTTCCGTAATGTACGGGCGTCATCGTGAGTTCGCTCGACGAAGGGAGGAATGTAAATTCCGAATCCTCACCGCGAAGGTGCGTTCCTCGATGGAGACAGTTTGTGATATAGAATGCATGGCTTTTTCCATCCACCGCCACATCCCACTCCCTGCGCCTGTACGGATGGGAAATATGGCGAACTCTAAACCAATGAAGAGGGAAATGAAATTGGATTAGGACCGAATCGAATTTTTGGGCCATTTGTTTCCAGAGTCATTATTTATGACCGTCTTACTAGGTGGGCATAAATGCAAGGGTCCCTGTGTTTGAAATTTCCCCGTAAATTCTTTTATGATATGTTGGGTTCACACTAAAATAAATCAGTCAAATTCAATGAGCAGGAGGTTTTTATTCATTCAAAAGAGATTAGGAACCTTATACTAGACGTATATACTCGCACAAAAAGATACAAGGTACCATATTTTTTAAATTATTCTAATACTATCTTATGTAAAATATGATTTTTGATAATCGCACTACAATTCTCGTAGTGCAAGCCTAATTCATATATATTTAAAAAAAAATTGAAAAGGAATTCAACTTACAAAATTGATGATCGTGAAATTGGTAAGTTCCCGAGTACGAAAATACGAGACGATGCACAATTTTTTTCACGAAGCAAATGAGGCAACAATTATGCGTAATGATATGTACATAACTGTTCATCCTCTTTAAGTGGCAATGAGGTATTTTATTTAAAAAACTAGGACAAAATATGGTGACACAGACACTTTTCATTACTAACCCCCCTCACTAAATCATTCTTGTCACAGTTTTCCCAGTAATAACGAGGAATTTTAATGATAACCACCTCAAGATTCCTTAAGATTTTTCAGCCGGATTTTTTTATTAAAGAAAGAATATTCTTCAAAATATAAGGATTGGTGCCAGAGGCGGTTTGTTTGATCATATCCAACTGGTTTGTTTAATATGCCCTTAAAAAATGAAAATAATCATTATTGCATATTAAGTCTCGGGAATAAAAAATAAAAGCAGATCTTTTCAGTAAAGCTGTTTCCCGTAGCATCCATTTCCAATTATCTTGAACGAAATAAAAGTATGGCCACTGCGAGCATTTTTATTTGAGTATTCTCTTTTCTATTCTTCCAGCCAAGAAACATTCGTGATGGATTCCAAGAATTCCGAAACATTCCACTAATATTTTCACTAATTGGGATGAATCTTCTTGAAACTTAACTTATTGTGAACTATCTGCTCAAAAGTTTGCAGTCGTGGTGGCAGAAATCCGTACTCTGGATCTCATGAATTTACCTATATTGAATTTTTTTCACCTGGGGAAGCAGTTCACGCCAGCCATAAATTGGCATTTAACAAATAAGTATACACACCTAAAATTAGTTTCTATCAGAATATGCTTTGAAAAAAATCAGTCGTAATGATGAAACGATATGGTGCCATTACAAAGATTCAAAAGCGATGGTAATTTTTGAATAAAACTCCTTCAAAACCAATATTTTTTCTTAAAACATGATGCGTAGAAAGATCCGGTTTTTTAGGTATTCTACCGTGAACATGAATAATTTTGGGACAACAACTCCGCTAGCGTTGCAGTTGGAATCTTCAGATCAATTGAAAATTAAAAAAGCGGGACCGTCTTGTTCATATCAATCGTAATAGAGCCAGGTGCTCGGGAATTCCTTGAACTGCCATTGTTGTTGAAAAGACGCTTCCAAAAGTTTTATTTGTTTAGTCCATCAACCTGAATACATCCTCGAGGACCATTTTACATTAGGCGTTGTAACAGTAACAAAGGACAACACACACAACCATGTCCTGGGAGGAGAAAAATCCTCCCCAGGTGGGACTTGAACCTGCGACCTTTGGGTTGGCAGGCGAGGACGTACACCGCCGCCACCGAGGAAGCTTCTAACCGTCTTCTCTATTGAGATGATTAAGATTTTTCTTCATTTCAAATGCTTCTCTTATCAGACGAGGAAAGTAACGAAGGAAACCTTCACAAAGATGTCTACACGTAATACAAGTGGTGAGAACTCCAGCTTCGCTCAGTTATTTCAGTGAAAGTTTCGTTTAAGGCGAGAGAAACAATTCAACAACGATATAAAAAGAATAAATTTGATTTCTTCAGGCTTTGCTTGGTGGAAGTGATATATTTCCAAAGAAGATGCCTAACTAAGGTGAAACCGGTCGAAGTTTTTAAATAAAGTGTGGAAAAGTGCAAAGTTTTTTATTCAAAACAGATAGAAAAATAGCCACCTGTATAAGGTTTGGTGAAATCGTAGTTATGCGACATAGATAAATACTCCATTTAGAGTACTCTTTCATTAAAACTTCAAAAAATAATTACTTTTTTTATCTCTATTCTACACGTTCCTAATCATCCATTCGCACGATAATGACGTTAACTCTCCAGCATTTCACATACCTACAACTGAGGATGGAGATCAATTGTCATTAAATAACAAAACACTGTCGGGAAACAATCAGGATTCCCCAGTCCCATATATATTCTTTACCACCATCCAGAAATTCCAGGCAGGAAGAATGATTCCTATCCTATCGATTGGAAATCCCCTAATTGCACTCCTTTTCATCGAATTTTTCCTCTGGAGGCGACCCATTTGCAAAACCGGAGCCCCGCATAAACCAGGGCGGATCCAACCATACTCCAATTTACGATCCGCCCCGGCTCAACATACGCATTCTAGAAACCAAAAGCTCTTTCACACACGTGAACACACACAAGGACACTAGCCATCGTCTCACACAAATCACAGATGCACCCCACTCAACACATCCTCCCCCTTAACGTCTTTCAGAGTAATTACAGAACGCTCCCTCTTCCTATATTTGCCAGTGCCGGTGTAGTGGTGGCAAGGCGTTTTGGCACAAGACCGCTCCCTCCCTCGTTTGTTCCGCCGAGGATGAGCTCTTCCGTCCTGAATGCCGCTCCCTTGGCCGGCGCCAATAGAGAAAATGAGGATGACTTGGGAGGAGGATGGAGGGTGGCGTGGGGGAGCGGTGGGAAGAGAGAATAGGACCTTGAGAAGAGTAGGAGTATTCAGCTGGCGCGAGTGTAGGCATTGTCGGAAATCCGCGGGTAACCGCCAGATGTCCTCATTTCTCTCAAAATTTCCATCTCTTGCACACTCCCCTCCTCCTAGTCTTTGGCCGACCGCTTGAACACACACAAACACACATACATGGGTTCAAACGGCCCCCGCAGTGACACGTAGGACGATGCGATCTTGTTTTTCAGGATGGCTCACGTAGAACATAAATTATGAGCGTAACTGAATACGGTCGTCCTCGAGCATTGCAGTCAGAGAGCGTTCAAAAAGGCGCCTTGAGAACATAACGCAGAAGGTGGCTTTTGTCATTCTCTTATGCTATGCTATTTATTTTTCCAGTCATGAAGAATTATTATTTTTCTTATATCAACTATTTGGGTATCACCCAGGTGGATTAACATATACGGACAGAAAATTAGAAAAATAGAGGAGTGAAAACAAGTAATTAAACACGATGACGCTTCTCATTGTCATGGTTGCCAGGTGACAACATGTATACAACTAATTGATCGCAAATTTATAAGATATCCTAAATGAAAGCAGATTCATGTTTGGAATTGAAATCATTCTTTAGACAGAAGAAAAATCATTATGTCAACTCAAGGAGGAAGAGAGAAACAGAGGAAAGTATCCTGAATGGTATGTTTGACAACACATTGAGTAGTTTAAATGGGGTAGGCTACCGAAATAGGAGATCATGTTTACCGTAAAGAAGAGATAAAATGCTGTTAAGGGTAAGAGTACATGGAAAATTGAGAATCCCGGGAAGAGAGATGCCCGGCATCAACATTAGTCTATTCTTCTCGAAAAATCTCAAAGGAATTAGAGTACCTACACTGTTCTACCCAACGGGCAGAAGGACACACTTGAAAGGCTCCTCAACTCCGTACAGAGCCTAAGTAGGCCTCAAGATTGCCCAGGAAAACATCAGAGACCGCAGGAATTGGAAGTCATGCCTTCGGGATGTAAGCAAAATACGGAATAAGCATTAATTTAAAAAATGTTTCTGTATGAAGTTTACATCATAAAATATAGAGGATATGAATTTAAATTCTGTGTTATGCATCTCGATCTCGGATATTAAGTAATAATAGTTTATTGAGGGTAGATCTAAACAATCAAGATAGTTATTCATTGCCTACATGAATTAAGTCGACAAAAGTCCTACAACATAAGCACTTCTACTTAAAATAAAATGCGTGAATTACGGCTTCAAACCACTGCGTCATCG
This sequence comes from Pyrrhosoma nymphula, assembly GCA_963573305.1. Taxonomy (NCBI): domain Eukaryota; kingdom Metazoa; phylum Arthropoda; class Insecta; order Odonata; family Coenagrionidae; genus Pyrrhosoma; species Pyrrhosoma nymphula. The sequence continues at coordinate 32,634,986 of OY754336.1, forward strand.
GGGACTAGGTGGGTGACGTCACGGAATGGTATTGTTGCTACTACTACGACGCGTTTTCAAGTAAAAGTCGGCTAGTTTTCCGTAACTTAAGAGTAATAATAATTTTATTTTATTATTGTCAGCCAATGATCTGTTAATGGATACCTACATCTCTCCTGTTGACATAAATGTACAGCTGACAAACGTTTCCGTTAGGTGACGACGTTAGTCCAACGATGGATATACCGTCCTGGGTCACGTGACTTTTCTAAATGTTGAGCCTTTGCAACTGATGTATGCAGCCTGCATTTGGCGAATTTATATATCGTTTACGTGAGTCTAGAGAATTGGCTGTCGTATGCATAACATTTATGTAAAGTAATAATTTTATGCATGTTCCCTATTCTGTAGCCACCAACACAACATCCTATGCTCTATAAGTTACGTGCAATTAAAGCCTAACCTAATGTTAAGCTACGCTCGTACGATCAGCCCGAACCGGCTATTTCGCTGTCTCCAAGGCCAACATCGCTCGCACCCCATCTACTGGCCAGGGTAACCTTTTCAACCTGATCCTCCTCCACCCATTCAACTCCTTTGGAAATTTTCACCCGGTTCCTTTTCTCGGAAGCCCAAAGCCTTTTTTACTCCTCCTCCTCCTCCACCCCCCGTACGCGCCACCCTCTTTCCAAGTAATGTGCGTTTCAATCATTTCGCGGACGCCCGGAGATAAAATAACACGGTGGGTTGGCGCTCCTCTCACAGAGGGCAGGGATGCCTTCTTACGCTCTCTTCCCTTATCCCCTCCCACCACTGCAGAAGCCCTTTGACCGCTTTCTTCCGCCTCGTCGATCGAGACCGTAACGACCTTGGGTTACCTAACCCCCACCCACCCCGTGCGACCCAACTTCCATCACCACATAAGCCGCACACCCTCCCTGCGGGAACTCCACCATGTTTTGCCACCCCCTCGCCAAAAAGAAGAGAAAAAAAGGATGCGCTTCCGAAGCACAATGATCTGAATATCAAATTTTGCCATTCACAAGTCGCCATTTTGTCAAACTTTTAAAATTTCAACATATATATTTTCACTATAAAGAAAAAAAGTTAAAAAGCATTTTCAATGTAATTAAATTATAAGTCGGATGATCCGAAACCTATTCATAAAGACCAGTCAAAGATCATTACCCACTCAATAGGCAATCAAATAACAATTCAACATTGATTTGTCATCGTTCTGACTGACATCACTGAATAACTTATGTGTGTTACTTTGCACGTATTAGTGAGAGAAATCAATTTTTGCCACTTTGATTGGTAGAAAATAGGCTTTCTTTAATGTAAATGCAATGCAATGCAATTCCTATCACTTTCCTTGAATCGTACTGTTTGGAGAAAAACAGCAGTACCTATCCCCTACTAAAACATATGAATGACCTTTAATTTAAAAAAACTTATATGCGTAGGTATATACCAGTACATATGGTTATTTGTGCCGCATTTTTCATCATACCGTTTCTAAATTTACTAAAAACACATTCCCGATTCGATTAACCACACGCATTTTTTCAAAGAGCTCGTGACTAGATTTATAGAAAATTCAAATTAGTTCTCTTTAATTGAATTTTGTCTGGAAAGGAAACTAGGATACAATATGATAAAGAAACAAGTTACCGGTAGCGGAATGCTTTTTGCATAAGAAGAAACAGGTTAGGCTCTTGCAGGAAGTATTTGTATGTTTTTTGCTACATGATAATTACAATGTGCGTAGTGGGAGAAAAAGGATGGCGGCCCCAGTGTAAGAGGCTAAAGTTAAGGCTTTGGCGGGAGAACGTACGTGTGAGAGGATACTGGAGAATAGTTTACTGAGATGGAGGGAGGGTTAAGAAGGGGCTGGAGGGGGGGGATATAGAAAAAGAACGCAAAAGGGGAGGTGAGGGGAGAGAGGGTTCCGTTTAAAAGACGTCCTCGAGTGCCACAGATGTCCCATTAAAGGATCTTTTTCTCAAAGACGTCCTTTCTCGGCTCAACCCCCCGTCCTATTACTCACACACTCTGCAAGGGACGATCCTCACGGCGAGCTCCGGATTCCTAAAGATTTCCTCTCCCCTCGTGCGAGCTTCCAAAGACACCACATCTCACATCCATTCCCCGACGCGTCTGCCCCCCAACTCCTCCTTCCCACATTCATTTCCTTCGATTCGGAACCCAGCCCGATTGCATTTTTGCTTTTATTTCAACCTACCACGCATGAGCGACCAAACCTTACTCCCCACCACTTCCTTTCGGCCGAATGCATCGCTGGATGCAATCTCAATTTTTGCCTGATCACAATGGGGCAACGGAGTGTCCTCGCGAATTATGAGGAAGAATTATTCTTTATCATCAAATTTACTGTGAGGATGGTTCTTTTCGAAAAAGAAAGTTTACGAGGATATCTAAATTTTTGTGTATGCCTCGTAACCCATACTAACTTATCTAGCCAATTTTCCAAATAAAACACGATTTTTTAATCCAAATCTGCCTCCGTACCTACTCTACGCACGAAAAATACATTAACATTTGGAAGCATAAAAATAACGGGTGGCTGAGTGTATCTCAAAATTATTATACCTTTTAAAAAATTTTAATTTGAATTTTGATTGGAATAAAAATAGCTGCTTGCATTTACCATTCCATGAGTGACATAAGGCATTTACACAAGTCATCGGCCCAATATAATGATTTACCACCTGCATAATCGTTCTTTGCTGCTGTCGTTCAAAATATAAGTGGGTATCTGTTTGCATTTTTTAGCTTCATTCTTAAAATTCTTATCCTTATTTACTTCGACGTAAAAAAAATTAAAGTATAATATCCTCTTTAAAATAACGTTAGTAGAGGTTACTTATTATTTTATTTGCGTAAATTTATCTGTTCCCATTACAAAATGATAATCAATATACAACACTTTAAATTGTGGCTAAATTGAAATTTTTATCATATAAATACAACAGGGTATTCAACAATCTAGTCTCGGATGATAATGATGACGCAGTGTGCCGCAATCTAGGTCATATAAAAGTATTTTATGTTAAAATACGAGGTGAAAAAATTTACTCTTGAAAAGTGCCTCCTAGGCAACGACAAAAACTTCGTTTAAATGTGTGATGTATATGAGTGTGAAAACATTTCTAGTCTAGAAAAAGTCAATTGCGTCTGACAAGCATGATCAGAAAAAAACTTCATATTTGAATTTTGAAAAAGGAGCTTTTGGGTCGAATCAATTAACTTCCAAATTATAAAAATTTTAAAAATTTCGCTATCGGCAAATTTGAAGTAAAACAGCCTTCATCTCATTACCCTCCAAGCTTTTCCTCGTTGGCACATTTGCTTAAACGTTTCTTCCTTTCTCTTCAGAAATAATTTTAGAATTTTAGTTTTTTATTTAGAACCGCGGAATTTCTTTCATCCTTCAACCAACTCAAACACTTCGTACGGCGAACTAAGTCAATTTGATTAAAAATAATTCCGTTCTAAAAAAATGCATGTGCAAGTAGGTACGTTTAATCTCAAAATGAGAACGCGTTTAAATTACAAGCTATTGTTGAGTCATGGGGAAGAAAAGAAGTGGTAGATGCATCTGTGATGTATTTAAATACATAGGTGCTTTTCTGCGTTTATTTTGTAAAGGTTACGAATTATGCAAGAGAAAAATTGGTTTTTTTGGTTTATCGATCCTTGCGGCCACCTCCTTTATTTCCTCTGCCTGCCTGAATCTACCGGTATTGCGAGAGAGGCAATTAATCTCGTTTGTGTCAGGATTAAAACTCGGGTCTTCCAGTATCATTGTGAAAGTTTCATTCTTGCTTTATTACTTCGTATTTTTATGGACTCCCATTCTAGATCATCTAACAATTAGATCATTAATTCACAATGAATTAAGATATAGGCGACGCACCTAGCTACCATACCTTAACGAACATGTTTACTCACAATTTAAAATGCTTTAATTTAGGCCAAACCACCAGTTTCGTGGATTTGAAACACAAACAGTTGATCAAAAACATGATTAATGGTACTTTTTGTACCGGCTGCCGTATTAGGGCGGTTAGAAAAAATGTTAAGAAAAAATCTAGTGTTTGGAATTTCTGATTTCAATCCACGTAGAGCTAATTTATATATTTTACGCTCAACTCTTACATCTTGGTGCCACTCCTAAACATAATCTTATCACATAAAATCTTACATATCAGGAACACATTTGTAGAAGTTGAATTTCAACTTAATTACAGTCATCTCTTTCTTGGCGATCATTTTTTAAATAATGTGATTGTTTTATTTAGCTTACAAACCTCTTTTTATGTTATTAGAATTGCGTAGTCTTAGGTATCGATGGACTATGGGAAAACTAGATAAACTCGTTAGTGTTTCGTAATTCAAACTCTTGTATACAGACTCATTCACCCCGTCCGGCATTAGAGGCATTAATTTTGTTTTTTTTTCTTCATTAACGGAGGATATCCAATTCCATATAATCTAATAATACAGAGTACTCATCAGTTTTGCCATAAATATGACGGATCTTCGTCGCCCTATTTTGGCTCACACCAACTACTCCTTACAAAATGGGTCTAATACGTTAACATAATGCAAGAGAATACTTAATAATATATTTTTCTTCGTGAAATAATAATGTTTTTTAATTTCTATATTTGCCTACGACCCATGTCTGAGTATATTGCTTTACAAATCAGGACGATATTTTTTGAATTTACATCTACGCCTACATATTACACTATTAAGTTCCGCAGAGCCATGTGCCACGGGATGTTAGGACACCAGACATGAAAAAGTAAGATACAGAAAGGAAAGGGACTTATAATGGTAAAGGCAAATTTAAACTTTATAAGATCTGTTCAAATTGTCCCAGGACTATTTTTTTATAAATTTATTAAGGAAAAAATAATACTGCTTAACAACTACCCCATTACCACTCCTGCCTAGCCTCGGCTCGGGGCTCCCACTGCTAGAATTATGAATACAAAAATTTATATTGTTAAAATACTGTATCGTATCTGCTGCGATTTTCGTTTTAAGTCCTTGATTAGGACAAATCTATATTTCTTGTGGGGTCGTGGGCGTAGAAAACTGAAAAAACTCGTAAGGGGCCAAATCAGTTGAGTACGGCGGCTGAGGGATTCCTGCTTTCCCATTTTGTTTGCAATACTCTCGAATAACAAATGCTGATGACCAGGAGCATTGTCGTGATGCAATATCCATTCACCCCTGCGCAAAGATTCTGGTTTCTTCCATCGGAAACTTAAACGACATCGTCTAAAAATATGAGATAACATAACCGATTGATTGATCAAACTTATGGGATATTAGACTCAGTATAAAAGAAAAGAGTTAACATGATTTTATCATTTCATCACAACTGACATGCTTTCTTTGATCCTAGGGACCTTGGGGTTCCCAATGTGATTATTGGCCTTGGTTTCCCTGTCGTGCCTGGTAACCCATGTTTCGTAACCTGTACAGATAGTTTGAATTAATGCACTTGACAGTGGCAAGCTTCACATCGTAGAAGTTATTTATGATTGTATTCATGGTTAATTAAAATACGTTTCGGGATGAAAAGGCGGATTCCCTCCCCACTCCTTTTCGATAAACTTAACTTTTCCCGCCTCACCAACACTTAATCTACGTGTCTTTCTCAACACTCCCCGAATATTTGTATTTTCTCCTCCTCCCACGTAACAACAACAAAAAATTACGTATGAAACGAAATTTTATGCCTGGAGATACCATTAATCGGTGAAACACTTAATCTACGTGTCTTTCTCAACACTCACCGAATATTTGTATTTTCTCCTCCTCCCACGTAACAACAACAAAAAATTACGTATGAGACTAAATTTTATACCTAAAGATACCATTAATCGGTGAAACACGTCGTCAAATAAAATTTAGTAGAAAAATACTAAGTATTTTTATTGACCATAAATGCAGACTGAAATAATGTCCTCCCAATAAGATTCTGGTTTCTTCAAAATGAAGTTGATCTTGCTCTTCTGTCACTAGCCGGGACTAATCACGATATTTCAGAACGCTAAATAATACTTATAAATAACAGCTGCAGATCTACATTGAGTATACGGAAAAAGAATCGACATAAAGGCGGTTACTCTTGAGATTATCTTCAAAACAATGCCACCAACTGTATGACTGTACCACGGCTGATAGTCACGTAATACAACCAGTCCTAGATCTTTTTTACCATACATCAAATATAAACGGAGTAAGTTAGTGACCCCCACTTCTCTTGTTATAGTCATTAATGAATGGTGCATGTAGAGAAAGAATTTTCGTACCTATATTTTCAGAACTTTGACCTGACTTTTCAATTTACTCTTTCTCTGCTGTTTTCTGAAAGATTATGTGGCTACTCCTCTTTCTTTTTCCTCCTGCAGCCCTGCTAAACACGACCCAAAACAGCCTGATGCTTCCGGCACCGCTGGTGGCGACGAAGGGGAACCCCGAAGAGGCGGCAGCGACCGCAGGAGCCGGTCCTCCGCCGTCCCCGCTTCTTCAGCTGCAGCCCAGCACGTCGCCACCCACCGCCCCCGCCGTCACCACGCCTAGCCCCGCATCCACGGCCGCCGCTGCCACAACCACGGAAACTCGACGGGAGACTACGGCGCCCCCGCCGGCTGCCGGGGGGTCACCCGTCGTCACCCTACTCCCCCCCTGGGCACCTCCGCATATCCACCACCACGGAGGCTCGTCTCGCTTCGGCCCCTACTTCGAAGAGGGGGCAGAAGGAAGCAACGTGACGGCACGGCTGGGGTCGACCGTGAGGCTGGACTGCAAGATCGGGATGCTGCAGGACAAAACGGTGAGTGGCAGACGAGTAGGGAGGGCCTCAAAACGAGGTGAAACGAGGGCCAGATGTTAAGAGGAGTGTTCCTCTTAAGGAGGCTGGATGATGGGTCGTTAGCGCTGAGTGCTTTTCGAGGCTGCGAAAAGGGCCTATTAGGGAAGGGACTATTAGGGAAGGGGCTCTTCCGAGAGAGCCTGTTACGGAAATTATCGATCTATATATTGCGCATGAAAATGCGTTTCCGTTGTTGTAAGCTTAGGTTTTATGTTTTCCAGCTACAAAGGTTACATGGCACTGTCTAACCTTTGGACTTCATACTTATATAGGGGAGAGTTGGATAAAACGGGGTGGTCTGATAAAACGGGGTACCGAAGTTTTCTCGTTTGGTATGTGCTGCCATATTCTAATCAACACTCTAACTTCTTCTTAAACTTCTTACAACCATTTTGAGAGTACAAGCAATCCGCTTTGTGCGCGTGTGCATTCTCTGCGTTAAAAAATAGTTTTTAGTGTGTTGTGATGTAATTTTTGGCTCTGAAGTCCGTAATTATATCTGGAAAACATTCATTTGAAGATTTTAAAGTAAGTTTGGTGCATATTAAACATCGTTTTCTCCACGTAATGAAGTATATTTCAAAATAAATAGTCCACTAATTTTCTGTTGAAATCACCTGTTTCATAAAATGGCGTACCCCGTTTTATCCAACCGACTTTGAGTTTCGGTTTGAACGATTGGCTGGAATTACAACCAATACATTTCCACACGAAATGATTATTAGGTATTATTATTATGCCCTGACAAGGCTTGCTCTTCTCATTTAAGTGCCATTATGGATCCCTATAAAAGGAAGACAGAAAGACAGTCATGGCCACGAGAAAGCATGAAAAATGCCGTTGCAGCAGTTTTGGCCGGTACAATGGGTTATTTGAAAGCTTCCAAATCGTCTTCCGTCCCGCAGACTAATCTACAGGCCCGAACTGGGATGTCTGTGGATCTGTGGAGGATCCGAGCTACCGACGACAATGTCTTCTGATCCCTCTACATCACGATCTATCCATTCCATACAACCTGCACCTTCAACTTCAGCTTTCCAGGTCTCTCCACAAGATATAAAAGCAGTTCCGAGAGAAGTAAAAAGAGATGGAACCACCGGAAGAAGAAAATGAAAGACGGCAATCCTGACAAGTTCTCCTTACAAGGAAGAACTGATTTTGTCTTCAAAACAAGGAAGGACTCGGCCTATCAAAAGGAAACTTCAGATGGGTTTCAGGCCTGAGACTACTCCTGCCGGTGAGTCTGCAACGGTTCATAGAAAGGGTGAGAAGAAGAAGTCTAAGAAACCTTTTGTAGCACTGTAAGTCATCATCAGAAGAAAAGAAGACAGAAACACCGCTTGCATTTACTGCAATGACCTTTTTTCAAATTCCAAATCGGAAGAAGGGTGGATAAAGTGCTTAAAGTGTTGTGAATGGGCTCATGAAGAGTGCGCTGGTATTGACGATGTATATGACGAACCATATCAATGTGATTTTTGTAACTAGAGTAAATATTAATTGCTTGAAAAAAGAAGATTTAGGTCTACTAGGCATATTGATCTATTCTAAAACCTAGTACCCAGACCGGTCTGATAAAACGGGGTACTCGACATAAAGCAAGTAAATATTAATTATCTTTGTTTAGTTTCATTAAAATGTTCTAATGTTGTCACCAACTTCAAGCAGAAAGATGAAGCACTTGTTCATTAAAAATTAACAGAGACTTATTGTTTAGTTTACGAGATATGGTAATTTATTTGTTAAGTACCCCGTTTTGTCCAACTTTCCCCTACATTACATCCCTGAGGAAAGATTCTAACTCTTCACATTCTTGTGTCCTTGAGAACACTTATCTAGAGAACATTTTAGGTCCTATGAGTAGGTATTTAATTCAACGGAGAAATGATGGTAATTTACTGCAGGAAATAAGAATGCTTCTTCACTACAATCATTCTTCACACCACCATCCACTACAGAAGAACTCTGTAATCAGGACACTGTTTAGCCGAACCCTCACTATTTGTGACGAGACTTTCTTGGAAAAAGAGAAGAAACACCTGAGGAAAACAATGGAGAAGAACGGCTACCAACGAGACGTCATCCTGGTGGAGGAAAGAAAAATAAACATGGCCCTAACAAGGACCGACGGCCAATCACCGGAGGAGAAACTGCCGTGAGAAGAGACCTGCCGCGTTCGCCATGATCCCCTATGTTGCTGGAACCGCAGAGAGGATTTCACGTGCTCTCATCAAACGCAATGTAGTTACAAGGTTCGATTGCGTCTCCAAGACCAAAAGCTTTCTCGTCAGAATAAAAGATCGTGTACCTATGCAGTCGAAGAGCGGAGTGTACGAAGTAAAATCCAGCTGTGGGAATAGCTACATTGGGCAGACCTCCAGATTCCTGAAGTGCCGGCCAATGGAGCATCAAAGAGCAACTAAGAACAGACAACTACGACTCTCTGCCATAGCAGAGCACACATGGACGGGCCCTACCCTCAACATCAAATTTGAAGAAGCTAAGCTACTTTCCGAGGAATGAAGACATTTCCCATGTCTAATACGGGAGGCCATTGAAATAAGTAAGAATGAAGACAATTTCAATAGGGAAGATGGCTATTCCCTCACTAATGCCTGGAAACGCGTTTTGCTCGGGAAAAAGAAAAACAACAGGCAATCACGAGCGACCTAACCTCTACGGAAAAGATATAAAGATATATAACATACTGCATCCACACTTCACTGACCTGAGGAAGCCGACTGTAACGCCGGCAAAATTGTCGTCCGAAAAAAAATGGATCTACGCGGAGTAAAACCCGGAAGACCTGTATCCCCAAACTCATCAACCCGCAGGAGCCTACACAAGGACTAGCTACTCTGTTTATGAGTTAATCAAGAGCATTCATTGTGCATCCATCATTATGTAGTACTATATCAAAACTAAAAAACGTTTTTCAGATGTATAATGTTATAACGATTACCAGTTAATGGAATTAAAAATAAGAGTTTAAAGAATATCTATTACAACAATTTAATTTTTGTGCCGGATGTTCATTGAAACATGACTGAGTATATTATTAGGATATGACTCTTTCAGGGAAATCACAGGTGGCTTAGGAACTAAACCCTTATCGTGATAACTTGCGAATTTCACTCACTTGTGTGCTAAGCCATAGTGCGTTCCTACTCCAACTTCACTGTTTGAAACGCAGCCAAGGAATGATGGAACTTCAAAGATAAGATCTCTGAGAGTTCATATCACACTGTCATACCTCTAGGAAGATTACCTTGTTTGAATGCAAAGGAGTTGTTGCATTACCCCATCATACGGAATAGCTAATGTTAATACTCACTGGGGCGTTATGAACGATGCAACCTACCTGTTGTTCGCTCGTCTAAGCATTGAATAGGCAATTGGAGTACGTATTGCTGCTCATGAATAAGCTGAAACTATTCTAACGATGTAATCTTCGAGATAGCTAAGGTATCACACTTGGTTGAACTCTGTGATACAAAAGGAATGGGTCTTCGGATGGCCTCCGATGCATCCAAGAATCGTTGCACTATCAGGAATCCAACAGTAGATCAAAATATTTTTTTTCTCGTTTCCTAACAATATTGCATTTTTGCGTTGCGTGGTATTCGGCATGCTTGATGATTCATCGCCAAACACTATTGTTTTTGTAGATTCAATCCAATTTCGTGTTATTTTCAAATTCTTCCGCATTCTTGCTTTAGTACACTCCCAAGCTTAGACGATACGAGTAGATAAATTGCCTCGTCACAACGAGTATTATCTCCCCCAGATTGGGTCTCGAAACGTTTTTCAATACGGATTGAGAAATTATCACAATATTCATAGTTATACCATAGTGAAAAATACAGATAATATACCTTGTAAATCGCTATTTATTTCAATTTTCTCTTAGTGAGCAGTTTTTTGGGGTGTTTCTTCCCGCAAAGTTAACCAACTGATGATTTCATCAGAAAATATAGTGAGGCTTTTGCCAGCGCTTCATGAGATACATGGTAAAACAAGTAGCATCAAGTTAGCATAAACGTTTCATTATCTAGCGGCAAACAACAACTAAGAATTATAGAAGTAGGTGTAGTAAAATGGCATTCAAATATATCTCGAAAAGTTAAAAAAAAAACTCAAAACGTAAGGCTATATATCGGCTTTTGCACTTTAAAATTTCTTGCTGAAATAAGTATTAATGAGATATGATCCGAAATTCTATGGCCTATAGCTTCGATGTTCATGTTATTGCTGTAGCGGTTCCTTTAATTCACGCGTTTCACAAGATAAATCTTATATTCTATCGTTGCAAATTCAAAGTGATTGTGAGCTAAATAGCCTTTCATAAACAGATCTCATTTCGGAACTAACTATAGAGGTATCATTATGTCAAACCAAAAAGAAACTTAAAGCTAAATGAATGCCTGCATTGAATGATAAAAACAGTAAACACCTTCCTTTAACGTTCCATATCGGAAAACGTTCCGTAACGGAAAAGTTCCATATCTAAATCCATTTAAGTAAGGTTACATTAGTCACTAAGAACTCGAAAGGTTTAATATTCACGTAGCATCATAATGTGCCATTGAACACGTTTTAAGTCAGATATCATACCTTACTTTGTTACAGTTCATCCGAGCTGAAGGTATGCTCGTGAGTTAATATTTCTGAGTTCAACTCGTTTACGTAAATTTTTACATTATATGCATACTAAGAGGATGATGTCTTGTGATAACATTCAAGGACTTAATTTTGCACGGACAAAATAATTCATCATTAAAATAGATCATTTTTCAATCACTTTAAATGACTTCCTAAAATTGATATCTTGTTATGGGCCTAAACTGTCAATAGATCTTTCCTTAATATCAAAACTCTAAACAAATGGAATGAAGATGAAGATAATGTTGAAAAAATGGACCACACATCACTTTAAACCAATTAAAACATTTGTTATGTTATGCATTTATATTATGTACTGAAAGATGCAGTGTGAATATTTTCACATCGTAAATAAGAGTAATAGCGTTAAATGAAATTGTGTCAATTAACGCCGGTAAAGATAACTGCTTACCGTTAGTGGCTCTTGGATTGTGCAACTGCAGTCCCAAGTGCTATGCTTTTTTTTGGAGAGGCCCAGCGCCGTTACATTCCATGACTGTTGCTTTTGCTGCCGTGTATTCACTAAAAAAATGAGAATTGCAGAGTAAGTGATAATGTATTCTAAATGGGCTTCTAAGCTGTAACCATTAAAGTTCATGAGTACGCAAGACCCGCTTCTTGAGTACCGGAAAAAAGAGACGAATTGAACATTATGGCATGAAACACTTTTGGCAGCTGCTTTGACTTATTTTTTTTAAGAACGCATTGCAAATACGATCAATGAGTACTGTAGAAGTTACATTAAGTGAGATGTATACGTTAAATAAACATTTTGAGCATTAAATTAGTTAATAGGTGGGAACGCAAGGCGTTCGGTTGAGTGAAAAAATACGACCAGAAAAGGGAACACTGCTAGCAATAAACGTTCAAAGCTCATGCAGTGCATTAAAAGCCACTCTTAAAGTGCTCTTGCGCAACGTAAGCATGTACTTTGCAACCTCGCTCCGTAGTAGGCAACTCATTAAAGTTGATTACCTTCGCTGCGCGATTTTTTTCCGTACATATTCGAGCAACTTTTCTTCTTACTCCCTAAATTTACTTTTTTTCCAGCTATAATGTTGACTGAGGTATATGCTGAAACAGGTAAAACTAAACTTTACTTTTTTCTTAGCTAAGCTTCTCCTTCTAAGATTGAATTCATGAAGACGAGACCTTTTTTCTAGAAAATTTAACATTACGTTCAACGCGTTTGACAGTTCAAAATGAGTAATGGTGTACCGCAAAGTTTTCGGAGTAGTTTCAATGACCATGGCAATGTTTTTGGGATTAATTTTGAGCTATATAAACATCCAATGTTGATATAAAGGTGTACTCTGGAGACTCAAAGACAATGCAGAATATTGTATCAAATACGATTGGTTAGAAGGTGAACTACAATAGTAATCACCAATATAGAAAGTCTTTAATTAACTTAATAGTAATAATGTCTCTATAGGTAACAACTGAAGTCAACTAATAGCTATTTATTATGTAAACGAACACACACAACCATACACTAGGACTAAATCCAGGTGCGATTCATACCCGTGACCTTTGATTCGGCAGGCGAGGAGACTTTACCCCGCCACCGCCATTTCATTGGAAATATCATGAAAATACTACACGTTACTAGTATCTTTAGGCTAATAGAGAGCTACAAAAACATTAACATTCCATTCCATGTTCATCAATTGTGTAAAGTGACTTTTCGTTTAGGCCAAGATCTTTTATAGATAGCATAGACACATGTGATACAGGGATAATATTTTACCTCAACTATCTCGAGACGCACAACAAAAAGATCCATTAAATAGGTGCCCGTGGAAAAGTAAAGTTTTGATTGACTACATATCGTGCAGTCCGATTTCTATGCTGTTTTAAATGTATCATATTTACAAATGGAAGCCTCTCTGTGCAATGAATGTGTATCTACCGATAGTAAATATTGTACTTATAAGGGGCTTTAAACTATGAACAAGTTTATTCAGGAACTAAATAAGCCACAAAATAAGTAAAACTCTATGATTGATGTAGTCAATGCAAGAAAGACGTTTCCCATCATAGATAATTTCACGACTCAACAGAAGAATGTTTTTCAGCAAGCGGCAAATAGACAAATGACTCAACCTTCAACACTGTTCAATGGCCCAATGCTTGCCTGAATAGGTATAACAGTCTGCACAAGCCATTAAGCCTTCGCGTCATCCCAAATTCAATCAAGCGATGTTGTCCCAACTTCGTAAACATGCCTGACGACATTCATGCGTGAGCACAATATTTTGGTGAATTCGTTCGTCTCTCTGGATAACAATAGTGCACGGAACATGGTGCTGAGCACTTAGGAAGTTTGACGTCACTTCGCGAGAGGCAGGCTCGAGTCGCATCGATGAAGGCAAGCAGAGCGCGGAGTTTTAATTCAACTCAAAAACGGTGCCATCTTAACAATGTTCGTAACTCACGTATAGCGTTATCTCGTATCACCCAATGTGTAACGGGAAATCAATGGAGTTACTGGGTCGGAAAGCGTGGTTCATATCGTCCCCGTTAGCACTTTCGGCGGCATTAGCCGGTCGGAAGAGTACAACCGTTCAGCGATGGAGCACGATCGCGCAACTCGAACAACCGTTATGATATTTCAGAGATTGAGGTCACGAAGTTTTACTATGCATTTGTGAGTGATAGTTCAGTACAAGCACAGTGATGCCCATTTGTGTATTGTGCACTGACTATTGATAGAAAGTGAATCATCGCTCATCATGTGTTGACAAATTGATTCAACTCCAGTTGGTTTGGTTAAATATTTCAGTGATCAATGTCTGCGTGGAATTCTAATAAATTTTATAATATTATTTTGCTTACAATAATAATTTTTGCACGCCGGCATAACTATCGAGTATAAATACGATATTAAATGACGTTAGGAAGATTTGAATTAGTGAGTTACGTTTATTCGGGTTTTTCCCTCGTTGATTCATTTTATGGACATCAGTTTCACTTGCGTGACAGCTAGCGTCGTCAGATCCTGAATGAGCTGCAGAGATTCTATCAAATTATTGGATAAATCTAACGCTTGAGCTAGTCAGACGCACGCTTATTGGCCGGATTAAACTTTGAATTTAATTGTTGGAAAAGGCGTTTGAACGTTGAGGAGAGAGGATAGCCGTCTTCCCGGTTGAAATTTTCTGCGTTTTCTGCCACTTCAATCGCCTCTCGAGATAAATATTTATTTTCTCTGGCAATGATCTTGCAATTTAAAAGTTGATGACGTGGCCGGGTTCTAACCAAGCGTGCTCTGCAACTGCGGAACGGTGAAAATTATTATTTTCGGTTGCTCTTTGGAGTGCCTCTATTTTACAATGCATCAACGCGGGAAATACCCGAATAAACGTAAATCATCAAATCACCGCGGAATCCTCCGTACCAGATTAGAATTAGTACCTAATTGTGGCTAATCAACATTACTTACAATTCATCCTGCTTGAAATTCTCAGCATAACAGAATTTGTGCATTACCTAGTCTCTTGTGGAATCCATAAATAATAAGAATTATTAATACTCTGCATAAGAAGTATCTTAACCCGTTTATCTAATGCACTTTAACATGTTTACTAAAGCGGCGCCCACCTAGTTTCTCGCTTTCCTTGTTCTCTTGACTAATTTTGGACCACGCGTTGTGGCAAAGGAGCCTACGAGTTTCGATTTTGAACAGGGATGAATTTTTCATGTCTGGTGTGGAATCACCCTGTTCCACACACTCTGAGAGTGGCTTGCAAATCATCCCATTTTTGCAGTTACTCTTCCTCATTTGCCCAAAACCCTCCCGCCTGTCAAACTCCTCAACATTTTGATATATTTTATTACGGCCACCATCCACCTTGTTTGCCTTCTCCGTTTCTCCATCATCAAGTTCCTTCCCATGCATGCCACACGCTAACTCATCCGCGTCTGTCTTCTTCGTAACACGGAACACATTCTCCTTTCTTCTACACATATTTAAATCTTAGTGTACGCACATTCTCTTTCCACGTTGTTAAAAAGTATATTATGTGAGGCAGGAAAATAGTGTTTTTTTTCTAACTTTCATACATTTATGACTCGATTTCCATGTATTTGACGCTAAATTCAATGAAAATATTTGGTGCAAAGAAACTGTTTGTAGACAATACCAATTAGCGGTAAGCTATTAGTTCTACGGTGCAACTTATTTCAGGCACGCTCAACGAGCAGCCTGGCAACTGTTTCGAGTTACCTTGTCTCCCACACCTTAATAATGAAACATTTTTATCGCCGTGATTACAAAAAAGCCACGTGAGTAAACTTGCTGAAGAAATCCGCGAGAAGACGAGGTACCGAGAGGTGCGCGAGTTTACTTGAAGCCCGTCTATACTATCTCAGAGAAATGCATTCATAGGTACACTTCCAACTACTTTGGAATTTATTTCACCTAATCACTCTTTCTGCTGACTGAGTTAATTCCAAAAAAAGCTTTATAATCATCAAAAAGGAAATCTTTTCCACTAATCAAACTAACTACAGTCAAATTCACCCTTCCCTAGGAAAATTAAGCTGTTAAATGCTCTCATAAGTCAATTCGTTGAGACTCGAGTATCAGGCTTCCAAGAAAATTTAAGAGCTGAACATTTTTATTTTAATTCCAAGAAATATTCCAAATATTTTTCTCTCTTCTCTTCAGCAGATGTTTTCTCATTTTATAAAATAAACTCACATCCTAGTGTTTCATTCCCTTTGAAATTGAGAGAATAACTCCTGAGATAGAACAGGTGTGAATTGAATATAAAGGTAACTACATATATCCTAATTTCCTACTAAGTTCCTGACAAGCCAAAATATTACGAATACTTATTTTCGACGCTCATAGTTCTTTAATAACGAGAATTTTGGAAATTATAGATTGAATATTCTTTAATAAAGACAAGTGAAGCTCAACAGAATTTAATTTATGTACGTATGAATGCATTAAGGTGGCGAATAACGACGCCAAAAGGCCATCCAAGTGATATGTGGAGGAACTGCACCGACGAATTCCTTCTCATTAACTACTGACGAGATTTCCATACGCTAAAGACGAATAGAGTTAGCTTCTCAGAGCTCGCAGGGGCGTGTTACATACATCCCAATTCTTCGCCCGCATAGCACCAACGGGACTTCTTACTCTCTCGATATTCTTCGTGTATCAAGAGAGACGCTTCAATGCCCACCACGACAAGAACATCTGCAGATTTAATCCACGGTCGCAGAGAAGTAAAAACAAATGTCAATTAAAATCTGTCATAGTTACATTTGAGTTTACCAACAGCCAGGAACATAGGCTTCGGAATAATGATACGCTTCATTAAAACCTACATTTGGAGTAAAATCTATTAAGGCAGTGAGTCTTGGACAGTGACTTCAGCAAAACCAAGATTGGAAACAATGGAAATGGGGTATTATGGGATAATGATGGATATTAAACTTGCGGAAAATATCACAAATAAAAAAAAGCCTGACGAAAGATCGGGGAAAATAGGTTTGAGGAGAACTCTCCAAAAGTACAAGAGGCAAACTTGTCGGACACGTTCTGAGACACAAAGGTCTATTGAAAACAGTATTAGTAGGAGAAAGAAATGGGAATAATTATCGAGAAAGACCACGGAGGGAATACCTTAAAGAAACCTTGAGTGACGTAATGATGAAAACTTAATGATAAAATTACATTAAAGGATAAATTGAGAGGGGAGTGGAGTAGCAAAGTAGAGGGGATGCAGTAAACTATTTTCGGATTTGTGACTACTGATGATGATACTTTTTTGCGGATAGAGCCGAAAACCAAGGCCATTTGCTTCATTATAGATATATAGGTATAATATAAATTTATTGGTCTAGGATATTTGTCCTATGGAACATGTATTCCATACATACATTCAATAGGCTCTGTGGTTTTACAATGGGTAACATATTTTGCCGAACTGAATATAGTCAAGAAAAAATAGCAAAACATTTGATAAATATAAAACATTGGTTAATTTATAGAGCTTTGGTCATGTCTTTTTTAAGACACTCATCTTCCTTTTTCCGCCGACGTTTCGCCTTTCTATTAAGGCTTCTTCAGGGCTAAAGTACAATGCAAGGAATACAGTTAATAATTATAATGCAACAAAGATAACGTTTTCTATCATAAATTTAGTACCTCAAAGGATTAACTTTCTTACTGCGACAATGGCAACACAAAAACAAACTCTTCCTCTTAGCAACATAATCAACAAAAAAACAAAATGGAAAACCGATTAACCGATAAATTTTAACCAATTTATTATTAATGTGATCAAAAAATATTCAAATAAGATAAATATAAAACAATTATAAGCAAGATACGTTATTCCAAATGCTATAAAAAGAATATTTAGCAGGAATTCTAAGTTTAACATATGCAACATGTAACGTAACAATAATATCTATCATATATTTATGAATAATTTCATGATAATGGTTTGACAGCATTTTTTCTTGGACACTAAGACATGACACAATCAATTGCAATAACAACAAATAAATTAAAATAGAACAAAATATTGAAAATTTGCAATGGTAGTTAACAGAGATAATTGAGGAATGGAGGTAACAAAAAAAAGATGTATTAACCTACGTCTTGGAACTTACAAATACAAATATTCAAGAAGAGTGCAGTAATACAATATCTAAAACAAATAATATGAATAGCATAATAATATTCAGGCATACATACATAAACAGGATGAAGGTAATGCATATCCAAGCGGTTTATACTGAGACACAATAATATTTTTCATACATTATTGATAACATTTTAAATTTAAATTGATGTATATTGATAGAGTTAACTACGTTATTAAGAATACTGTTACATATTCTTAGGTCAGAATTTATAGTTGACGAGTGATATACATTTGTCCTACACTTTGGGATTTTAAATAGTCTTCTGGCTCTAACAGGTATGCCCGAATCTGTCAGGTTTCTAATAATGTAGTCGTACAGATATTCCGGGGTTTTAGAAGATAATATTTTATAGTTGAAAATAGACAGTTGGAATATTTTTCTATGTTCCGGTTTCATCCACTTTAACTTAACATAATAGGTAGTTACATGTTCGTAAGATATTGGCTTTGAAACTATATCTTACTCCGGCATCGAACAAAGTTTGCAATTTTTTATATGACTTCTTTGTTAAATCAGCAAATACAAGGGAACAATATTCAATATGAGGAATTAATAGGTGAGTAACGAGATTTTTTGCGTAGCTCAAATGGAATAAGATGCTTAAATTGTTTCATCTGCGCTAATGTCTTATGAACATTGTTGGAAATAGAAGCAAAATGTTTTGCCCAAGCAATAGTATTATTAATATTAACTCCTAAGTCCATAACTGAAGTTGCATAATCGATTTCGGAGCCGTTCACTATGATTTTAGGCAGCATATCGTAGTTTAATTTATTCACAAATTTTACTGTGCCAATAATAATACATTTTGTCTTGATGGGATTAATTTTCAAGAAATTGTCATTTGCCCATTTTCATATGCTATTAACATCTTAATTAATCTTTTTAATGGCGCTATGAATATTTAATGGATGGCAATCCAGGTAGACTTTCAAATCTTAGGCATAAATTAGATACTTCGAATAATTGATCGAAACTGGTAAATCGCGAATCAATATTGAAAAAAGGAGAGGCCCAAGGATAGAACCCTGAGGCACACCACATGTCATTGATAGAAAACTGGATACTTGATCCTCATCTCCTTTAACTGCTTGGGTTCTCTGAAGTAAATAAGACCGAAACCACTGAATTTCTGGTAGAGAGACACCAATTTTTTGCAATTTATAAAGTAGTAGGCCATGATTTACACAGTCAAAAGCTTTGGTAAAATCAAAGAGGATGGTAACTTTCTTATTGTCTATTGAGTGCCGGATATCTTCGGACTCTAACGAGGGCAACTTGGGTACTATGTCCTTTCCGAAATCCAGACTGATATTTATCTAGTAGGTTGTTTGATGAAAGGAAGCCTGCTACTGAGTTATATACTAATCTTTCTAGTGGTTTCGACAAAGTACATAGCAATGAAATGGGACGATAATGTGATGGCTCATCTGGATTCCGGATTTTATTTATAGGTTTGATTACTGCAGTCTTCCAGGTAACAGGAAAGACCAAATAGCTCAACGATAAGTTATAAATGTCAAGAAGCACAGGAAGTATTGCTGGCATAATTATATTTAAACAATTTCAATTTATCCCATCAATTCCACTAGCATTAGACTTTATGCTACGAAAATACTATGACATCAATTACGCAGTAAAATGAGGAAAATAATATACATTATCTCCAAATTTACTTATATTTAACATGTGAACTTCATTTTCGGCTTCAAAATTTGGCTATGGTTCATGAATTAAACTGGAATTTACATTAATGGCTGAATTGATAAAGTATTCATTGAATTCCTCAGCCGAAACATTAAGTTTAAAATTGTTATTTCGAGCATTGATAAGTCCTAGTCGCCGAACCTCATTCCATATCGTTTTAGAGTTCCATTTGTCAGAAAAACAGTTATTACAATAATTTTCTTTGGGCTTTTTCAGAAACTTTTTTCTTTAATTCCTTAATCTTTTATATTCATGGAACAGATATTGAGATTTATTCCTTTAAAATTTTTGACGTGTTGCGTCTCTTTTATGAACTATTTGTTTCATTTCATAGGTGATCCATAGGGTTTCACTAGAGATGAGAGGGGTGGTTTGTTAATAAAGAATTGTTTGGAGAATAGATGAATGGTGAAGTAAAACTCAAGGTCAGCATTAGCTAACTCTTATAGAAAGACTTAAAGAAATTTTCAGTGAAATGCTACTTTTGATATATGGATATAAGTAATTGAATGGCTGTCTACAAAACACAAAAATAAGAATCAAGACTCCTTACGAAAAATCAAACAATCACGGCACGTATTCAAACCTTGACCCCTAGTATAGAAAGCCAGACCTCGATTCATCATCACCCAAAGAAGGCAGGAAATTATTTACGCTTCCGATTATTATTAGTATTTCGATAAAACATTTAAATTTTAAACTTTTCCTTGCCGAGAGAAGGAGACCGAAGTTTGTGAACATAAGAATATCGCCACGTGAGCCATATATCATAATGATACATCGGTTTCATGAAGGTTATCATGGGAGGACATAATAAAACCTTAAAAATAGGAAAGCGGTGCGTGAAAATCGCCCTGAGGCCCTCTTACTTCCTTTGTCGGGTCACCGGCTGTTAATCCTTAAATGGATTGACTTGGATTTCAAGGGATTATGAGCTGGTATTAAAACAAATTAAAAGACGCAGAAGTTGGAATTTCAGATATCAATTCCGTTCGGTTTATGTTTCCACTGGACAATCCCCACAACGCCATTACCGCTCAGGAGCGGAATAAAAATTAATACTATCGTTCAAATCCTTTCGAAAAATAAGCTGAGAATCTTTATCCCGTTCGCAGGGACACGCAACGAACGCCCTTAATAGCTTTACGGCATTAAGAGATTACAATGAGAAAGAGCAATACGCAAACCCACAAGAGTATTACCCCACAGATCAATCATTTTGAATCGTTTTGAGAAATGTACGCTCATGCAGGGTTGATTTCTATATATATTATCACCCAGGCTTTCATTCTTAAGTATTAAATACATTTTGAAAATAGTTTTTGTATAATTAACAGAGGTAAATGCCTTGTCTCCATGGTAGGGTAACGATAAATCTAACCTTATACCTACTATTACAATAAATAGAAAATAATTTTTTCCTTCACTCTCATTAGAATCGCAAACAGTTCCAGAAATATTTCGAATCAAATTCCCATTGCACTATTTACCCCACAGGACATGCCTTAAGTTACACATAGATATACAAAATCCAAGTGTTCTGATTTCGGCTATCGTTCAACAACCAGCCAGGAGTGAAAATCAACCAATTCATGAAAAATACACTTATCCAGAGTGCAGTTTTGGCTATCTACATTTACCAGAGTAGTGAGAGAGCCTTTAACTGTGAGGAATTACAATTCTGCTTCTCATAAAAACTTCCTCATTCAGAATATCAGGTGCCAAATTAGAAAATTCTTTTAATGACACACTAATACTCGGGTCGGAACTACTGACCACTACTTACGACCGCTTTCACTCAAAACCCATACATGTACTTTTAATATTAACACTGACAACACATTTCCCAAAAAAACATGAGAATTAAAAGCAGGAAGTTCAATATGAGCTTATTCAACAGCATCTCTTGGGGACTTCAGAACCCATTACGTGGCTCTAAAAACAAAATTTCCATCCAATCATGAGAAGGAATTGCCAGACACATCTGAAGACAAGAGATAAGAGATTTTCAGCCACTTGACACAAGTAAAATACTGGTTGATAATTGGCACTTGTGTAGATAAAATAAAATACCTAGGAATACAGCAGCAAAAAAGTTATAATCGTTATTTTCAAATTTACCAATTGAAATCTGGGTCGGTTAAATAAAACTTACGTGTGAATAAATTAGATTTTCAAGTACTTCTTCTGCTGCTAAAATTAAATAATGCCACAAAGTCAAACGTAAAACTATTATATTTAGCCAACTGAGAATTGATATTGACAGTAATAAGTTTCAATCGTTTCCGTTTGGTTCAATTATTCTGAATTACCTTAAGTAGCAGTGATTAAATAATAATTGCATCAACATCAGGAATGTTTGGATTTAAATGTTGCAAAGTTACTTATAATATTTTTGATTTTCCTCAATTGGTCTATACAATATTTTTCCCCAATATTAAGTGGCCTAATTTCAAAGAACCGCAACTATTGACTAATTTATGAGTCATCATCTTTAATCCCAGTCATAACTAAAATTACGTAATACGCTTCCCTCCTAATTCTTCGATACCAAGATTTTCCACTAATCGTCGGTTTATTTTCGTAACCCACTACGTTCCCTAAACAAGTGAAGAAAGCCACATTAACATTTACGCAAAAACATATTCTTTTATCAATTGGCATTTTAAACCCCAAAATTAATTCATGGTCACATAAATATTGATATCGAATTTTTCGGTTGACAACTGTAAAATTAATATTCATGCAAAAGGAGAGTAAATACACCTCGTAAACTACAATGATGCGGAAAAGTTAGCCTTATTCATGACCCTATGACAAAAATGATCACTTGTCATTCATTTCCATGAAAATAGCGAGATTTCCCGCATATTTACCAGAGTTTAAAACATGGCAAGGCTTGGACCAGTGATTAAAGCATATGCGTAGGAGCACTACAGAAGTTAAAAAAAAACAAATTATAATAAACAAAGCTAAAACTTTCAGCAAAACAAGCGTTATGGTTACAGTCGTCTTTCTCTGACGGTAAAATTGTACAAATTTGAAGGATTTTAGTTCATTACCGCTCATTTCGGAATAGGCAAGAAACGGTATTGATCAGTACAAAAATTAAAGGGTGTCTTCAATAGCCGTAAACAATTGGCACCACTCGTCAGATATCACAAACCTTGCTGTGTTGGTTTGCCGGGATGGTACTTCCACAGCAGAGACCAACCCCAGCCACTCCACCAGAATACCCTCCTGTGATAGTTTACGGGAAGAATGCTTCCACGCCAGTGACCAACACAGCCGCAATTACACAACCCAGATAGGATCCTTCGCTAGGGTAATGGGACCCCGCAAAGGATACTTAGGGTTATAACTTAGGATCCTTCGTAAGGTTAATGAGACCTTACTAAAGGTGCCTGGTTATAAACACAACCACACACACACGCACACTCACAAGCACTAAAAATTACTCAATCACACACACAAATGGACCCAACTTCGGGGAGAAACTGCTCGAATAGAGCGCGGAAAAATCTAGCAGACAAGAATGGACGAGGGTGAGGGTCGACTACGCGTATTTCGTCTACCAAGTAGCCCTCTTCAGCGATCCGAAGGAAAAACGTCATAACAACGCAAGGTTGAAGTGAGGAAGGGTAATGACATCCAAGATGTTATGAAGGTAAATGAGGAGGGGTGAAGGGGGGGACATGACGAAAGCGGGGGAAGGGAGACCGGCGTAAACAAAAGGCGAAAAGCAGCAACAAAAAAGGGGGGTCAGTTATGGACATAAAGGAAGTACGTTGGGGAGAGGAGGGGAGGCTTTGGGGGGAGGGGAAGAGGGGGAATAAAAAATAGCGCGTGGCTACGTCCGTTAAAACAAGTGACGAATTACTAACAGGTCAAAACTGAGAAGAGGGAGGAATGAGGAATGGGTCCAGAGTCACTGTTTAGGAGATTCCCTTTGTTTTTAAAAATAAAAATGCTCTCGTAAGCGTCTAATAGGTTATTACCTGTGTGCTTCTAAAGTTTCAAATTATCTTTTGTTACGTTGTGCCCGGTCTGGATTAAATGCTGTGCCACGCTATACTTTTCGGAATTATTATTTCTGTAGTGAGAATAGTGTTCTTTGAATCTGGTTTGTAACATACGTCGTATCTGTCCTATGTAAGATAAATGGCAGGGTTTGCAGTTGATTTGATAAATGCCTGATTTTTCCATTGCCGGAATTTTATCTTTAGCGTTTCCCATGAGGTTTTTAAGCTTATATTGGTTAGAATAGGAGATTTTAATTTTGACAGATTTGAATATTTATTCGATTCCTTTCGTTAAACGGGGATAATAACACAATTTCATGTATTTCTCGGTTTTATATTTCTTGTGTGAGGTGGAGTTAGAAATCAGATGCTTGAATTTGTACTTCTTCACTATGTTATCAACTATTGACTCCCGAAAGCCGTTCCGTTTGGCAATATATTTTATAAAATTCAATTCCTTATTAAATGACGATCTGTCAAGAGGGACATTAAACAGTCTATAAACAAGAGAGCGGAAGACGGCCAGTTTATGGTTAGGATGGTCGAAAGAAAGATTGTGGATGTAGTTAGTGGTGTGTGTTGGTTTCCGATAAATGTAAAAAGTTATCCTGTCACCAGATCTAGTTAGGGAAAGATCAAGAAAGTGAAGACGGTTCTCATTTTCTGTCTCCACCGTAAATTTGATGGATGGAAACAGGCTGTTGAGATAACTGACAAAATAATTCAGGTTACATTTTGTGTTATCAAACACCGCAAAAATGTCATCCACGTAGCATATGTACGCTGAGGGGAAGTAAGTGAATTTTTCTTTAAACATTTTCTCAATATGTGTCCTGAAGACATTGGCTAGAAAGGATGAAAGGGAGTTGCCAATGGCGGTTCAGAAATCTTGTTTGAAGAATTTACCTTGGGAAATAAAATAATTTTGGTTCATGACCAAATTAGTGAGTCTAATGTACTCCTCGATTGTTTTTGAGTCCAAAGAAAGTGACTCATTAGTCATACGAAGGATCCCAGGTTATAACCTCAAGTATCCTTAGCGGGGTCCCATTACCCTAGCATAGGATCCTATCTGGGTTGTGTTATTGCAGCTGTGTTGGTCACTGGCGTGGAAGCATTCTTCCCGTAAAATATCACAGGAGGGTATACTGGTGGAGAGACAAACCAACACAGCAAGGTTAGTGATCTCTGACGAGTGGTGCCAATTGTTTACGGCTATTGGAGACTTTCTTTGATTTTTGTATTTGTTCAGCCGTAAGAGCTAACCAAATCATTGTAAAGGTATTGATCAGGCCTGAAGACAAGGATTTGAATTGATAACGACATGCAATTACAGATAAATGAGGCAAAAAAAATAAGCATAAGTAGAATAGTAAGAAATCTGGATCAGCATGTGAGCTTAATTTCTACCAAGTGCATCAGTGCCTAATGAGTAAATTTTCTCTCTTAAAAACATCATTGCCCTTATTTAAATTGATCTTATTTTATGCTTACTAGGACATTATGTTTTTGAGGATATCTTCTAAAAATTGAAAAAAATATTGTTAAATATACCTACCCAATTAGTTTAGTAATAGGTTAGTAATTACTGAAAAACTTATGAATATTTCCAAATAATTCTCCCCATCAGCGTGTTTTCGTTGCTTTCACAGGAAAGAGTACGCTCTTGCTTACGCATTTG
Organism: Pyrrhosoma nymphula; assembly: GCA_963573305.1. NCBI lineage: Eukaryota > Metazoa > Arthropoda > Insecta > Odonata > Coenagrionidae > Pyrrhosoma > Pyrrhosoma nymphula. Next base: position 32,660,628 of record OY754336.1, read on the forward strand.
CAGAAGGAAGCTCCAGGTGTTGTCGCTCCGTTTAACCGTCTTGAAATAGACGTCGTCAATAAGTTTCAGAGCAGCAACTTTTTGTGTCTGAGAAGATTCTAGGCATTTTTCATTTCATATAAATAATTCTCCTCCCTTTTTAAACCATGAGTATAAAGTATTGTCCTTTTTATAGCTTTAAGCTAGGAGAATATCTTTCTTTTCAACATACTTTCCCATTCCATCACAATATCTATTTCATTTGCAAACTGTAACACTGAGATTTTTTTCCTCCTTGGATCCACCCACCTGGAAAGTATTATCTTACGGCATAATGTTCCAGTCAACATTGGTAACGCAGAGCACACCTAGAAATCGAGCCAAGTAAAGCATGCAAACAAGCTCGCAGCACACCATGCAGCGCAATTTTAAATAATAGCAAAACATTCATCGGCCTTGCCATAGACTTAGAAGAGACCCTTGAATGGGTGCAGCAAGTATTCTCATAAGGCTATGCTTAAAAAAATCCACTTACGCTACGAGCTTCTCTATTTATCTTATTTATCCCGGCAGATCTATTTAAACTCGCATTTCTTTCAGATAGTCGTTTATGCATGAGGCACCGTTCTCACGAGCTTGCTGTAAAAAATTGCCAGGAAATAAATGTACGGGACCAAGAGAATCTGCTGAGGCACGTGGAAACGAAGCAAAAACATCATAAATCTCGCCCACACTTTCGATTTGTCCGGAGCCATCGATTCGGAAATAAGTACGTCTCGACAGTGAACACGAAAAAAATATGGCTTTAACTAAATAATGTGACTAAGGGAGGAAAATAATGATGATAAGTCATCATACATTTTGTCCACCCAGCCTATTTGCTCACGGTGATCCTTTTGAGTCGAAATTAGATACAGGTCCCCGTTATTTACGCTTGCATGGAAGACTAAAAAACTTAAACTTCCAGCCGATCCCGAGGCAAGAAAATAGAAACATTGTGCTAAACGCTAAAATTTAAATTAGTTCAGTTACTACTAATTGTATTAGCCAGCAGTCATAACTCTGGAGATTAGTTTTATGCAGCTCTCCAATCTATTATTAATAATAATATCAATAAATATTTGGTTATTTTAGAGACAAATGAACAGTATATGTATAGGCAAAGGCAAAGAAAACTACAGTTATATGTAATCACTTACAAAATCTCATTTACATGCTATCAAAGTATTTCCGTACATCATAAAAGTAGTTCTTCATATGGTATATGAGTAATTGCTATTTAAACCTTAACAAAATCGTGATTTCCATTATATATTTGGGTAGCTTGTTGCAAGCAAGAATGCCTATGTTTTAAGTAAGCCGACGCAACATTTCCTTCCTCTCTTGCCATCCAAATAACTCTTCCCTTACAAGCCCACCTCACCTCCATTAAAGAGACAATTGATCTCGTTTACCCAAATAACCAACCAATCCAATGACCACGTGATCCAGCGTCACATTGGACGTTTAATTCCTTTGCTATTATTTGCGCGTAACCCACAAATACGGTAACTTATCCGTAATGCGTTTTACTCAACATGAACTGCAAAAGAAGAATTCATTTCCTGCCAAGGGTGCTCCCACATACCAACAACTAAACGTATAATTACGCCTCTTCTGTACAGCTATAAGCTTCCGAGCTTATGCACGCCGGGTTTCTCTCTATCTTTCGTCCATAGCACAAAATATGTTTCCACGCCAGCACAATGAATTACACCAGTCTGCATGATATCAGATGAATTAAAACTATTAAGTGATAATAGCTAACTTTGATATGCTGATTTCAGAACTGTTATTAGTTTTCTTCTATCACGTAGTGTTGTTTCAGAATGGACCCATTGTAACTTCTAAAGTTTATTGATCAATGCATTATATGTGCCAGTCGGTAATTATTGTGCGAGAGATATTTTTCACAACACCATCTAAAGAGCCTTAGGTTGACCAAAGCTAATGAGTGTTAGGTTGGTACAACTGCTGCTATTGTTATGTGACCTTGGTAGCGTTATTCATCCTTCATTAATTTTTGTTAATAATATTGTCATTTCATGAGGAAATGTTAATATAACTGTACATGCAGTTGTTAAAATATTGAAACCATTATTCTTATTTGGTGTAAAAACCTGATGAGGTAGGAATAAATGGAAGTAAGTTTTAGAATCAGCATACGACATTAATTCAAGAACACCTATTTTTAATAAATTATCTGACAAAAAGTTTCAAAATGCAGATTGGTGTTATCATTAAAGGTAGAAGTGACCTCGATTGACAGCCACCTTCCTGAGTAACCTAGCACTTTATTGCTAATCCCAACTGTGAGTGATTGTGGTTCAGTATCCTGAATCTATTTTCAACAAAGGTGATCTAACAAATAAATGCTAGGACCACAACAGCCCTGGCTGCTAGGTTATCGACCTCATGTTTTTTGTGGCCTCAACCGCCTCAGTCTAAAAAAATATTTATTTTTTTTTTGTGATACACCTTTTTAATTTTTAGTATCATTTGCTTCCTCCATAATGCCCCAAACTCATAGATTCCACTCAATTCTTCTACTGCATCTCCCGTTTTTTTTGCTTTTCAATTTTGGCGGTCCATATGATCCTACCATCTTCATAAGCGTTTCTTGGCTGGTTATCAGATTTCCCTTGGACCGAACCAACAGGACTTTAAAGAACAATCCCAGGTTGAATTCAAATCCGCGACCCCAGGTTTAGGAAGCGAGTAATTTTTCCTGCCTCCGCCGGGGCTGCTTTAACCAACATTCGCCACTCTTTCGCTTCCTTCATGTTACTGCAACCACTCAATACGTCTTCCAGCCAAGTTTTTTGCTTCCTCTTAAATTCTCATATTCCTTTCCTCTGCTAATATACCCAACATCTCCTTCAATGTCTACCTTACCACCCAGTTTACCCTATCCTTCCTTTTATACATCCACATCTCCTATAGTGTAGTCAACGCTTTTCTTTCTCACGCAGCGACCTAGTTCTTGAACCATATAGCGCTTTGATCATGGTATCAGTTTTTATCTTATATTTTAAATGAGTACTTTTCGTTTGATTTAACGTAGATACTTATCACTTCACAACACAGCAAAGATGTGAGTTGAAATTCGTTTCAGAGCCTGCGCATTTGACAGTGAACTTCAAAAACGATCGGGAGCTTAGTTGACGTGCGCTTGAGAAGAAAATACCTCCCTTTAACGCCACGATTGTTTTCATTTAGTTTTTTATTCAGTGAAGGCGTTAAACGTGCATAGTATAATGTACTCAGCAGTAAACAGATTTTTAAAGCATAAGTATGAATGATTTTGGTTAAACTATTTGGAGCGTAAAAATGTTGCGAGGAATTTTGGGGTGTGCAATATATTTCTAAATTTTGTAAAAACTATGCCAAACTGACGACCCCTCTCTTGCAGCTGCTCAAAAAGGGAAAAAGGTGGAACTGGACGACGAAGCACAGAGAGGCGTAAGTCAAAATTAAAGAATCGTTTTTGAGAGCGGTTACCTTGGTGCACCCCGATTTCAACCGCTCTATAGTGTTACAGACTCACGCTTGCGATTCGGGGTTAGGACTTACCTTATCGCAGATTGACGACCAGGAGGAAGAGGTGTTGATCGCGTTCGCGAGTCGAACGTTGAAGGGAGCAGAGCTCGCCTACAGCGCAAAAGAGAAAGAAACGGCGATCGTGTGCGAAGTTACCAAACTCCGAACAATACTATTGGGAAGAGAATTTGTAATTCTATCGGACCATAAAGCGCTGAAAAATCCTAATGAAGGCGCACCTATACAATCAAAGGTTGTTAAGATGGGCGTTGACGTAGCAGGAGTTCGATTTCCGGATTAAATACTGCCCGGGGAAGGAAAACATCGCACCAGATTGATTGAGTCGGAACTCGCAAATCCAAGAGGAGCAAGAAGACGCGAAGAGAAAGGAATTCATAATCGTAGCCATGGAAATAGAAATACGAGATTTCGCAGGGGGAAATTGGAGGGAGATCGAAGAATCACATGCCCAAGACGCAAATATTGGACCAGTACTAAGGCACCTGAAGGCGGAGGTAATAGGAGGGGTGGATGTAGAAAAGATGGCGAGGAAGTGCAAACTAATGGGACCATACGTGTGCCGCTTGACCAATCGTCGTAGGGGGACTTTTAGAGTATGGGTTCCTGCTGCACTTAGAGCAGAAATAATTTGGCACGCGCACACTAAGTATGCGCATTTGGGGGAGCCAAAAATATACGCCATCCTAGCAGAAACCTTTTACTGGGATAGCATGGGCAAGCAAGTGAGGACGGTAATGGGCACGTGTGACGTATGCCAAAAACCGAAGCACCCCAATCATCACTACGGGGGGCCTATGCACAACATTATACCGGCGAAAGTGAGGGAGTTAATAGCGGTCGACTTGTACGGCCTGCTATCACGAGCGCAGCGATGGAGTCGTTTCATCTCCGTCATAGAAAGAAGTGAACGAGCAGGCCACGACAGCAGGCAAGCAAACGGCCAAGTTATCACGGAGACCACCGAGAGGAGACCAAGTTGGGACGGAGAAAGAGATGACAAGAAAACCAGCGGAGGATAAGTAAACTGTCCCTCACCCCTGAGAGCACAGTGCGGGAAGAAAACAGTTGGTGTCCTAATCCATCCTCAAACAGTCCGGTGTCGGTGGACTGAGTGCACTCCACAAGAAGAAGGCGGGAACGTTTGTAGCCAGTGCACCTAACGCCCGGAGGGCGCGACCTAAATTTATATAATTCTTGCTGGCACATAGCGCCATTGTTTTTGTTTCAAAAAAGCTCCTCGGCGAGTACCTGTTCTCTTCTTAATACTATGTTTTTGGAACCGGCCGGTTACAGCTATCATTTTTTGTGTGTTTTATGAAGTGTCGGCCCAATTGGTGACAAGTAATTCATTTTGTTCGGTCAGCCAATAAAATACCATTGGCACCTAGTTTCTAAAGTTTTAATTTTTTTTAAAGGTGGTTTTTCCTCTCAGGTCATTTTTTTCAATCGGGTCAATTTCAATATCGTTCGGCCGCACCGGGTAGAGCCCCATACACCCAACTTTGAGAGAGATAACGGACGTCGCGAGTCAGGCACGATGGAGACGGGGACCGTTTCCTCCCACGGAGGAATCCGGAAAGTCACAGTACATACCCTCAGAATTAATGTAAGTTGCCCAACTAGTTCATATTTGAATAGCTTGGGAATAAGGGAGAGAAATCGAACAAACAGCGTGAAACGTGGAGCGTGGGGGCCTTGGAGAAGGAGTTCTGCTACCGCCAGTGTTCCAATTCTGTCCCTTTTGTTTTAGTAGATATGCCACCTAACGGCAGCTTACCTTTTCGCTCATGCACATCGTTCCATTCATTACAGTTCGTGTGCAATCAAGTACGCTGATGTGTTCCTATCTGTGCTAACTTTAATACCACAAATGGTAAGCTTCCAATGTCTTTGCTCGAGCTTCTCCTCATCAATTCCCGCCTTTTCATAAAGGCTTCCTCAGCTGACGCCTGATGCACTTGCTTCTAAAGTCACTGCCATCCAAGTACTCCACAGACATACGATTTCTTCCTCCTCCTCTAGTTTATGCAAACAACCCAACAGACCAACGGCAAATATGAGTAAATCGTGCCGAACTCGCCGCCCGGGACGCGCGACGGTGGCCGAGCGAAGCTCAAAAGCGTTCCGCGAACGGCACGTATGATGGCGTCGAAGGGTCATGCGAGAGGAAAATTAAATTAAGTATGCAGGAAATCGAAACAACAGAGAGAGAGAGAGAATCGCCTCCTCCGCCCACTTCACCGAAATTGAAGCGGGAGCCCAATCGGCGATGGCCCGCGAATGCTCACTCTCTCTTTCCTCCCGCACGTGTTCTCATTTGGGTGGCCAGCGCTCAGGCAGCGTGGAGGACAAAAACCCGGGGCCCAACCTACACACTCCCGTTGAGTTTCGCCGCGCGCGGCAGAATGGGTGCTGCTGTGCATTGTGAACGTCCCTCTCGCTGTAACACTCAGGAGGAAGAGTGAATAATTGAAGCTAAACAACGCGTGCACCCCGCTGAGCCTTTAGGCTCTCGCCTTTCCGCCCTTTGCCTCATTACTTTCCTTCATTGTCTTCATAACCTTCAGCGTCGGAGGCTCATTTTCCCCTTATCCCACCCATCCCCCCTCACCGTTGCTCACCACATTTCCAAAGGCAACTTAATATGTAAGGCAACCTATATTTCCATTTCCAAATTACAAAGCCAACTTAATTCATGTGTAAGATTTGTATTTAATTTAAGAAGAGACGCTCTTGTATCACAGTATAAAACCAGTCTAAGCTGGCTAGGCTCCACCAGTCTATCTGACCGTAGAAACTACTTATTAGGGACCCTTTTTTTAATATTTTCAAGGAGGAAACCCCCAATTACCTGACAGAAATGTTTAATTTCAGGTCAGAATTTACTGTGAAAACATTACGTACAAACCAACATTTTTTACGCTATCGCATTCCCTGAACTAATATTTATCTACAGTCGTTCGTAATAACTGCCTCCAAGTTTTGGAATTCTCTGCCCAAGAACTTAAAACTCAAGAGTTCCATTTATTCATTTAAAAACGCCTTATACGTGACTCTACTCAATGCAGAATTATTTTAATTTTGTTAATATAATTGCCAGGTCACAGCCTATTAAATGCATATCTGCACCTTTATCTATTTTCATAACCATTAACTTTTTGTCTAAATCTCTTGTATCCATATATTTTGTATCCTCATATTGGTATAAATTTATTTGTAATCATCTATATGTAACTTTATATCCTTATCCTTATTTTTTGTATTTATCTTTTAGTATTCTTAAGCAATCATATTGGTATCAATTTATTTGAATTCATGTATATGTAACTTTATATTTGTATCCTTATTATTTTGAATCTACATATCAGTATTCTTAAGGAATCATATTTTACTCCACCATTTGCTGAGCCAAATTCAGTTTGCTGTATGCATTTGCTCCAAGGGTGATGCCCAGAGCATAATAAATGTATATTCTATTCTATTTCCAGGCGTCGTCTCGTTTCCCGACTTTCGTATCCGTTTTAATAGTCGCGGGGCGTGCAGGCAAAATAATAGCCGTGCTCACTGAATTTCCACTTCATCACTAATTTCTCTGGATAAACTACGAAGATATACACCCAAATGGAATGAAGTAGGCACAAAAATATGACCAGGAACATACGTCAACAAATACGAAATACAAAGAGGTCGTCACTGATCGCTTCACTGAAAAATTAAAGAGAAATACACGGCAGTAGAGTACAGAGTGGAAACTCAATAACTTTGGGTAAACACAACTATGATACCAGAGTTCAATCAATTTAAAAAACAGCTGTTAGCATAGGGTGATACATGTATGATTTGATTAAATGATTCTAATGCGGCCGTTTAGAGCGGAAAAGGACCCTTTTGCCTCAACGTTTCCAGAGAGCAATCATTGCCTTATTAATAGGTTGCCACATTTTTCATGTTCCCTAAATTAAGTCAAAAATCAGTTTTGAATGCCAAAATATTCTGAAAGCCACCAGAAATTTACCTTTTTGGCTACAAATAGCCAATTAAAGATATTAAAAACTAAAAAAATTACTAAGAAGGTTAAAATCACTGCAGTGAATTAATATTCAAAACGATCATGTAAATTATATGCGTATTAAAGATAACAAGAAAGTAATAATTCTAGAACACTTCTGTGGAATGGAAATATTTACCAATTATTAAATTTTCTGCAACAACTTTTACCGCGTGATAATACACAACAAAGCCTTTTGCGAGGATTCATTTTTTAGGATGTTATTAAATCTGATTTCTTCTCCTCTTTTAATGTTCTCATCCTTTGTCCTCACTGCCGTCAAATTATCCTATGATTATTATTGGTACTTCAATGAGTGTTCACATTAATGGTGGGTCATATTTCATGCCTGGTTCAAAAATTGCATGAGCATAATTTGACCCGATTTTTAGTTTTCAATTTCATCATAAGTTATGTGTTATTTGCCGTCAAAAATATCGTGCACTTATGTTTTTCAGGTAAATGTGTACATTCGTAAAAAAAGAATATGTGAGAATAAAGAGAAGCAATGCGGACATTGTGCGCCTATATCTAATTATCAGCAAATAGTGAAACTGAAAAAGCATGAATCTAACACGTAAAGCAGTAGTTATCCAACAAAATAATAGAATGATAACTTTCATGTATACTCCGATTAACTTCATAATCAAGATTGATTTTAGGATTTTATTCTGATATAAATTTTCTCTTACTATACTAAAGGGTTTTGAAACAACATAGTAAATACGATACAAAGTTTAACCCTTATCGTACGAATTAAAAGTTTCACTTCGGACGCTGCCTGCCGGATTTAATTTTGAACACTCACTAGAAAGTCTATGGATTTATATACTACATCCGGCGTACAATATATTGTACGCGTGACCGTAGAACCCCACATCCCAGGGTACATTTAAATGTACGCTAGTATTTTAAAGGTTAATTTAATTCAAATATAAATTCAAAAATTTTCAACAATAGTTATTTATTTTCAGGTATATATACATTCCGGAAATGCACTTGTTCAGATACCGGTTGCTGTTTTAGAATACGTTACTCAAGGTAGTATGTGTTCCATTGTTTTTCTTCCTAACTCACAAGCATGTGCAGTAGTCTGATGGTAATGAAATGGTAATAGGCCTTCTTTGTCTTAACGATTTCGAACTCCACACCTTTTCCGCTTCCTAAAGCACCAATGACCTAGCTTCCTAGGTGATAGTGTTCGGCTCAATCGTGAAGTAGCCGGGAGATGTAGGAGAGGTAAGGGAGCCAAGGAAGAACAGCCAAGCGATTGGAAGGAGAGGCATTGGTACCGAGATGTACTGTCAGTTTTCCCTCGGTTATCACCCTCCGTCGATTATTTCGGCATGCCTAATTCAAGGGTTGCACATTCGAGCAAGCCGCGGGACTTCAGTGGAATTAAAATGCTTTCTAGGCTGCCAAATTTCCCCTTGCTAAATGGGTCACTCACATGGGAGAGCTCGCGTTTATAAAACGGTCGCCCTTTAGTACGCCAAAGTACACGGCGTGAATATCCGTGTGTGCATAGTTCCGAGGGAATCTCGGGAAATCGGGACGAGTCAACGAGCAGGATTATGCCGCCACGGAAAGGAGCATTATATAGGCCGTTCAAGCGAGGAAAGACCGTGTGATACCGTTGGATTCTAAGAATAAGAGATCGGATTTCTTTCATTTATTCCCGTTTCCGATTTCCTGACCTTATTGCCCCACTATACAACTCCCTATCTAGTCTTCTTCCACCAGGCTTTACTTAGGTTATATATACCTACGCTACGATTCAGAGTAGTGTTTCCAATGCCAATTTCAATGGGATCAACATTCTCGTTGAACAGTCTTTCTTTTGCTACGAAGCCAGTATTTGAGCACCGAAGTGTAGCATTCTGATTGTTCCTGTGCGAAACAAATCCATGCATTTATTGAGGAACACCCCCTTTTATTTCCATTTATAGTGCCTTTGGCCTCGGGCATTCCTCGCTTAAAACCTTACATTCCACAAAGCTTTTCCAGGTATTGCTTTCATCTCTTTGCCTTTCTGCCGATGTATAATAGAATTATGCCTCCTGAAAGGAATTGCGATTTGTAAGATGTTCTTTGCAATTACTCGTTTTAGTTCAAAGGCTGCTTCGACTTTACCTCATGTTGTCATCATTTTCCCCCAAGTCATTCTTACGTGAGACTTTCTGTTTCGTTCCACCTAGGTTTTTCTTAACTAATTTTAATTTAATTTCCCGTCATGGCTCAGATATGCTACAGTTGGTTATTTATTATATTTAATTTAGTATTTTCATTTGCAACATTTCTATAGTGCATTTGATATTTCTATTTACATTTGTGCTGTTATCTCCCGATTGATTTCATGCATATTTTATGCATAATATAACGCTTAATCTTAAAGAGTCATCAAATACTTTAAATAAACTTCATTTCAAATAAAATACAAAATATATATATTTTGTATTTTAATATAATAATAATAAATATATAATATAAATTTCATTGATAAGGGTTCACTTAAAAAACAAAGCATTGAATATGATACTTCAGTTTCTGTTGCAGTACTGAAACTCAAGAAAATTAAAGAAAACAGGAAGCTACGGACATAAACGGTAGTTTATTACTTCACATGGCCAAAATAATCATAACGAACATTGGAAAAAATAAATATTGTTAAATATACGATTTAAACGGCCGTAATCACAGTAAATTGTTAAGGGAACAAAAACTGAAAAACATGAAATGTTATTTCTCGTTAATCCCTTTTAGTGTCAGCCTCTTTTTTCAGGAATGCGTTAATAATATCAGGGCTTTTTGTGACGAGTTTGTACGTTTTCACTAAGAAATTAATGTAAATCCTAATATGAATGTGTTGAAGCTATTTTTTAATATACACCTTTAATACTTACAGGTGTGATAAAGAGTTCAATTGTGTTGTTATCTATTCTATACATGTAGGGAAAAATATTTAAGAATAAAAAACACCCGGCCGATAGATCGGCCCGTGGCATTCTTCGCACACTGGCACTAAAAGGGTCAAGGGAATGGTACTACCGGTTTTCTGCGACGGAATTCGAGTCAAAGAGTATTATTTCGATGGAAATCTTAAAACCTAAGCCAATCACTGCGTCAAAGAATTATTTATAAGCGCTTTGGAAAACAAAACCCTCATCACTTTGGTGGTTTCGTAATCCGCTTTCGAAAAAGAGTTATAGAACGCAACTGGGTCCGCGAACGCCTGAAATTGGGTGCCTGGTGGGGAGAAGTGGGTACAGTCAGGAGGAGCCTGGGGCTGATTGATGCGGTAGGGGTACGGAGGGGGTGGGGGGCACGGTGGGCAGACGGTGGTCCCTGCGACGGAGTGATCGAAATGGATTAAGTGATTAGAAGATGGATGGCGGGCGGTTTGTCCACGGTCTCCGTCGCACACAGACTCCTCCGCCCCTGACAAACCGCACGCACACCCTACCCTAATCCACTACACCTTTTAGCTTCGCTGCGACTGTCAAAAATCCGAGTCGAACACGCATTAAGTTAAAGCCAAGGTCGTTCCACAACTCCACCGAAGAAAATCCTCGCGCGGAATTCCCTCGGAAGCGTTTCTCGCCGCCATTAAAAGGGAAGTAGGTGCACACATACACAATCTTTAAAGACTGCAATCGGGGCTGAAAGAGGATTCCCAGAGGGTACGTTCTCGCTAGAATCTGCAGCGATAAATAGGGTAATGTTACTTTGCTTTCTTTCACAGAAAACGACTAGATGAGAAGCAAACATTTTCTCAAGCCTGTCGACATTAATTTGAAATAGGTTCCAATTACTCTATCATACGTTCATCCCAATTTTATACCTAAATGCATACCTGGGAATCGCAAATATATTAATTTAATATGTATTATTTTCATAAAATTCGGTATAGCAAAACAATCCGTATCAGTTTAAAAGTTTAACTTCGTGAGTGCGAGTGTACATACAGTATTAACTTGAATAGCCTATGTAACTCCTTTAGTATTTCGCGCAATAAACTATACTATTATAATGATTTGTAATGGTATAACCACCATTTATGCATTTTACTTTACATAAATAGTTCATTTCTAATACGTCAATAAAAAACATTTATGATTACCGACCGCGCATCGAAACTGTTGGCTATTTTGACGAGATTTTTTCTAGTTCAAATATTTTAAACTACCTTCTTTTAAATTCAATAATTATTAATTTTCTAATAAGATTAAGCATTAATGACAGTATATCAACCTTAATACGGCTGCGTGCCATCAAATTAGTTATGACATTTATTCCAAGGATCGACATAATTTTATAGAGGCTTCAATATCTTTTGACACGATATGCTTTGGTTGATAAATAACGTAAAACGCCCACCACTAAAATTGCACAAAGAAACATAAAATCAGCTCATTAGGCCATCTTTTATTTACAAAATATTTTCAAAGACGAAATATTTAGTACAAAGTACATCCTACCTGGCGTTTGATGAGGAAAATATAGCTCAGACAAGACTTTATTCGTCAGGATGCTTAGCCCCCATTTTAACAATGATTTATTCGTAACAGAACTAAAACTAGGATTGGATTTGTGAACTGCAAATTAGCGTTGTTAAGAACTGAAAATTATTCATAATGCGTTAAGGAAAAAGTGAAAAAATAAAGACATTAAATTAGTTTTGAATTATTGGAAGTTAGGAGTCCCATTAAACTCAATTGATAGAAGATAAATCATAACCAATGTTAATTCTGAGAAATCATACTTTAAAAGCCTCAACAAACATCTGAAAATAGGGAGCCAATGCCGCCCTGATGGAAATTTCCCTAAAAGAATTCCCTAGAACATAGGGAAAAGCAAGGGAAAAATTAGAAATTCCTTTCTTTTTTATTTTTAATTTCTTTTCTAAGGAAATTCCCTTTAAAGTCTAGGGGATTTTTTTCCTAGAACTTTTTTTCTAAAAAATTACACTCTTTGGGTAGTGATTTCCCTAAAACAAAATACCTACTAGTTTAGGGAAAATCTTCAAGTATAGGAAAAATTATATCATCAATTGCATAAGAGTGCAGTGTGCAGTGCATAGAGAATGACTACAGAGGAAAAAATATGTATTCATAAAAACAAAATATTATTCTGCATAGTTTCATTTATACAACCATAGCGTTATCACAATTAATTATAATGAGATTGTCCAAATATATCACAACAAACAAAGATGTAAAACCATTATAAAAAATCCCCTCTCACAGTCAGCTGCATTTGGTATAAAATAAATTAATTCTAAATAATAGCCCTATGTCTGCTGAAAGAAGAAAAATAGTAAATTTAATAATATATTCCAAGCCACTGCAACCCCACTTTCAAAAGTATTTTCCAGGGACAATGCTTATTAGGGAAATTATTCCCTAGAGGTAAATTTTCTAGGAAAAACGAAGGTTCAATTATCTACTGAATTTAGCGACAATGTGCATTCAGTAGAAATGCAGTGCCAAACAAATTATAAATAAGACTACAGAGAAGGGAAAATTAAAACCTCCCCAAATTCACAAAGAACTATCACCAATATAATAAAGAGTTCTGCTCTTGAGCATTCACAGATTCTAACTTGCATGAACGAGTGTGACTCTTGCTTGCGGTGCATTTAACTAGCACTTAACAAAGTAGACTAAAAATTAGAATGGAGAATGCTACGTATTTTAAGAGAGTAGCGATGCGATGAAAAAAGCCTGCTTAATACCCTACCTCTCGTCGGTGGTTCTAACTCGTGTACTGCACACCCCTGCGGTGTGTGTGTCCGTGAATGTATTTCTGTTCCCGAACGAAAGTCTTCTCTTCCTCTCGCTCTCATATTCATCGTCTTGTCTCACTCCCTTGCCACCCATTCAGCGAGCCTCTGGCCTCTCCTCGTGAAACTCCAGAAAACATCCGCTATGCGGAGTGGTCCACGCGGTGGGTGCCGCCCCCTCGGATGAAAAGGCGTTTGATGAATAAAAGAAAATTCACCGGATTAAAGTAATGCAGAAAGACGCTTTGATAAAAATTCTCCCTTCCTGCTCTTCCCTCATCTTTTTTTTCACCGAAAATGGAGGAATTTTAGAACAGGACTCTTCCCTCTTCTCACCCACACAGGGAGCACCGGGTTCCCTGTATCTTCGCATCTGTCGGCTTTGTCTACAGTCTATTTAAAAGGGGATTACATGCCCACCTCCAACCGTGATTTACACATAATCCGCTTTATATCCCACTCCGAAGAACCCCTTTTCATTTCAAGTTAACGAGGAAGATTCTTCCTTCCATGCTCTCTCTCTCATTCTCTCTCTTCTTCAGTCCCATCCTCCCACCTCCCGGGCTCTCCACTACACTACTCTCTCTCTCCCATTATGCGAAACCAAAAAGGAATTTTCATCTTCTTCACTCTTTTGCTGTTGAACGGGCTCTGCGGTTGTTCTCACGCTATTGTGAAACGCTAAGTACCTAAATAATTAAATGGACATGCCATACAAGACATCGCAGATACCTTCTAAAGCTTTCTGGAATACAAATAAGCACCCAAAAAAGGTACGAGTTCACTTTGATCAATGCATATTATATCAATATGCATTTTTATATGCATATATTATATGCATATAAAAACATGCATATTATACCAAATATTTTAGCTAATTATTTAGTTTGCTAGTTAACTTATCAAAGAGAAAATTAAAATCAAATGTATTCCATTTGAGTCAACATTTCAATGCACATGGCTTTGGAAATTGTCACAGAAATGTTCTCAAACACTCGAAAATTTCCATTGATAAATTTACCACCCTTTAAATCTTGAATACTTCCATAACTTTATTGAACTAAACAACCATTGAAATAACAGCAAGCTGTACCAAAGAAGTTACGTGAACGCAAGGAAATAAGAATCCTGATAAAACAGTGTACATATACAATTATATTGATAAATTAAGACTAAATAGAATACAGAAATTTAGCGTTTCGACTATACTTTTGAGATAATATAAGAAAAAAGCATTTTAGGTAGATTAGGTAGCTAAACTATTTATTTCTGCACAGAAATATTAACTATCACTTGTATCGCATTGATATTGATAATTTACAACCCAAGCAATAGCACTTAAGGTCTGGAGATCCAAACTGAAGTAAAATAGATGCATGGCATGATATGGTTCTAATGACATCTTTTATATATAAAAAATGATGGAATCAATTTAAACTTAATAAATACCACAAGTAGATTTAAACATTCTTACTGAAATTGATAAACAGATCATACGGTCCATCTATAAAATTGATTTTTAAATATTCTTCTCCCTTGGGATTTATTCCCTTGCTATTATCCCTTGGTCTACTATTCCTTGGGATTTATTATGGAAATACAGAATTTTTGGTTCACTTTTATTGTATTTCTTATCAAACCACTTTTAAGAAGCTTATTTTGAGATTTTATTTGCTCGGACGGCCTAACTAAACCAGGGTTATGAATATAGTCTTTGGGTACTATGTACTCGAACACTTTTTCTACTTTACCCTAAGGCTTGACCAAAACATTAAATGTATCATACATATTTTTCTATTCTATAAAGAAATGTAAGAGTTTTAGTACTTCATACGTACGGTGAGTTATTAGATGATAAAATCAAAGCTGTTGTATTAAATCAGCTGTTGAATTAAATGTAAAATCATAAATTAAGTAAAAATATAATTTAAGTATAGTACAAGAGAAAACTCAAGAAAGGCACATTACAAGGACGAATAGTGCAAGAGAGATACAGACTTTTGTATGACATGCTGCATCACAAGTTTTGGGACTATGTGAAAAAATATACTAATTCCTTTTCAACTTGTCGACCCTCTGACAGACATACTCTATTTGTATATCCTCACGCTAAAATATGAAAAACTATAACCAATGTAAGCATGGCTATTGCATTAAAAATAAAGAAACATATCAGTAATGCAAAGGGAAATTGAAAAACTTACTGCCAACTACTAGGTTAACTGCACTATTTTATCGAAAATGTTGGAGTGGAATCATAATGTCATAAGTTTCTTTGATTGCCTTATAACATTTAAAAATAATGATAACTGGTTAAGAAGAACTATGATAAAATAACTTTGGATGGTTTCCGGTGTTTCACCGCGTTGTTTGTCTTCAAATGACGACAGCTTCGTCCTCGTTCCAGAGGACATGTTCAGGTCGAAAATGTCAGGACAGGACATTTTTGACCTGAAGATATCCTCTGCAACGAGGACGAAACTGTCGTCATTTGAAGACAAACAACGCGGAGGAACGCCGGAAGCCATCAAAAATTATTTCATCATGAAACACTGCGGAAGCCTACGTCAGAATTTCAAGAAGTATGATAGTTGGAAAATAACCTTATCAGAACTCAGCAGGCATGATTAATGGATTTCAATGATAATTCATAATAATGATAATTCATACGAGTGGACTTCAACTTAATATATTCAGGCACTGATATCTAAACATACGATGTTTACATATACAGTGTACGCAATTAGCGTAATATGATATTAAAACATAAAACTTTACGTTGTATTTTCAACATAGTCAGATGTCAGCAAATCCTCACAAAATTGATCACAGAAAATTTGAAGCAGTAAAAGAGTTCAATTTAATTTATGTTTTAATGAATAAAACTCTACTCGTAGCTACTGCTGTGATTACCACAACATCAACTCCATGATGGCACTATAAGCCTGACTCCGGGTCCACCAAGGAAACAAAGGAACACCGATACATAACCCATGAGTGAACAAAAATACAACACGAGTCATGCAGCTATTCGGGACCCGGGCTCTCCGAGCTCCACGTCATAAAGCACATTCGTTCAGTCACCCGAATAAGATAAGCGTTAATGCGGATCCTCTTTCCCTAAGCGCCGAGTAGGCATCTCTTTCCTTGCTTCGCTGGACGCCAAAATCTTGCCGCTTTACTCCAACGTTCGACGGCGATAGAGGTCAGAGAGGCGAGAGGGCGACAGTATAACAAAGGAAGGCGAACGCCGCGGACAGTTACTCCCTTAAATACGACGGCACCACGGCGTTCCAGTGCCTTTATTCACCTTGCAGTTTCGGTATGTTCTCTTCGGGTCAATCCCATAATTCTGATATTCCCAGCTTGTTCTCTCAAAAATTATAAACTGTATCACCATACGAACCTCCCACTGTAATCACCTGCCTGTATGTTTTTAATACACAAAGACGTACCGCGTCTTTTTAGTAGTATATTTTTATATTAAAAATAAAGAAGAAGCTTCTATTCGACCTTAGACTCAAGCCAGCTGCAGGCATTTATTTTATCTATTAACCCTTTTATCTATTAACTGCTCCCATCGTCTATTGGCGATTTTAAGTATGGTTTATGGTTTTAGTAAAAAAATGTTCAACAATTCGTATTAAACAGTAAAATCAAACGACAATTACTCATTGTAAATTTAAAAACTTTTTTCCTTTTTATAAAAAGTGACAAATTTTAAAATTATGCAAAAATTTAGAAAAAAAAGTTTGCGTTTAGGGAGAGCTATATTTCAAATTATTTGCGCAGTTAAAGGGTTAAGACGAGAGTGACGTCATCCTATTTCGGTTTATGATTCCACTGCCTTTGTTTTCTAATTAAATGTAACAATTAACTTAATATCACGCTTAATGAGCGAAAATTCTTCTTCTGCGAAGAAAACGGATGATGCAATGGGAGGAGAAATCATTGCTTCAATAAGAATACTCGCACACATTTTATGCTTTGTAGTTTCACTCAAGCGCATCAAGACTGGAGTCACAAGCTCCCATTAAGTCAACAGTAAGTAGGAAATAATGAGAAGAAAGTATGGTCATGAGTCAAAGTTGAGAAAATGCCCACCCCAACAGAGAATAATGCAGTTTTTAGAAGTTTTCTGGAAATATTATGCTAAAAGCGGCAAAAGGTACGTAACAACGGAAAGCTAATTTAGCGAGGGAACTGTTTTTGTAGATCTTCAGCGTTCCATCGATTTCAGGAACGTATAAAGCATAGGTTTGAATCGCATATTAGGTATGATTAGGGATTTTCTAGCAGGAAAGTGAAATATGAGACAAAACCCGTCGACATAAATTGTAGATTAGTTACTGAAAATATAAAAAAATGAGTCCAACCTGCCTCATACTCGAATTTCACGCTAAACGAAACTTCACGTCTGCTAATTATAAAGAATATCATTAGCACCATCTGGTAAAAACTAATTATAAGAACCAGTATAAGACTTGATGTTCATAAATAAGAGGGGGAGGACGAAATTTGTGTCCTCTTAATGAAAGACTGAGGAGTCCATATTTAATTACTGCATAACGATGGTTAATGATATATCACTACATACTAGGCAGCCCTTCACAGTATTTTCATCAATATTTCCCGAGTATTCCTAATCATCGGAATGATTACATTCGAAAAACAAAAATAATTATAAACGGTCTTTATTGGGCGAGATTGGGGTCTCTTCTGACATCTAACCCCTCGTCAATATAATTAAATAAACCTTATGATTGTCATGTTAAACATTGTACAGTTTAAATATGAGATATAAAAGGGATTAAATTCAAAGAATAAATAAAAATAAATATATATACACAATACATAAGCATTAAATATCAAATAAATGATGGTGTACTGTATTTACAACTGTGGGAAAAACGAGAGGATTATTATACCTTCATGCTATACGTAAAAACCACTGCAGGAAAACTCCCGCACAAGAAGGGGGTGTGTGAAACCTAATCCATTAATAAGAAATATATACAAGTCAAATGAGGGATAATACAATATAATTCAATTCCCACTGTCATAAAATTCCAACATCATTAAGTAAGATCCACACTTGCAGCTATGGCATTCAATTTTCTCAATCACTCTTCGTTGATCCGGTTTAATATCGAACGCACCTTCCGCGTCAATCTAAAGCCTCCATAAATTCTCTATTTTCTTTTCCTCTCAAGGGTTTTCAGCGCCCTAAAATTTTCAATAGATGATGCCCGTCCCCCGAACAATGCGAGCCACCCCTTAATCCTCTCGCTATCCTGACCAAAACAAACGGCCAGAATGCCAATGGCAGGCGTTCTCCCTCCCTCACCACACCACTCCTCAACTCCATCCTCACACACTCAACCGCCTCCATCTCTAGGCGAGCGATGAAAGCCGAACGAATCGTTGTGACTCGGTACGTGTCCTCGGCGAATGCTTTCGTCCTTTCCATCTCGCCCATTCTTCACGCCTTTCTATAACGATAACACACTTCTCGCCGACGAAGCCTTCCTGAAGGACCATCCCTCCCCTGGTATCCTTTCTCTCCAAGAAGAAGGTGAGCGCGTTCCCACCATCACAATACAACGTCGCTCTCAAGACACACCACACACATTCAAAGCCATTGTATCCTTGTGACTGGCTTTCTCTTCTACTTCTCTCCTCCGCTATGCAAACAGTTACATCACCTCACTGATTTTCCTAAAAATTACATCGTAAAAGAGTGAATCTTGTATCAAAAAAAAGTAGGAGAACGTATGTTTTCATACATTAAAGTCTACACCATAACTGCTAGCTTCAAAGCTTCAACTAAAAAGGTTTATAAGCAACCCTGAAGCAAGTAAAGATCGTGTTTCCTGACATATTTCTATAGATACTAAAGTGGGCTCCATTACATTACTGCTGTAAAATACTCCGTTGTCTCAGGCGTAACTTTATGGAATTTGCTTAGCATATTGAATGAGAAGCAGTAGCATTGTAATTCCACATGTATTTATTGGTCACGACCTAGGTTTCGACGTAGCACGTCATCATCAGGTTGACCTGTTGATGACGTGCTACGTCGAAACCTAGGTCGTTTGCAATAAATAAATGTGCAATTACAAAGTTACTGCTTCTCATTCAATGTGCTGTAAAATAGTTTTCTGATAAAAAATTATTTCAGATTGCAAAAAAAATGCGAAAACCAATTTTTCAACTGACGTATGATAAATTAATTTATAAATCAAGGCGGACAGTGGTAGACACTTAAAGTTTTCGACAGAGCCGGTAAAACGTATTTAATATAACGAGTGTGTCCGAAATACTATATAAATCAAATATAAATCAAGTAATCACTATGCTAAAATCTAAAAATTGATAACACAAATACACATTCCCCTATCTCGAATTTACCTTCAAGTAATTTAAAAGGTCAATAGCAAATTTCTCCGCCTATCGGATATACAGAGCCCTCTCATTGAATAACATGCATATCCTTCCTCTACCTTGGAATGAAATATGCATTCCCTATATATTTTCATCAATATAGGTGACGCAAATACAACTAGTCATAAATTTGCCATTTGACTGTTAAAACGTTTTTACCTGTTTAATATTGTTTATCTTTTGAATGATGTCTGTAATTATTCTAACTATGCTCTGTATAATTGTGCTATCATCAAATAAGCCACGTATTACTTAAGAGCATATTTAATGTAAATAAATCTTGAATAAAGTGAAATTTTAATTTGTACTTAACGTCTACAATTTATTGGAATACAATATTTCAGTGAAGTTTTCCCCGATTAGAGCAAAATTATGAATGTTACGTTTTCCGGTTCGATACTTATAACAGGCACTAGAAAAAAAACTGGGATTATCATAAAAGGTAGGGGACTGTCCTGTTATTACGCAGAATTACACAATGAGTGACAGTCCAAGAGCACAATAAAAATAAATCGTATCCAGTCCATGGAAAATACCAAGAGTTGTCGCGCGGGGTTAACGTTATGCACATAAAATTACCTTGCATCGCTTCGGAGTAGCCGCAGGCATGAGTAAATTTAAGTGCATGTGTGCATACCTAAGCGTATGCCTTCCCAACAGCTATCCCATCTACATAAAAGTTTAGGATTATTGTCGTATCAAAGCAAAACAAATGATTTCCTTTGATATGACAATAATTGTGAGAGAGCCAAATGGAATAGTTAAAATCATCACCCAACCAAAATGCAACTAGGTAAATAGTTCTAACAAGACAAAAATCTCGCCGAGGGAAAATATGGACAAACATATTTATGTAAAGGGTAGGTACCTATAGCTAGGTATAGCAGAAATATATCGCCATGTTTCCGAGCCAAGCAAATTTTCAAAGATGTGATATTGAAAAAGATGATTTTCTTGAATAAAACATAGATATAAAATTCAGAATTATCTGTTATATTTAGATTTCCAAGTGATGAAATCGCAATGCTGTCCAGAAAACACGTTTAATTTTCTAAACAAAAATAGCGACTCTTCTCTTTTGCCATTTCTTTTAGTTTTCAGTACAATAAAACGAGTGCTTATTTAAGTAGAACACATTTATTATTAAATTACCACGATATTACCAAGTTCTATTAACTATTAAGGAAGCATCAAAAATAACAATGTAGATGCGATGGTGGGTGGCGTAACATGGTGGAACTCCTTCATGATGCACAAAGGGTAAGAAAAAGACTTTGCTCTTCCACAAAATAAAATATATTTGCGACCGGTTTCGATACGGCGATGATGATACGCCGGATGATGATACGCCGTATCTAAACCGGTCGCAAATATATTTTATTTTGTGGAACAGCAAAGTCTTTTTCTTACCCCAACAATGTAGAGACATTTCACGGAAGACGACACGACGATATATATATTGAGCATTATGTTAGTAAAAAAAATATTTTTTAACTTAGTATATATTTCCAGGAGTAAAAGTGATCTGGAGTTTTAAACTATACTACTATTCAACCATTCAAACTATTCAATCTATAACTAACCTTGGGTGACCAAATATATTAATAATGTTCCCATATAGCATTGACATATCCTACTTTGACCCATATAGCATATAGCATTGTTCCCATATGGCATTGAAATATCCAACATATGACTCATATACAAACGTATTGAACGGTGCGATCAACTGCTAACCCTCCAGCAAAAACTTAACCCAGTACAAAGCAAATTCCTAATCATTCATGTGCTCTTGTACTATTCTCTCCCTCCTATAACTATAATATAACTAAAACCATAGAACGCCTCAAGTGCCCCGAAGATCTGTGGAAATATAATGGCGGCGTAGTAGTGGGATGTCATCGAAACGACAAGGCCAGATGAATCGAAGGGTGGGAGTGAAAGGTGGTCGGCGTAGAGTCCGTTCAAAAAGACAGAGCAAAATTTACAAACTATCCGTCTGACCCCAGAGCAATACCCATTCACATAAAAATGCTACTTTAACAATTACAACATATGCCGAGCCAAAACTCAGGCTTATGTTTCCCAGGACTTAATCCCCACCTTGAAACTGAACACAACTGGAATTGTCTCATATCAGGTGGGGTGAGAATTAAGGCTATTAACTCCTCAAGTGCAGCCAAATGAATAATTATAAGAACCTTTGAAATTAAATACTGATGAGATAAAATAAATGGCAACAGGTGAATATAAGGAGAAACATTTAGACGACAGAGGGTGAGCTCCTTAAGAAATAACTGAGGAACGGTATTAACCTCACGTGGATGAGGAATATTGAGTATTGGGACGTAATAAAAAGATGAAGTTTTTATACAGAGAAGTATATAATAAAATAAAGATGTATTTTGTCTTGGATATTATATTTCAAAAAAGCTATCAAGATGGTAGCTCCGGAAAAATTGATAGTAATATTGGATGATTTAAAAGTGGACTCAACCTTCGGCCTTTTTATTAGAAATATAAATAGTAATCAGACTTTTCTGGCCAGAAAAGCACATACTGAGACAAGAATTATTGGTGAAGGTGTACTGCATGGTTGACTATTATATCTATACTAAAAAGTAATGAAATCTGGCTTAATGAATTTGAGGATTCGAAAAATACTAGGGAAATATTTAGAGAAATAGGGCGGTATAAAACTTTGGATAACACTGATAGAGATGAGTGATGACGGAAGAGAGAATAAAAAAAACTAATAGATGAAAATGGGGGCTTAGACCGAGTAAAATAAAGTGGTGTAAAGTAAAGAAAAAACATATCAAAAGTTAAAATTACGGCGGACATTTATTGCTCGGTGGCAATCTGGTAAATGTTACAATCAAAAAGGTCAGAAGAGTTGCTTTTTTATGATTAGATTGACAGACAATCTACAATTAAAGTTAGTGTTATGAAAATTATCACCACTTATAAATACTTAAAACCGTGGAAAATATAGCAGGAAGCATAATAACCAAGTGATTGAGAATTACAATATTTTAAGATAACGCGGCACGGGTTACTACTAATTCCTGTAATTACGTATCATGATGGAATTAAGAGTATCATAGTACAGAAAAAAAGAATATTGTGCCAGAAAGCATCCGGACAAATAGAACATAACGCAAAAAGTATTCATTCAAGAAAAATATAACTTCGAAATACCGAACGTGGATAACACTGTACATTTGCCGGAAAACATCAAAACAGAACTTCATATTATAAAAATTCCTTTAATACTTGCATATTTTGTTCCTACATTTTAATTTGCAAAGTTGATTTGCAAGATAGTGACTGCAATTTTGGTTTCCAGCAACTCACTCGAAAATAACTATTCGAAACTCAGAAATAAAAATATGCATCTTCGTTCTAGCACTACATTTCGCGAGATATGTAGTGCTAGAACGCGAGATATGTAGTGCTATACCTATGTTACAAGCAATGAAAGAAACAATGGCATAAATGAAATTTTTAAATGATTCAGTGACCACTTCGAATAAGCAATATGTTCCACAATTCGTGGTAAATCATATTCTGCCGGCTACTGACAGTGTGCGCATTTGAGCATGGGTCGAATATAATGATTGGGTTGATGCGGGGGCTTAAGTACAGGATTCTCATCCAGGGGCCTTCAGTATGAATCCCTTCCGTGGTCTGGATTTTTCAGTGGAATTCCGGCCTCTATTACGGTGATTTGTGGAGAATTGAACAAGTGCAGTACTCTGTTAGACGGATGGGCCGTAAACATACTGACCCCATAGTATCTCTTGCTCAGAAAAGACTAATGACGGTAGTTCTTACCACACTTCCTCCTTTCACAAAATCATCTCGTGAATTGATATCGCAATTCAATTGAGCACTTGTATCC
This sequence comes from Pyrrhosoma nymphula, assembly GCA_963573305.1. Lineage (NCBI taxonomy): Eukaryota > Metazoa > Arthropoda > Insecta > Odonata > Coenagrionidae > Pyrrhosoma > Pyrrhosoma nymphula. The sequence goes on from OY754336.1 coordinate 32,684,385, forward strand.
AATATATTATGCAGCATTAATACAGCAAAGTATGGTGGATTACATAATAATTGACAGAGCTCTAAAGCAGCGATCGGCAACTAATGTGTATGCGCGCCGCATTTTACATAAAATATAATTACAAGACGGGCACATGCCAGTCCAAAGTATGTTTAACTACATTGTCGGAAAAATTTATTTAACCGTCTTTGACTTGGCGTGCCACGGACAAACATTTTTCTTTCCACTTCATCTACATCTACATACTACCCCGCAAGCCGCCTGAATAGGCGTGTGGCGGGGGGTGTTAGGACACCAGCCGCTTAAATATAAAAAGGAAACGCTCTAATGAAATTACGCCTAGCATTTATTAAAGTCCCTTATTGTTCGGGAGAAAAACGAATTCCCATACCTATCCGTTCGGCAACATATCTCTCTTAATTTATCGTTTCTGTCGGACCTGGAAATATAGTGGTGTTCTAATATGATGTTTTCCGTGTCGCTCTTAAAGATATCTATTCTTAATTACTCAAGTAATCTAAGCCTAGCGCGCAGCCTCCGAGTCCCTAGCAGCTCCCAACCTAATTCGTTTAACATCTGTGTAACGCTGTCTGTACGCCCGAAGCAGTTTTTGAGGAATCGCACAGCTTTCCTTTGTATTTCATTAAGTTCCCGAATTAAGTCTTTCTGCACCGGATCCCATATGCTCGCTGCATATTCAAGGTGTGGCCGGACGAGTGTGAAATAGAACCTCTCTTTTACATTTTCATATGAAAATCTTCCCACAATACGATTGACGAATCCTAGCTTCTTCAGAGCTCTGCCACAAATATTTCTAATATGTGTTCCCCATGATAGGTTCGAACTTATCGTAACTCCCAGATACTTCACTTCATCTGTCGCCTTTATGTTAACACCATCCACAGAATATACATGGGGATAGTTTGACGACCTCCGCAAGAAATGTACCGCGTTGCATTTGCTCAAATTAATTTCGAGTCCCCACTCTTGGCTCCACACATGAACATTGTTTAAATCCGATGATAGAATTTCAAAGTCAGAGTGATCACTAATTTCGCGATAGATGACAGCGTCGTCCGCAAATAAACGTATTTTACTGCTAATTCGAGAGCATGGGTCATTTATGTATATAATGAACAAAAGGGGATTACGCTTCCTTGTGGGACCTGATGTCACTTTGACTACATCAGAGCTAATTCCATCAATAACTACCTTTTGCTTACGATTACTCAGAAAGTCGCGTATCCAGTTTACTACTGTTTAGTTCAGCCCGTATGACTGAAATTTGTATAAGAGTTTGTTATGAGGTACCGTGTCAAAAGCTCTCGTAAAATCTAGGAATAATGCGTCCACTTGTCTTTTCGGTTCACCAGGTTTGAGAACGTCATGAAGAAAGAGCACGAGCTGTGTTTCACATGATCTACCTTTCCGAAAGCTGTGCTGACAGCCATGGAGGAAGTTACAACTGTCCAGGAACGTCATGATATTTCTAACGACGATATGTTCGAGTATCTTGCTTATAATCGACGTTAATGAAATTGGTCGATAGTTCCCTGGGTCGTGTCTGTTTCCCTTTTTGAATATCGGTGTAACATCTGCAATCTTCCAGTCTATTGGTATCTTTCCTTCAGACAGTGACTTCTTGAATATTATGTCTAAGAATGGTGCGATCTGTGGCACTAACTCCTTGAGGACACGCGTGGGTATTCCCTCCGGACCCGGAGATTTACTATTTTTTATCGACTGTAGCTGTTTAGTTATCCCATCGCATTGAATAGTGATTTCTTTCATCTGTTCCTCAGTGAATGAAATGTCAAAATTACATGCAGTATCGTATGTAGTGTATACACTTTCGAAGTGGGAATTTAATGTGTTAGCCTTGTCAATATTTTCGGTGACAAATTTGCCATCTTTATCAAATAACGAATCTACGGTTGAAGATTTTCCCTGAAGCTCTCTCGCACATGACCAAAAGATTTCGGATTTTCTTCGAGTAATTCACTGAGTACTTTTTTCTTGAAATTTCTCAATGCAGTACGCATTTATTTCTTGGTTTTTGAGCGTTGGACAGCGTAACTTTCTATTGCTTCAAGTTCCTTCGATTTGTCACCTAACGTAGTGGACTTTTTGAACAAGTTGTACAGTTTTCTCTGTCTTTTAAGGTCCCTCCTATCATCGTTGTTATACCAGCGAGGTTCTTTACTGTCACATTTCAATTTGTGCGGAATATATTCGTTGATTCCCTGTCGTGGAACTTCTAAGAAATATTTCCATGATTCATCAGTGCTTTTATCCTCTGTTTTAGCTACGAAGTCCGTATACGAATCATGAAGCATCTCGCCAAATTTTATGAAGTAGCATTTATCAAAGAAATAAATATTGCGTTTCGGTTTTACAGCTGACTCTACTTCAATTTTTTAGGTGGCAAAAATTACTCTGTGATCACTTATGCCGTCAATAATATCGAGTTGTGGTGGTGGTGGTGGCACGTGAGGCACAGGTTGCCGGTAGCGGCTCGAAAGGGTGAATAAAGCAAATTATTTTCTTTTGCCAATCCAGCGAAATGCCTAATGCCAATGAAGTATTATTAACCACTTCTATTTTGTTCCTTTCCTCAGGTCACATGGCTTCACCGGAAAGACGACGCCATCCATTTGCTTACAGTTGGTCGGCAGGCCTACAGCAGTGATTCACGCTTCTCGCTGGCATATCGTTATCCAAATAATTGGAGACTTCAAATTCTCTTTGTTAACAGAAGAGACGAGGGATTATACGAATGCCAAGTTGCAACACACCCACCAAGGATTAGACAAGTCTTCCTTAGAGTTACTGGTAAGTTAAAAAATATCAGAAACTTTTGTACATGCAAACTGAGAGCAGAACATGTTCTTGACTTGATTATAGAAACTGAGCGATATTTTTTAATATAGAAGACTAACATTAACCGCAGTATTTTCATTTATTAGCTAGACCTGCGGTTCTAACCTGAAAATGGTGTATAATTATTGAATGTAAGCAGAAGAAATAGTGTGTATTAATACCTGCGTAGGGTCAGCGTACAACTGCGCGGGTGCAGGTCAGTAGAATCTTTAATACATATGTACATGCAATAAGCATTGCAATTTTCTGCCTCAAACATGTCAAATTTTCAAATAAAACTGTCTCTGTATCATAAATTGCAGTTAAATCTAACATATGACGTACAAAGTAGTATCCTTTGCCTAAATAGTAGCCTTATGAATTAAAACTTTACCAATATAGTAAAGTAGTAAACTCGATGTCTGATATCATCAAAACAAAAAAAAATATTAAAACGGATATTTTATAAAGGCTCATTTAGTAATGAACGGTCAGCAATTGAAAAATAAAGAAATAGTCTATGCTATAATTTTTATTACATATAACCAGTAGTGTATTCGTAATGTGTATTAGAAGTTTTTCTAACTTTTAAGATGGAAAATTGAACTCATTTCAAATTTTTATGTTTAACACAGCTTAAATTATTCAAACATTCAGACGGTGAATCAATTATAACCTCTAAAAAACTATTTAGTAGCTTTTACTGATGAGAGTAGAAAATATATTTGGTGGAAGAATCAAAGTCTCTTACACTATTCTAAATTATATTTAGAAGTTGAAATGAGTAATTACTATATTGACGACTATTCTAGGGAGCCTTACTTTAATCGAGATGGTGCCTCCATTAAATTTAAATATTCATACGTTCCAAACTTTGACATGGTATAAATATATTTTGCTAAGAACTATTTAACAGATTTCAAATTCATTAATGAGTTCAATGCGGCAGTTCGGGCTGATGAAATAATGAGCACCAGCTACATAAGCATACCAGGAATCAAGATATCATGGGTAGTATGAGGCATGAGGAAAGTTGCACACCATTCAAACAATGAACGCGGACAAACCATCATTAAAAAATAGCTTTAGTGATATATGGTAAATGGAATGTTAGTTCCGTCATTAGAATGCCTTAATACTTAAAAAAGATTAAAGATATATTCAGATAGTTAATTATGCCAGGTCTAATATAACAAAGTAATTATATATATATACATACATTCATAGGAAAATGGAAAGGGATAGGAACACATAAAAGGACGAACACAGGGTTTGGTGGGGAAGATGAAAATTCGTCGAATCCAGACAGAAAAAATTTCACCTTACCCAGGATTCTAACCTGGATCTCCCAATTGCCGGTCAGGTGTGCTACCAGTTACACCGCCTTATTTGCGCCTTTGAGCGTCTGATTTTCGAATGGATGAGTATATATATATATAATGCCGCGACACACCCATTTCCTTGTAAGAGAAAACATAGTTTTCTATGATTACTTCAAGTTTTTTACAACATCCTTCCCACTTCTGCAGCTACATCCGTTGGATACTCGGTTCAATTTAATATAAATCACCTACATGAAACACACTAAAACAAGAGCAAACTAAATTGTACGATTCCTCTGAAATATCTGAGTCAGTGCGCCGTTATTTAAACCACTCTTTGTTTTGAATATGAAAAGCTGTAATATAAAGTGTGTAACACAATATACAATAAACATTGAAATGGAAATGGCGACATACATTTTAATCGTCATGGATACATATTATGATACGATTTATGGCATAAGTAGGTTTTGGGTGATTTATGCTAGCAGCTTGTACAATAAGATATTTTCGAAATAATAAAGTTTAGAATTATAACTAAGGTCTGACATTACAGAATGACAGTATTGATATATGAAAAGAAGGAAACGTACTTTTCTTAATAGTTAAATGACTTAGTTTTCTATTTCATTAAATTAATGTTATACCAACATACGGATATTAAAGTTTCAATAACGTAGTCCTCTGTTCCACAGGAGCATGAGAAGTTAAACACTTTCCATGGAAAAAAATTATTTATTGAAATTAAAATATTTTATTATTAAATTACAATATCCAATCATGTAGTTAATTTGCAGGAATATAATTTCAAAATCGCATAGGCAATACATAACCATTATGAGAGTAGTAGAATTTGATGGAATAAAAGAATTTTAAAACATACAATTTTAAAGAAAAAATAGCCACAAGCTGGACTCAAATTTTAACGTAAAGTTAACCATACTGCATCGAAATCAAAATATAAATCCTCTGAAATCGTCACCGTAATAATCTTTATTCATAAGCGCTAGATGTAACGTATATGATTGCCTTGCGCCTAATATAATATTTATTTTTTATTAGTTTTTGCTATGCTACGGTATTTCCAGTTATTATATTTTAAATCACTGTTGACGTTTAAAGAACGTAATAGATCAAAGCACACCAAAAATGAATACACATTATGATAAACACAAAAACGAATTTAGGCGCACAACCCTTAAAAAGCTACATTACATGAAATATAATTAACATTATCAATAATACTCAAACTACGCCACAGTTTGGTAGCTAGAAGGGCTATTTTTTCATTAAATGCCATTTTATGTATTCATATGTCAACATGGAAAGCAGAGGTGAAATGAACATGGACATTGGATCTACAGCAAAAGAGCTTTAAAAAACACGTATTTCAAGGCAATCGATTCCGCAGAAGAGATGCATCAGATGGCTGGCGTTAATCGTAAACTTTCCCGGGTAAGAACACACACGATCCATGATATATCACGAGGATTCGGTCGCGTTGAATAAATCAGGTGCGCCTTAATGCAGCCGTGACTCCTCTGCCGACCCCCCAGGCATTGCCGCGAGTGAGAAATGGGAATTTCATGGATGAGAAGATTTGGCCGACGTGCGTGGGGAAGGCTTGCAAGGTTTGTGGCGAGAGGAGAGGGGAGGGTTGATAGATTGAAGGTCGGAGGGACAGATAGAGATGGCATTAAGAACGAGACCACATCAAAGATGATGATGGTGATACGTATGATGAAAAAATACAGTTGTGAAATCGTCCCAAAACGATAGAAGTATCAGCCAACCTTTAACATATATTTACCGCACATGACCGATACATATCTCTCAAACGTTTTCAACAGTTTCTGTTTGTTATATGATATTTAACTTATTAATCCATAGAGTACCTTTCTAATAAAATATTTTCAATTTGGAAATCATCAAATGTCTGAAAATGGTTTTTTTTAATTGAAACTGAGTAGGGACTGGAGGTCTTAAATTCTCAAGCAGATTTCGACTAGATGTTCTTTACGATGTAGGTATTATTATTAAGTCATACATCAGGTGATTTTCGGATAAGGGCCAGAGGAATATTTTAATGCGCTGCTTCCTGTGTTATGACATTGTCTTAAACTCTATGTTCAATTTTATCTGCCTAGTAAATGCAATCCAATGCCACTCCATTTTTATCTTTGAATTTGTGCATATATTACGATTAGAAATCAAGAAATAATACGCTGCAAATTTTATGGTGGAGTTTGCAATCGAGTCTAAAAATAATTTGATGGTGATCGGAACCCAAATTGGTTGATAGAAAAGCATTTTGAGATATACGTAGACACATGTAATATTTTTCGATTTAAAGAGTCTTCTTGCTACCTAGGTATTAAAAGTAGAATAAGTGTACATTAAAATAACAACTGAAGCAACTTACGCGCCTGCAGCAGTGCTGAGCAGTATTCACATACCATATCAGTTGAGAATGTTAATTTAATCAATACATCCTCTTTTAAATGGATTACTGGCTGTATTACTCCAGGAAAACTTCCATTTTCCTTTCAGTGTAGCGCTACCGTCTATCTGCTTGACCCTCCGTTTATTAATCCGTATATCCACCACGATTTCGTACTCCGTTCAGACGCATTTCAAATGCCGGGAAAGTACCCTAATAACTCTAGCGTTGAAAACAAGGTAACTAGAGTTAGCATTATAACTTGCATTCACACAGCTAATTTCGTACTAGCCTTCTAGTAACTAGCGTATAATGATAGTTATGTTAAACGAGGTATGGAATAGCTACGAATTTTGAGCGCATTAACCTATTAAACTAAAATTTCGAAATACTTATAAAACAATTTATTAAAGGTTATATCCAATTTGTATATAATTTTATGCTAAGATCTCCAACATTAAAATTTAATTTAAATGAACACGTTGATAATTTCGTCTTTGAAAATCTTAAGTAGTTTTTAGCAACAACGGTTTCTTTAGAAAATATTGATCAATTATCAAGACGCATAAAATTTTAAACTCATTATTGAAGTCCGTATGTGAGGTTAAAATAGCAATGGAGCACAAAATAAAATATGCAACATTTAATCATAATTTAGCTTAAAACATCAGGATGTCACTCTTTCATATTTTCCAAATAAATCATTTATCTAAAAGACACGGCATATTTTATTTGTAAGCTACTTCACACCCGACGTCCATAGTGTGTCACCATAGATTAAAACCTAAATTATCACCTTTTACAGCCCCTTACATGAAAATTCATCTCAGATAAATAAAAATTTAGTCCAAGTCCCAAAGTTGTAGGTGTATTTTGTTTACATTTAAGAGTAGCAAAATAAATTATTTGCCCTACTTCTAATTCACCATTGAATCCCATGAATTTCAATTCAGGACGGACATTCTTTCGTAAACCCTGAGACTGTGACCGCTGTTTATGAATGTTCTATTTATTTAGGTATTCGTGCGGTAAAAGCCTTTTACCTTCCAAAGCTCTCGTTCATTATTCCAACAAGCACGCAGGCCACTGGAAGTAGGTACTCAAACATTATTCTACATCTGGCAGTGAATGATTATTAAGACAGATAAAGTTTTGTTCATATTACTACAGTGTGTGTTAATATAAAAAACACATAAGTCCACGTGTTTCAAATGAGTAATAGAATAGAAGTGGAGTAAGATTTAACCAATTAAAGATGAATTTAAGATATTATTTGCGCTTTTGAGATGATTAAGGTTCACAACTTTGAAATATTTACAAAATCAAAGTGATTTTATAAAAATCTGGTATACGTATTTCTTAACACCTTGAACTGCATTGGAATTAGTAATAAATGATTATCATTGCGTTTTAATGTCAAATTTTATTATTTAAACACATTTTTCAGTCCACATTAGGTATCGGGAAACCCAAAACTACATGAAATAACTGAGCTGAAAACGGCTCATTTAAATTATGTGCAACATAAGCCATTATTATCTTCACATATATGCCAACAATTCCATTATTATCTTCACATATATGCCAACAATGCCATTATTATCTTCTTCAAGCCCTAAAATCAGCCAGATGAAAGTTTTTTTCAGATAATTCATTGCTTGCTCTTCAATTAAATGATTGTTTTTAAATATCCTAAAACATGGCAACAATACTCAATGTTTACTGTGGGTACCGAATACGGATTGGGTCATTCTATTGATCCCTCGTTCATTTTAAGCCTCTAGTTGTTGACTGTCCTCTAATTTCGTACATCAGCTAGTTTTATTTGAAGTGTTGTTCCTGTTTTTCTGATTCCGTGTTTATGTAATTATTTCGTTGTAATATCCAGAGATTATCGCATTTATTTCATATTATTTTTCTCCCTCGGAGAATACAGTGTAGAAAAATATAAACAAAAGACAAAAAATGAATCCTACTTTTCTGCGTTTCTCCATCGAATCATATCAATTGTAACATTGGTCGTGGCATGCTGCTAGTTATTATCTTATAATAATTGAAATTGTGGATAGGTTTTTACAAATCCAAAGTGTTACAAATGTTTTATTACATCTTCAGTTAGGTTAATGCTGGAATTGAATATTTATTATTTGGTAAAGTAAAAAATATATGTGCTTTTCATGCTCAACTGTGCTCCTTATGACCAATGTTAAATACCATTGAATAACCAACCTTTGAACGCCTATTTCTGCCAAGCGGTCTCGTAAAATTAATTCAATGGTGTATCAGTTAAGTCAAGGGTTCTACGATCAGTTTTGATGATTCATATCTGTTGTGATTGAATTTAAAAATTTGTACCAATAACTAATACAAATCATCAAATATTATAAACCGTAAACATGGCTCATACTTAATTATTAACATATAATAATTAACATGATTGGCCTCAGTAGCCCTAAGGAGTAAGCCCCTCCTTGAAACCTTGGCAGAGACGTGACCCCTAACCCGTGGGAGCACCTGAAAAGCCTTCCTTTAATTCTAAATCAATTATCATGGAGATGTCTAATTACAACGGTAGCCAATTAATCCAAAAGCCAACCATTTAGGAAAATATTTATTAACTTTATGCAAATACAATCATATTTCTTTATCATAACTTCATAAGAAGACGGAAATTATTTTTCGACTGAAAAATTACCATACATTGCCTCATGAAATTCGTTAAATTAAACAAAATATTCCTCACAGTTTCTTTATCTTAAAATCCAATTCGCATATATTAGTGAAGATATAAAGCAAGAGGCATCTCAGCCGCAATAATTAACTAAACCAATTACACAACCACGTAGTATACCTCAAACGCTGAAATAATTGAAACGAGTATCAAGTAGCTTGTCCATGCAAATTCAGAAATCAATTATAAAAATACACGTAATACTTCAGAATCCCTTTTTTATTGAAATTTCCCGGGTTGTTAAATATCCTTTATTTTTGGAATTCCCCGAAGAGCCGTGTGCTGATTTAAACGTTTTGAAGAGGCTTAATTAAGCAGGCTAACATTTACATAATAAAATAAATGAAGTTAAAATTTTTTAAAGCAAGCTTTTAAATGAATCTCTAACGGAGTTATTTGACTACTTGAAATAAATTAAAACAATTGAAATACAAATGTGAATTTAAACCCAGAAGGGAAAGAGGAATCAATTTAATGGAAAATTTATAGTACTCCAAGTTACTTCGTATATTTCTTCCCAGCGCATTTATTACTGTTTGCAATTTTGAGGCATGCTTACATCAATTCATAATCATTTTTCTTCGATGTTGAATTTAGGCTAAGTAGATATTTGAAACTAGAAAATTTATTTTTATTGTATTTATCGTACTAAAACTACTTCTTTTGTTATTATAAAAACTGAAAGATTTAGCCTCTATCTTCATTGCAATAAAGCAATTAAAACAATAACCACTTACATAATGATATTCATTATTCATTATTATGTTCCGAATATGTATATATGCGATGACAAAGAAGTTAGTTTTGAGCACATGTTGTCAAAGTAATTTACTTATCATAGCCAATGAAAATACTTTGACTACAAAATGTCCCAAAACAAATTTTGGACAGGAAATTATTTATTCCAATTAACTTGGGTAATGATATCCCAATGTCCTTAACATAGCGTAAACAGCGAGCGTCCACCAACTCCTTCAATGATCAACCATGACCAATAAAAACAAACATCCCTTTGGAACAACAGCTGAAGATCATTCCAGTTTCCAAACTGTCAGAACACCACATGTAATTCCTTCATATTCTGTACTCGGAATTTCATCTTAACCCGCTTGGTATCTCTTAAAAATTAATCCCACCTTTGAGCCAGAATACCTCTCTCAGAATACCAGAATATCTCTCTCTGAACTTTTCCTAAATCGTGCAACGAAAATATTTTCGTATTTTCTGGTTCAATCGTGTGTACCACGTGTTAAGAGTAGTAATCGTAATGATAATTTTGGGATTGCTATAACCTTGATGGTTATGAAAGTTTCAGTCAATAACGTGGAGAAAGTTTCGTTGCTTAGCTACGGGGCACTCCTCCCGACATTTAACTGTGTGGCAACTGAGGATAGTGCGAAGGTTGGGGTGTTTTCAATTCAGAATCGTGACTATGGGTTGGAGGGACAGACAACCACGACGGTTTGGGTCGAAAGCCAAGAGAGGGATGAATGGGGAGGAAAACGAGCGTGAGGGTGAGAAAGAGGGAGGAAAGGGGGGGAGGGCGGGTGGTCGTAGGGGGGGAGGATGGGTAGGAGGAGCACCTGCTTTGCCTAATCTTCAATCTTCAGAGCATTCCGCAGCCGGCCCACCGCATTTAATGGACGCGGGAAGTGGCCGAAGGATTGCGCTAGCCCCGGCTTCCGCCACCGGCTCCGCCACCGGCTCCGCCACCACCCGGTAATTTTATCAACCTGGTATAGGGATTAGTAGGGAATCCTGTGGACAAATTTGGCCCCTTCGGGGGAGCCAAGGGTAGCTAGAGAGAGGTGGGTGACGGTAGATGTTGGTGAGGGAGCCAGGGAGATGAGGGAGTCTTATGGGTGCACGGAAGAGACAGGGTTTAAGGGGAAGGGGTAAGTGAAGGAAGGGAATGGGAAAGCAGGGCAGCATAGTTGGGTGATTTTAGAGCGCGGGGAGCTAAAGCCGGCAACCGCACTCTCCTACTTCCCCTTCCATAGCCTCGACTATATTGAAGTACACGCACACATGTGTGTACTCATATTTACACGGCTACCAATGTATTTACAACACCCAGGGGGCCTCTTCTCCTTCTCCAACCTCTTTCTTAGAGTGCCGCACCATTATGGGCTCGACCACAGGCTTATCTCGCCCTGAAGCGAGAAAACATTTTGCTTCCTCATCGGTCAAAGTTTGAAGAGGTAAGAATGGGATGGAGGGGTACATATTTCAGCACTTCTGATCACTTGGCTAAAACTAAGCGGTTATGCAAGGTTTATCGAAACGTAGGGGTTCACCACCGTGAGGGTGTTCGTGTCCCGATCACACACTTCATGTTACTAGTTTTAACTCCTTTGGTGCTTAAAAACCGACTAAAATAGTCGAATATTACAGGTAATTTAAAAACAATCATTAAACGCCATTAAGATAAGTTTAGTTTTAAGGACCTTTTGTAGTCAAATAAGGCACACAATCATAATAAATAGTGACTTTTGAAAACATATAAAATTGAAATATATCAACGAACATGAAACACTTGAGCAATACCTACTCGAAATTAAGCGGTAACGAGCGTAAAATATAAAAAAGAAATAGTTTTTAAAATATGCTTTTCCCATGATAAAAGCATTGATATAATTTATTGAAGCTTTACCGGGAATACTATTTGCTATAAAAACGATCAATATATTGTGACTGCCTTAAAGTAGTAAAAATGTTGCACCGAGAATTTCATGAATAAATCTAAAAAATGCAAAATGAATTGCACTATAAAAATGACCATAAAATTCCACATTCTTTCCTTGCATACGGCTTGAAGTATTAACGCATCACATTATCCATTAAAGACAATGACTAAAAGTAGTTATCGAGTAATTATCTGCTTTTTAGTCGAGCATTCATCACGGAATAGGCATGTGCATGACTACACGCCATATATGTGTATTCGAAATTGAAACATGGCTAAGAATTGCGTAAAATGTATTTAAAAAATTGTGGCAATAATATAATAAAGAATTTAAATAAAGCGAAATAGTAAACTCGATGGTTTCAGGCTTCACTTTGTGAAAATCCATTCTAAGGAATTAAATAAAATGGTACTTTTTTCACAGTTTATATCTATAATTCGACATGAGTGTGGCAAGTGGCAGAATATATACAATTTTTAAGAGGGGGGGGGAGAGGAGGGAGGGGGAGGGGGAAGAGGCAGTGGTAAGGCACACCTACCCCCCACCCCTTACCACTGCCTCTTCCCCCTCCCCCTCCCTCCTCTCCCCCCTCTTAAAAATTGTATATATTTTGCCACTTGCCATACTCATGTACTTGATGATGTCGCCTATACGACGAAACCGGTCGACGTATAGAAATAAACTGTGAAAAAAGTACCATTTCATTTAATTCTTTAAAGCAAAATAGTTTTAGCCAGGCAGTTTCTAAGGAAAAAAGATTTGCGGAGGACGTAAGCAACATTTTTAACATATTTGTGTTGAAGAGAGATCTTTCTGAAGAATTCATGGATAATCTTATACCGTTGGTGAGAGAGTCGATAACACTTCACCGGATGAACAATAATTAAGGACCTTTCATTTAACGATGCTTGTAAAACAGAACCATTTTTGTGACACTCTATGATTTATTTAGCATAAAAATAAATTAAAAAGTGTGGTACTTTGGGCTTGCAATTTACCGAAGGTTTAAATTTCCAGTATATATTTCCAGGGTTATTCTTTTATATTATATGTCTATAAATTTCCCGAAAATTTGTAAGGTAAAGGCAAAGGCTCTTCATGATCCTTTCAAAATAAACTATGGTGACATAAGTTAGATAGAGATACAAATCTGATGATAGCAGCTGAAACAGGTTTTCCTTTCCTTCTCAAAACGCAATTATTCATTAGAAAAAAAATGATTGCTTCTACTACCACAAAAGCGATTTCTTCTAAATTTTAATGCTGAATATGCCACCGGTTAATGATTATCATTTAAACTTGCCATAACAAGGCTCCTTACGGCAGAATGCGCATTGCAAATGAAAAATCGAGTTAGCCAGACAAACGGGTTTAACGCCTTCGACCTAATTTCCTGCACACCGCCACCGATGGCGCCTTTTACTCGTGGACCGACGAGTATTCATCACTTGCATTAATGCTCCCTTTGCTGCATGCAGCGTATAAACTCAAAACCTTTTGGCCCGAATTAGTCATTCCGGGTCGCCGTTTATATGCATCAGGCTCCATTCCACGCTTCTGCCTGCATTGCCTTCGTTCACGGACGCATTTCTACTGAAATTTAAAAAAGCAGTAGAATTTCCCCAGTTGATTAACGAAAGTTTCGACAGCTTCCAAAGCCTTCAAAGGATAATGTCCGAAAAAATTAATCACGTTGACATTTGGGAAATTATGCGAGAGTTTGACCCCGGCGTCGTCTCCTTTCTCCCTCGGCAAGTGATCATTCGTCGGGGCGCATGAAATATCAAAGGGCTCCCGTTCCACTGAGCGGGAGTAAAACTCAGCAAGAGAGGATAGTTACGCTCCTCGCAAACTGTCCCTCGCCGCCTCTTTCAGGGACGTATTCTTGAGCCATTCCCTTGCCATGTACATTACTTCACCCTGTAACCACTCCGCTCTCTCCAAAATAGTGTTAGTATAGTACGTCACCCAAGTGCTCAGCGCATTCCCAGCCCAGCACTCAAACTATTTTTTTCTTACGATTTTATTCCTTCGGGACGGTTGCGACACCGTAGGGATAACTGTGCTGGCAGTTAATGCTTTTCTCTTAATGCAGTTCAAACGTCGACGCTGCCCTTAACGGCTGCTCTTGAGTTCTTGCTCAGTATAAAAGAAAAAAAATTACGTAGCTTCGCAATAATCTGGCGAACTGCATCGAAAATTGTCATTCAGGAAGAATTATAGTCCGGAATGCAGAGTAACTTCTTTCTAGTTTCTGGAAGTTGCTTCCCCCATTATTGTTCTTCAAGCCCTATAATTGAGCTATAAATTATATTTCCCTGGTATCTCATGTGACGCGAGTCATATTTCACGCTTTCGTCTTGCCCAATATTCTTTACGACTGCGCAGTTTGGAAGTTAATTGGGGTTATACAATTATTTTTCTTTTAAAAAAATCGCTTTCAAACAGAAACTGTGTAAAAAGTAAGCTTATAACCCTTTCCGAGCAGGGAACTTCCACTCAAAAAGGTTAAAAGATTAAACACGGCACTAAAATGACATTTTTACAAGGGGTTTTCAAAAGCATTCAAGAATCTAGCTTTGAAAGTCTCCTTTAAAACTTCATTTCAATAGAATTTTCAATGAGGTATTATCTCAAGCATTTCGTCCCTTAGGTTTTCTGTCTAAATAGACATCTATAAAAAGGCAACGTAATTCCCAAATTTATAACTTATCGCATAAACAATTCATGACTAGTTAACTCGAGCAAAGTAATATTGTAGACTAACACACTCAGGCAGCGGGAAATGTGATTCTTTCAATACTACGCGATACCCATGGGCATAAAAACAAATGAGCATTACACAACTGGTACAGTTGAAAAATATCTTATGGAAATACACTCCGTTGAGAGCTTTGAAATAAGAAATTATTTCCATCACCAATTCATACCTTCGTTAATAATAATTTTTCAGGATATAAAGTTTTTAAATTAATTTTTACAACCTTGCATTTATAATATTTAGCAGACAAAATGTTTGTAAGGTAACTCAAATAAAGGATAATCTTCGCCTTGATAAATCGTATATGAAAATGGAGATCGTAACTCATACGATGAATCATTTACGTATCTCGAGCCACAGAAAAAAGACTCACTGCTGCGATAAAGAAAACAGAGGAAGCGAAATGCCAAATGAATTAACAGAGAACGAATTATCAAAGCGTATCATTTGCAACTTAGGCCCAGAGTCTATGCTAAACAACTGCGAAAAAATTCATATAACGTTATAAGTAACTCATCTTCAATGCTTTGTTTTCAGAAATTATAAAATAAATACTTGGTTTCATTTATGTGATGTAGTAGGGTTTTCTTTCTACATGAAATTAAATATTTCGGTAGTAAAGGCATTCATATTTGCAGTACAAATTAAAAAGTGGATACATACATTAGAAAGTTCGATTCTGAAACAACGTAATTTGATTTTCTTCATAATATTTGGAGAAATTTCACACTTTCTCGAAATGGGTTCTAGTGTTACGAATAAATAGTCATTTGTAATTTTTTAGTAATAACGTCAATAGATAAGTTAAAAAGTGGAATGTTTATGTCAAAATAGCAAGAGTAACTTGTTCATACATATTTTCACAATTCTTCTTCCTTAATTATTTTGCATTACAATCCATTACTGGGTATATCTACTTAAAAATCGTCAAAGTGAACAACTTTGCCAGAATAAGGAATAAAAATACAGGAGGGTTTTTGCCAACTTGAATAAAAAAATTCACTGTCAACTAAAATTGTCTCTTTTGAGCAGAAGAGAAAAATGAAATGCAGGACTTTAAATATTGCCATAATTAGCGATACAAAATACTCATCCAGTATTCAACTATATTTTGACGGATTAAACTTCAATGATGTAAACGAAACAGACTACTCAATAATAGCCAAATTGCGTTACATAAAATAGATAATGCATAGCAAAAGTTGCATCGTAACTACCATTCGTGAATCAAGGATCTCCGTTTTTCCTTCTTCGGATCTTCTATACTTATCACATTATGTAATGAATGCCTAGAAATATTTTTAAATTTCTTTGGAGCGGCTTAAGACCCGGACAATGGCCTAAGGCTCCGCTTAAACCATGAATATGGTTAAGTTTTGGCTGCTAGAAACACAGATTTATAATGTATTTCTATTAAAATAATATTGTATTAACCGTAGTAACACGATTTTAAAGCACATTGTATTCATATATCGTATGTTTGAATGAGAAACCTCGTTAGATTTTTCTCGGAGGTGGGGAAAGCGACCTTACCATTTAATTCGTTAATAATACTTCTGCCACCTGTTTACAAATTTCTTATGCGGTAGTTTGTTAATAAGCCGGGAAAACTGCATGTGTTAACAACGGAAAAATATATAGAGTTGAAGGCTTGTCTAGATTGACTGATTTTACACTGATACATTTCAGCAAAACGCGATTGACGAGATTTTCTCATTATCTTTTAAAAAATGGTATATTTCTTCCTCTAAGCCACAAAATATTTAGGATATAAAGATAGTCAAGGAAAGTAAAATTTCCTTAAAAATTTAAAATATCATGAAAATTATCATATGTAATTAATTAAAAAGAGCACATTCCAGAGGGATTACGAGATACCTAAAAGACACTAATATTAGGGATAGTTTCGAACTCCATAGCTTGATACGAGAAAGCAACTGGCACCACAGTTGCAACAAAGGAAGAGTTATAAAATTACATACAAAATACCGGTTGCAAGAAAGAAAGAGTAATGTGAATGATATATCTATGATACCTACTACCAATGGTATTTTGAGATTTGAGTGAAATCCCCATTCTCCGTCCAATCTTGGACAATGGGATAAAGCTACAGTGGTTTACATTCACGACGACTTTATTTTAACTAATTTCAATGTCAATTATCGTGATTTCATGCATTAATAAAGATAAAACAATGCTGAATGGTAGATAAACCAAAAACTCAAAATTGAAGAGTTTTGAAACCTTTTCCGCGATCAATAAAAGGTGCAGAGTACGACAATCAAACTTAAGAAGAGTGAAGTAATTTTAGTTATTTAAATGATACAAAAATTTCTTTTTTATTGTTTCACCTTTCAGTGATTAATTAAATCTTTGAGGCTTTAACTTTGCTTATTTTTAACGATGTACGCTAAAAGCGCCGTCAAAACCAAAGGCTTATTCCGCGATTGACTAGGTAGTATAATTATGATTTAATTTTACTAGCAGCAATGCTGTTTTATTTTCAAACTTATTGAGGAAACATACGATATGTATCCCTCTACATTTTGGATGCAATAGGTGCATCAGAAGTTCTTCGTTTCCTTAACAATGCCTCTGAAGCACACAGTCGCACCATATCCCATGGAAAACGGCTTCATTTTCATAAAAATATCTTAAAAATTAAATCGATAAGTGACAAAATAAAATCTTGTCGTAAAAATAACGTCGATACATAGAAATTTGGGAATCGGTTAGACTACAAAAGGATAAGAGATTTGCAGTAATATTTTTCCGAAACCATGTGAACACAAAAGTACAGAAAATCATATAAATATTTAGTTACTGTCTCAATTCATTCACAAGCATAAGCTGACTGTATTCTCCGAGTTCTTGATTATCCGAGTTTGCCTCAATCTATATGACCTCAGATCATCAAGACTTTACTGATCATTATTTGAGCAAGTTATATCTGAAACAATGATTAAAGCCCTTTAACGATGAGGATAAGTTCATTGAATTTCACGTGAAGTGATCTCACTAAATTTGCGCTTCCTTGCATGTCTCGTGTTTCTGCAGTTAATAATCCTTCCAAACGTCTTACTCCGGCAGCTCCCGTGCTGAAGATCGTGGACGAGAACCACCACGAGGTCCTCGAGAGGTATTACAAGGCGGGCAGCGAGGTGGAGCTGACGTGCCTCGCTTCGCAGCTGGAGGAGGGCGACGGCGCAGTGGAGGACGGAGGCGCGGATCACAGGAGCGGCGGTCACACCACCACGCCAATCACCCCGAAAGCGGCGCACAAGGGCGTGGCAGGCCGCGTGCTCTGGAGGCACGGGGACTCCGCCATCTCGCACAACACGAGCGGAAGAGGAGTCGGGTGCGTAACAAAAAAATGTATAATCGGAAGATAAATTGAACTGATCGGTATTCCACGACATTTCTGTAATCAGAGCCATCAAAATGCAGACAGAAAAGATAAAGAATCAATGGTTTATAAAAAGTATTTGTTTGTGATCGTCACATTTTTAAATTAAAATATTTGGTTGCTAAACGACGATGTTTGGAACTGAGATAATAGTTTCTATTTCCTCTAAGAACAATAATGAACTAGTATAGTTTGATCCTTAAAGTTAAATTACATTTTTCATCTGGCGATTTACAGCTGCAATAGCATGCACTGATTTTCTGAATAAAACCTCTTATTTAAATGATAATAGTGAGCGTTTAGCGGGCGTTCCTATTCCCCATTTATTTCGTATTTAACTCTTTCTCTTTCAGCCGTTGAGTAATACCAGTACTTACATGTGTGGGAGTCATCTTCATCTCTCAAATACTCCATCATTTTTAAATTTTGAACAAAAAAGAACTTACAAACAAAGAGTTAGTTATTTATGATATGCAGACATTTTAGTGATTCCCAATTGCGAATCAAATAAATAAAGGAATAAACTAAATAATTTAGGACAATTTTCTAGCTAATAAAACAATTAATTAATTCTTCGTTAATAAGTACGAAACTGCTGAAGAAAAAGGGAGTTGAATAGCCTCCCCTTCCGTGGGCAAGTGGTACGCTATAATAAGGTAATTGCTGGATGAATTGAAGAGACTGACTGTCGTAGACCACCACACGTTCACGCCCATAACATGCATTCCTGAGGTAAATTCCAGAGCGCTCAATTTCGTTCATCGAGGAAGATTCACTGATACTTTATGTTATCACTGAAATGCCTCAACTATCTGGTACTAATAAATAAATAAATTCAGCGTACACCCCTTTTTATAGAAGTGATTACCAAATATATCATTAAATCGTTACCTCATATTAAACAAATAACCAGGATTACAAAATAAAACTGCGCTAATCAATATCATAAGGTCTTGAAACCTCGTAAATTCACACTAAACTGTCTCCCAATTGCTATAGTAAAAACGAGGGAATATATTTCAAATTTTCATATCGTTCGTTAAATTTCTGACAGTAATGTTTATCCGAGAATATAAATTTTGTATTTAAAATCTTTCAAGGAGTCCGTAAGCTCCGGCACAAGGATGCTCATTGGCAGGCGTATGTCAACTACTTATCTTTAAACTCTCATTCCTAATGTAATCAAAGCTAATATTAAAAATTAGAAGACTTAATTCAACAGCCAGCGTCGATTAATATCCCAGTAACTTTATTCTCTCATCTGTATCAAAAATGTGAATGGGTGAACATTTATAAATCTCTATTATGATAAAGCAACTCATCTAATCAGGGAAATAAATCCCTTTGAGAACAAGCCTACATTTGGCCTGCTTAGGCCCATCAATGACTTGATACTATTTTTGCATAAATGCTAAGAGCGAGCACCAAATAAATATTCGCATTAAGAGAAAGCAGATGATCTATTTTTAGGGGAGAAATATCACAGAAGTAATTCAAATTTTTAATAGTTGAGTACTTCAAAACGCAGGACTAAAATAAATATTCTTTCTTAAAATGTATTATACCGGAAATCATGCTCAGCGAGACCTCTTTCCTAAAAATATTTTTCATTGATAAATAAGAGATAAATAAAAGAAGAAGAATGAGAATTTTTAATAGTATGGTTTGAAAACTGCTGGGTGCTTCATGTCACATGCGTTGAAAATAAATATTCGAAGAAATTCCGATAGTATTAATGAAAATTTAAATGATCGGTTTATATTCCATGCTTCTTAACGTGATAACCTACATAAAAGCTTTCATCAAATATCAAATGAGAAGCCTAGAAGCCAAGAGGTACAAGTGACAAAAAGTTAGTTTTAAGTTTTTCATGCCTAAAGTTCAACTTGTTGTTGTTTCTCAGTGTGTTTCTTGAAGTAGATTACATTAACTCAACTAGATCTCAGCACCCATCAGTAAATTCACTTAAACCCCTTGGCCACATCAATCTAACATACTTTAGGAACACATCTCTGCACTTATCTCTAAAAAACTAAAAAGTCACTTTCACCCCTTGGCTTCTAGGCTCCTAAAATAATAATAGAGCCAGACAATACCCAAATCTTAGAGAGTTTCCCCTACGCTTGATTTCTCGAATTCGAAACTCTCGTTTTCATGTTAGGTGATGGGTCTACCGTGGAAGAGTGTATCTCTTAAACTTTGCCCTTCCATGTATCCCTATACAGAGTGAACGTGAGTGACGACGGCAGCAATGTTGCCGTCACGCTGACCTTGGAGGCGGCCAGGAAGGGAGACGGGGGCAATTACACGTGTTCAGTTGGCGGCCTCTCCTCCGCCACCGTCGCTATCCACATCCTCAACGGTGAGTACGTGCATGCATGAATCTCCATGGCAACGATTAATCCGCTCTCACGAGGATCTGTTGATTAAGAAAATTAGAGGATGGTTGCCTTTGAAGTGCTCTCCGCCACCGCCCACCAAGGATCACTTACGTCACCTTGGTCGACTGTTAAAAGCTGGAAATCGATCTCAACCCTAGCAGCGCACTTTCAGTTATTTAATTATGAACGCTTGCAAAAGCTATTCTTAACTTTCTGTCAAAACATTTAGAGAGTGACGGGCCTTAATAATGGAAATCCTTAACTCATTTATAGATACATATATTAGATACATTAACATATTACCCAGTGAACAGCCACAGGGACGTGTTTAACGAGGTATTAGGACATCAGCTATGAAAAGGGCTTGGAAAAGGAGTAGGAAGGTGGAAAGGACAAAAAAGAACTATTTAAACGGGTTGTCTTAGTTACAAGCTATTTCTTGTAGTCATTAATGGATCGTGGAAAGAAGAAATGTGTGTATCTGTCAGATCAAAGTTGTGTCTTATCATATCATCACAAGTTCTAGTGGTATGAAATAAGGCTATGACAAAATTCTCCGCGTCACCATGAAACACACTAAATCTGAAGTTTTCAAATCCTCGTCGCCTAGGGTAGAGCGGCTCCCAAATAAGTCCTTCGTCCAGCTGCGTTACATTCAATTTGCCCGAAACAGTCTATAATGAAGTTTTTGGCACTCCTTTGTATTTTGTTCATTTACATTTGAATAACATGTAAAACTGATTAAAGCCATGAGATAAACACCATAAGGTCGAGTTCCGAAAAGAGTTTATTTTGAGACTGACTATTCCACAGTGTCAAAACGAACAGTATAATGCGAGACTAAGTATGATTTGGTCTTGTTCTCTAAGAGCAAGTGCTGAGAGTTCACAGTACAGCACTAGTTTTAGATATGATATTAAACTTTAAGGGGTACAGGTCAGCAACTTTATTTCCCCAGTTTACCACACGAGTGGCCATCTAGAGGTTTTGCTGTTATTATTATTATTCACCAATAACAATACGAAAGTCATCAAGTGAAAGGGATATGCCTAATAATAATAATTTCGATAACAAATTGGTAAAATTATTGCACTGTTACTCTATTCCCTGTTGAAAACAAAATTGAAAGTCTATTAAAAATAAATGCCAACTAGATAAATATCTCCTCCATGTAATAATCATTGTTTTTCAATACGCTTAGTTTCAGATATTATATTTTAAATTCTCTGAATATCATTGCAAAAAAACATAATTTGCAAGAATATCGACCACAAACAATGCACTTTAATTACTCAAGGATGTATTCACTAATGAGAAAAAAAATATGAAAAAAATAACCCAAGAATAGTTTTTCTCATTAAAAATCGAAAAGTACGCTAAACATTTCAATGAATTTCTAGGCCCAGTCAAGCTGTTACTAATAACATAAAATGAAAACATTGCATATCATGCCTAGTATGAAAGCTATTGCAGATAAAATTTGAATTCGTGTTACGTGTCCCACTGAACATATGGTGACAACAGTGCGAAACCATTACCAGGGAGCACTTAAAGTATTACGACAGTATTTTACCTTTGAAAACGTAAACGATGCATTTTGAGGGAAAACACACATCTTCGGTAAACTTGCTCCCTATGTAGGATGTTATGAGTGCAAGCATCGTCGCAGCTTATTTGGATGAAATCCTGAGCTTTAATCCGAGACAGCGTGCACATAAAAATTAGCATTAACCTTTATGGTATGTGCCGCCGAAACATTTTTGGTTATTACGCAGGAAAGGCACTTTTACCAAATTGGTAACAAAGTGGATGAAAAAGCCTACCTGAGATCCCTGCTAAGTTTCAACGGAATATTTGCCACTAGGTAGAAAATGAAGAGTCTCATTAAATATTATCAGTTCTCGGCAGAAATAAAATTAAATTAGAGTGGGTTTAATTGAGACAAACGTGTGGGTAAACCCACATGTTTTTCTAGATGCATGTTTAGGAATATGTGCGAACCGTAATGAACGAAAGGAAGAAATGGGTATAAATATTGCCACCTCCCAAAATGAATAGGATTATCGGAAGAAAAGATTTCCAAAATGTGCCTAGTTCCATACTAGTTTCCTTAAAATTGGGAAAAAAGCTTTTGACCGAAGTTGGTAAAAAAAACAATCATGGAAAATAATGGACTAATTTCGTAATATTCTGGAGTGAAATAACCAATCATTGCCTGAGAAATAATTATATATTTCCTCGCATTTAAATAGGTTAGGGTTTTATGACGTACATTTACTGAACCGTTAGAAAATAATCTTCTAATCAATGGCTTTCACTCTGTTTTTATAGCAAAAGGTCGGTCAATTTGAATGCGTTATAATCTGGAATAAAGAGAATAAAATGAGGTTCTCAAAATCATTCAACTAGTGTGAACATACTAATTTCTACTATACTTACTAATTATTAATTTACATAATTATAAAGGTGCACAGTTGTTTTTGTGGCTCAAATGCCATATATGAGTCGCTGGAGTTCCTCCTGAGGAGTTTCTGAGTCACTCAGACCTTTTGGCCCATTGTATCAGGTAATAATTATAATTAATGACATATATAATTCCCAAATTTCCATAATCTTAAAGCGATACATAATTTCAGAGCCTGAAACATCCTGCAGCGTACACGCAAATGTCACTTGAGACGGTCCCGGGCGGACATTATCTATGTAAGATATAAATAAAAATAACTGCCCTGCTATCCTGAATTATGATTAGTAAAAACGGTCCCCGTCCTAAACAATTGACGTATAAACATTGATTTTTAGCAGAAGATTAGTCAGAGGTAATCATTCGCATGGCGGGTCATAAGAGTTTATAATTTCAGTATGGGCAACGGTCTGCCACGATGGAAGCACCGATTCCCGATCGGACACCAAAGTTATGCATCGCTGGGCTCGGCTCGAATTGGAGGGGTGATCCTCCGATTCGTCCGAGTGCTATTCTATATCTGCACGTGGCAGACAGTATGTGCGAAATGACCTTAGCCGTCAAAGCACATTAAAAATACTACTACAACTAATATCCTTGCTATGACGAAACGACATCCTTAATTGCAGGTGATTATGGTATGAATGGTGCATAGCCCTCAACCTTAAGGATAATCCGAAAAGAGGTCTCTCTCCCATTTGCCCCCAAACGGCACACTTAGAAATTATACCAAGAAATTATATTTCCGATTCCTTGAAAGGATTGCGATTTAAAATAAAACCTTTAGTATCTTACACTCTTACTGCAATTCCATCAAAGGAAAGAAGAAAGGGGTAATAAAAAGGAACCCCAGAAGTTACAGAATGCAATGCTCAACAGAAAGATTATATTCAACCTTGCACTTATATTTATAGCTCTTAAAATCGGGTATTTTCAACCTTTGAAATATTTCATCTGCTTCCGAAGCTCTATAAACAGGTTTTACGTGTCTAACTCATATGGTGGAGAACCGTTTCACCGAGATATTCAAACGCTCCTTTTTAAAAGAATGGCAGTCCATCCCTCTGTTTATTGCCGTTTTATTAACACCATAAAATGTGAGCCATGGAGTATGCTTAGCTTTCGTTTTGAGTTATCCTCATGATGAGTATTACTCTTTGGTATCATTTCGTTGGAAACACGTGCAGAGGTGAAAAACTAATTCAGAAGTAAATCATTAGCTTTAAAAAAATAACAAATTAAAGCTAAAAATGATTAATGAAATTATAAATAACTGGCTAAACGTTTTTTAATAATATCTTATTGCTACGTCTACTGGTTTATCGAGATCTTGGTCTATTATGAAAAAATACCCTTATTCTATCGCCAATGTTCATGTTTAATAACACACAACAACAGGGCTTTAAACTAAACAAATCGGTATGCAAATGAAATTTTATTCACCCGCTCAAACGAGAGGCAACGATGATATAATAAAATATCTATTAAAAGAAAAATTTTACTTGAAGCCTGAAGAATAATATGTAAGCTGCGGTCAAAAAAACAACCTCTGAATTATTAATTGCGTCCAAATTTCACGTAGTAAAGGTTAAAGGCTATATTAAGGAAGGCTGAATCTGATAATCCCTAAAACAAATTACCCAGCAAGGTCTAAATGGTCACGGTGGGCGCTTCTCCCGTTCATTGTAGATGTAAGCGACTACATTCTAAATGTTTGCTGAGGACACAACCGTGAATTTGCTCAGCATCGCCTAATCAGTTCACCAATCACGTTCTAATATTCGGCAATCAGCGAGTATTTACACGGGGAGTCCGGAACGAGGGGAACTTTTTATTCGTCAATTTTCGAGTTTCTTACCCTCTGAGCCCGAAACGCTCGGGGATCATCTTTTTCCGTTCTCGCCCGTTGAGAGTCGGAGAATGAAAACACGAAGACCCGTAGTGAGTCAGGCGCGAAGCCGAGGATAATTGCATGTTAGAGGGCGAATTAGTCATTCGATCCTTCTCCTTCCAGATGGTTTCCTTAGTGGGGTAGTCAGATGGGGAGGCGTGACGGGGAGAAGAAGAAGGAGGCAGGAGGAGGCCATAATATATTTTTGCATCGCTCAAGATCCGTTGACGTAACTTTAACGATCACTTTAATGTGATGGGGAAAAGGACTGGGGGAACCAGAGGGGATAACTTTTCCCTCCTCTCCGTAAGCGGGGTACGAGGGTGACGAAGACCGAAAGTCAAGCGGGTAGAAAAAGGGAATGGTATGCGATGGGGAGGGATTTATTCAAATTAGGTAAACGGTTTGACTCACGAGGAATGTCAATGGAAAGACGGGAAAGACGGTAGAGGATGGGAAGAGGATCCAGAAATAATAATAATAATCTTGAGAAAAAAATTACAAGAAGAAAAAATATGCTCGTCGGTGTGTGGGGTGGAGAAGGGCAAAAGGGAGGGTTTGCGGTCAAAGGATTTGATCCAAAGTTGCGTTCAGGCATGAAATACCTGCCGCAGAAGCCTGAGGGAAGGAGTGGGGAGGGGTTCTGGATCGAGAAAGTGGAAAAGTAACTGGCAGGAAAGGAGGGAAAGAAGAAAAATGATGAAGAGGAGGTGAAACATTTGAGTGGACGGAGAGAGAAAGGAAGGAAATAATGAAGAGGGAGCTTAAAGGCAAAAAGCTGGAGAGACGCGGTTGAAATGAGAAGGAACCAGCAATGAATGAGCTGAAGGGGGTGGGAAACGCATGAGAGAGAATTATGGAAGGGGGGAAATTCAGGGAGAGGGGAATGAGAGAGGGTACTTTAAAAGGGGGTCGGTGACAAGCGGATTGTTTCTCTCCATTCCGCACTTTAACCCCACTTCAAACAATAACCCCACAGTCCTTTCACTTTTTCAACAGAGACCCTTCAACCCCCTTACGCTTTCCCCAGAAATCCTTTAAACCAACCGTTCATTCCTCCTTCCCCCCACCTTCAAGAGAGCCGTCCCTCATGGTTCGCACTGAAATCATTCACTCATCGAGCCAGACTCTAATCTTCCTCATTCCACAATGCGCATTCTTGCCTTTCCACCCATTTTATTCATTTATTCTCCCTCCCTCTCTCCTTCAATCCTCCTCTTACCCCTATCTCACTTTTTAAAAAGTTTGCAAAGTACTCCCCTCTTTCCTTAATCTCCTTACTCCACCCACCCGACCCTATGATTTTCGTCCCTACCCTTTCTCAGGCCTATTGTGCATTCCTCCGCGAAACTTTGCAATTATTCTTCATTCTTCCACTTTCCTCTCTCCTCCCCACAATTACTTATGTTTTTCCCCTATCCTCTCTCTTTCACAAATTTTTTAATCCTTTACCCAATTCATAACTCAAGCTCCTTTTGTTTCCGAGGCCTATTTTACCCCCTGATTAATGTCCATTAGATTCGTTTTCACGGTTCAGTATTCCGAAATATTGCACAGAAACTGGAATGCCACTCGCAAGAGAAAAATTAAGAAAAAAACGGGAATTGGCTGCAAATTAGATCACTGAACTTTTCCCACGCCACGAAGTTAAATTACCGCCCGTATAAAATGGAAGATATTTCAAAGCCTACGTAACGTATTTTTTTAATGCTGAAATTGACAGAGCTCTGTCTGAATAACCTAAAATAATATGATAACAGAAACTAAAAATATAATGCTTAATGATGTGAGATTGTGAAAAACTACTTTTGAGTAGTACCTCCCGGAAGTCGGTTTCCACATCATATCCAATACAAACTTCGCGGCTAGTCGCGACAAATATTTTTGTTGCAAAGTCAGGAAGCAATATTGTACCAATTTCAAGCAACCAGAAAGCTGTGTCACGCAGTGGTTTTTTTGTAGTTCATCTTTTTTGGCGCATTTAGGTTATGGCGGGGTGTGTGTAAATATTAGATCATAGCTCTAAAAATGTATTGTCTTTTAGGTAGAAATTTGCTAAAATGTGAAGAATATAACCCCTTATATACAGTGAGAACCATTTCAAATTATTAAATTGCTCTTGGGATGAGAAGCAAAAAAGCAGGTGCAACTTCATTCGAAAAACTCCTATGGAAATCCGCCAAAATATAAGCGTCATAATTGTGTTAAATCGGTATTTTGGACTCAAATCGTATTTCATGTCACAGCGGGGACCTTTACCTTTGCATTAACAGCAAATTTTCATGATTTTAAACAATTTGAAAAATCGACTTTTGGCGGGCTAAACCGGCACTCTGACCCACTGAGCGACGCAACGGGATTCATCCATTAATGATTTTTTAATGCAACAATGATCTATTCATTTAATTTTTTAATCACACCGTTTATGGAATGGTAAACTAGACATTGTATGAAACTGGCATTATTTACAGCTCAATCATAATGCCACATCGGTTTAGACGAAAAGCTATCATAGGAATTTCTACAATGACTATCTGGGGCCATTTACGTTTCAACTGCTTTAGATACTAAATCAGTTTAGTTCCACAAAATCGTCCAGCTACCAAAGTCAGTTTTTCTAGCCTCACGAGAAAAATTTTAAAATTATATGGCCATGAATTTTTGAGTAAAATTATATTTTATTTCTTTTTAAACAATTCAAAGCATTTAACTAATGAATAATTGAATTACGGCACGAATTTCATTCAGCCACCTAATGATTTTTTACGTAATTTCGATCACTTCAGAGTATATTAATATTTTATCGGATAAAAACACACAACTCTTTGACTGACACTACTAATAACTGCAACTAATTACTTTGGGTTGACATAATGGTGGAATCCCATTTTCCATTGTAAATATCTCCACTTCACTCCCACATCATAATCACGATCTCTGACAGTGAACACTAAAAAGAGCAAGTCCACAATTCCCATATGTTCAACAAATACAATGAAAAATAACATCCAAACCTCGCAATCACGCTTCTCCAAAATCAAATAGCATTTGTATGATGAACTGGGACAATGTATACATAACTATGCATAACTGGGACTCTGGGATGATAAAATATTGGGATTTAGGGCTTAAATTTTCAATCATTTTACAATTAAGAATCCCCACAAAAAACATTTCCAAATAACACCATCGCCTCTTTGACAAACACAATACTTTTAGCATTTTAATATTAAAAATTTACATTATTTTTCCGGGATAAACCTCAAACTACTTGCGTGGAAAGCGAAAAGGACGATTTTAAAAAAACCACTTCAAGCTGAGGTAAAACCAGAGCTGTTTTTTAATAAGTCAACGACATTTTCTTGGGGATATATATATGATCTGTTACCAAACGTTATTGTACGTAAATACTAATTAAACTGGCACTGAGTTCCTCAGATATATCTATGTTGATTAATTCAATATATTTGTATTCTAGCATTAGTAGCTCAAATCTTTTATGTGTACCCTGATGGAATCGAAATGAAAAATGTACGGATTGTACAAGCAAATTAGTCAAAATAATGGCTAGCTGTACGGTGGGCCTGGGATTGTAGAGTCGGCGGTGTTAATGGGAAATTTTCCCTCGTGTCATGAAACCCGCGTGGGCTCAAATAGGATGCCTAGCTAGTTTTCACTCATTACGCCTTAATTCGGACGACGCTAAACTGTGCTGCTCTTGGTGAACTTCGAGCTTATTCTAGTGCCGGGGTTCTCCCATCACCTTTAACCTTAACTTAATTCCATTCTTTTGCTGATGCTGTTACTCCTCCCGGGGTGATGCCCGATTCAAGTGGAACAGGCTTGGAATCCTTTTTTTATCAGGATTTGGATACGGTAGGTTTAAATTCAATTACTAACGCATTTACAAATCCTTTACAGACGAATCTCTTTACCTGATATCTTTCTTCAGATTTGTATGCGTCTTATCTCTCTTCATCCCATCCATAAACCTTTCTTTTCCTAACCCCTCCCCATTTATCCAGAATCCTTCCCTCTCAACACGTTGAGTAAGAAAAGACTTGGTTATTTCCATAATTTATTATTTTCAACCAACCAACCATGGTTTTGAAACAAAAGATGTAAATAAAAAAGTGTGGAATTAATCATATCTATTCTTAATCAATATTTTGAAATTTTCCAAAAAGTGAAGCCCGAGACATTCTCTGATACCCTCCGCTCTATTATGACCTTCAGCATCCCTTTGATCCTCAGAACCTATTTTCATCACCTACTGTGGCTCCAGCACTTTCCTCACCTCAATCTCCACGCCGAGTACTTTTGCTCCTGTCTTCCTTCATGAGTATTGAACTTTTCTCATTCTCCTCCACAGTCATATCTCAAATGCCTATATCCTGTTCTAAGCCATTTTCTCTCCTGTGAGTCCACGGTTCTGCACCACACAACGCCAGCTATCATATTTATCTCTTTGCCAGTCATTTTTGAATATTCTTACACAATATTATCTCCATTTATTCTCTCCTATTAGTGAACGCTTCACTCTTAATGCATTCTCATTGGAATATAAAAGTCATGAAAATTATGAAGCCGAAATAGTATTTGTTTACTCCTGAATGTTAGGGGTTAGACGGAAGAAGGGACTGCCTCAGTCTCAATCTCGCCCTAATAAAGACGTATAATTATTATAATTAATGGATGTTACTCCTGAATACTGATCTGAACAACAAATTTATATGACTAAAAACATTTTCATGGATGGAGGATATTTTTGAAAGTATTCTATAAGGTTTTGACCATAAAACTGTGGCTCATTTTCTACTTCCCATTCTATTTATCAATACGCTGGAGACTGAACGCTTGTTTAATTAGCGAATGCACAGGGGCGAAAAAATTTAGTTGGAATTATGAGAGGATGAGAGGACGAGAAACCTTGATTTTGGCTTCTGCCCCCAAACCACCTCATCTCCACAGTCTCTGGCCCACCTACCAACTTCCTCTTTCCCCTTTGGACTTCTCAACAAGCCGCCCCAAGCACATGGATTCCACATCCACTCATACTGCCATCCCTTTCGGAACAACCCCAGAAGCACTGCGTGTGGGTCCCATAATGCCACCTCCTGGCCCTTTAAAACGCCACAGCTTGATGCCATAACTCGACCCTCACCAAACCCATCCCCCTTTTCTAGTCGGCCGTCCCATTACTACTCCTGCGGGCGATTCTTCCTCACCCCGAAGGGAAACTGTTTTAGTTCGGTGAATGAAGGGAGCAAAGGTGAAAGGAAGGATGTATGGAGGAGGCCTTCTCTCTCTCCTCGTCCCTTTCCTTAGGAGAACGGGAGAGATGTGAGGATCGAGAAAGTGGGTAGGATTGGGAAAGCAAAGTGGGTTAAAGGAATGCCTATGAAGGGAGATAAGATAATGTGCGGGCCATGGTTAGCGCGGGCTTGGGTTGTCGGGAGGAGGAAGTGCGTGACGTGGGTCGATGCGGAATGTACGGCTAATGACAGAGAGGGAGGTGATGGGAATGGTTGTGTAAAGGGGAAGCCAGAGGATGGAAATAATAACCGAATGAAGACGGATCCGACCTCGGGTCAAGCTAATCTAAAATATCTAAAATTTGCAGCAATAAGTTGAGAGTCAATTATGCAAATTCGCAGTACATATCCTCATGTTGTGACTGTACCAAGCTAGTTTAGCTCATCCAAACTAACGTTAAAATTTGGTAATCGGTTCGACTTACAAAGGATAGGAGATGTACAATAATATTTTATCCAAAGTACAGCAAGGCATATGAATATCTCGTTATTGTATCAGTGTATTCACAAATATAAGCTGACCGTATTCCCCTAGATCTTGTTTATCCATGTTGACCTCAGTCTATATTACCTCAGACATTGAGACTTCACTGTACATTATTTGAGTAAGTTACATCTGAAATTATGATTAAAGCAGCCGCTTACCCTGCTATATCCTACGTTAATTCTTAGTAATTACATTATATATATTGTCGCTATATAGAATGAAGATAATTATTTGAAATCATAATGCAATATTAAATTATTACTCCTGGGTTCAATTTAAATGTAAAATGAGGATAGTGAGGACACGGAAATCTTAAGAATACTGCCCGGTTAAAGATAGTTTGAGCAATACATCGCTTAACATAAAGTTCAATTAATTTTCCTTGAATAGAAACGATTTTATCTTTCTGATCGTATCAAAATATCAGCAACTTATTTATACTTTTAAGTAATTACAAAAATTAGGGTGGTGAATAGGTTTTTCAGCGTCAGTCATGATACAAAATCGTCATGTTAAGGTCTCAAATATGCATATTAATTAAATTACGGAGAGGGAAAGTCATATGATTTAAGCTTTTGTGTCATCAACGTCACTATTTTTTTCATGCTTATTGCGACTGCTGTAATTAAAAATAAATAAATTTAAATTGGTATTTACCATTACTAAGGAAAAATCTCGCTAAAACCTTAAGAATGAAAAGAGATTGTGTGAGAGTGGGATCTTATAAAGTTCCTGAGATAATTAAGTAAGAATGAGTAAGAATAAAGAGTAAAGAGTAAAAGAAAAAAGATTATTTTTTACGGAAAACCCTTAAGCAAGAGAGGCAATAATAAGTTCACAATTTCTCTTCCTAATGTGCCAAGTTAATATACCAACCGTAAGATATTGAGAGTGGCAAGTATTAAGTCCTCTTTCGATGAGAAAACTTTTTTGGCTATATTTTACGGACATTTTTCGTGAGAGGAAGCTCGTATAAAATCCCATTTGGTACCGTAAGTCAATATCGTACACGGGAAAATTAAAACACAGGAAATACAAATTCTATCGCCAACGTATAAACTAGATCCTAAAATATTTTATTCACTAGAGCACATCGTATGACATTAAAGCAAAGAGAGATTATAAATTCAGAATTGATATGCATTGATTCCACGTAAAAAGTGTACAAAAATCAAATTTATTCGGGAATCGCATGAAAATAGAAAAAATTGACTTAGAAATCCATTTGAAGTATTTTAGCTTTATTGTGCTTACACAAATAGCGAAATGTTCCCAATATCAGGAAAATATTATCAGGAGCAGAGTCGGTGATCGGATTACCTGCTTGTTGTTAGTATTTGATTTTCCATTATACTGAGTTGACTTGCAAGAAAACAGCATTTATTGTCCATATCAGTGAATTAATAGTTTGTCTATGCTGTATTAGGTAGGCATTAATAAGCTATCACTGACGATTAAAAAGCATTGTTAGGAACGGCACAAATAGTTTTGCTGGTAAAAGGAAAACTAAAAATTGTGTTTAATAATTGCATTTAAATTAGTATCTACACAAGTCAATAAGCAATGATATTTTTCGCATTGTGGTTTCCCACATACAAACTAAATAACTATTACTCGCTATTTGGTAAATATCTATTTGTATTATTTTATAAAATTATCGAGAGAAAGAGAGCATTGGAATTCATAAATCTATATTAAACTCTACACAACTTGGATGTTGCATACATTTATTTAATAGGAAGAATTAAATTGTTTACCAAATAATTTTATCGGTACAGCAAGTTATCTTTCAAAAGATGGAGCAACTTACTTTTCCATTACAACTCCTCAGGAAAAACTTATTGCTACATTTATTTAAATGAATCCATTCAATCAGTGGTACCATCTGAGAAACTGAAAATAAAATCTTTAAAATGTTTAAGGACGTTATTATAAGTATATCGGACGATTAGTGTGTTGCCTCAAATTAAGTCGACACTGATCACTCTGGAGTTAGTAGGGCAAAAGCAATTGACAAATTTAGGTGCGCATGTGTACGAAAGTAATTAAGATAACAGGGCAACAGTAATTAAGTAACAGGATAAAGGAAACTAAATAATATATGAATTTACATACTTCTTCATTACCATGTACAATCATCAACTCACGGAAAAATATTAAGAGCAGAACGAAAGCTGATAATTAATACTTTTCCTACAAGACCTATCCAATAAAACCTAGTTGGACGCAGTATTCCACCATAATTTCTGTGGACGTGAATAAACTTTTTTTAATACGATATAATGTCTCGGCCTACCTACAATATCTCTCCTTGGATTCGGCAAAAACAAAGGGCTTCTACATGACATTATTCATTTTAACTGTCATGGCCTGAAGTTTTTTTTTAAATCAAAATGAAAAAATATTCCATTAAGTTTGTCCCAAATTAAATTAGACAAAACAACCTATTTATGAATACATTTTCAAAAGCAATAATTTCTATCTTAAGCGGCCTTCCAAATTTCACAAAAGGAACTTTTCTTCTTGGAGAACTCTATTTTCCACGTATATATTTATTCCTGAATGGAATACATTTTAAACTCAACCGCCCAAGTATCTGGTGTCGATGTTTATTTGAGCTAGTACGGGTACATAATCAGCCCATTGCTCTCTTTCTAGTAATCTTCCTCGCAAAAATATATCCAATTATTCCACTAACATGATATAAATTCGTCATTAAGTGATCTTAACCTTTGAATGACCCCCACCCATGAATTTATTTTCTTGATAAAATTGACTATCAGAGCATTTAATCCGTAAGCCATTTGCGATGGGATCTTCAAATCATGGAAACTTGCCCATCTTACATTTTCATTTTGTATCCCAGGAGATGAACAAACTGATAGCCGTAAAACTGATACATCACAGGTGTAGCCAATCTTGGCCCTAAGTGCTTGGCTGTATGAGTAAGTTTCAACATTTTACCAATATAATTCCCAACGCCTCATGACAGATAACGGATTACCCAATCGTTATACTCTGAAAACTACACTAACTCATTTCCCTACAGTTTGTGTGAGTACGCTATACCAAATAAACTATCAGGCGGTAGATAACGGAGTGAAATAATTAAGCAAAGATTAAACTAAACCAACAGTTAAATGCAAAATTCACCATGAAAAAGTTATTCACCTCCACTGGAATCTTCAGTTTATGAGGAAAAATATAACATTGGGAGAAGACGTCTGTGTTGGTTAAATTTTTAAATCATAAAGAGAGGATGCGCTGGGAGGCAAACCAAGATCAAGGGATCTTGGTTTGCCTCCCAGGGCAGGGAAAGAATTTTTCACGGAATTTCACACATTTGTGTATCTTCGGAACGGGTGATTTCCGAAGAAGTCCAAATATTTTTCATTCAGGAGAGAAGTGACAATATTTACAGCAAAATGGTCAACAGTTATGCATCTCAAGATTTAAGCTAACATATGGAGATACTCGTGGATTTCATTAATGTGTGATCACACCGATAAATGCACCGGGAACATCAATTTTCAATAAAGTATAAATATTTAAATTCAATTTCGACACCAGGCTCGGCACAAAACCGTCAAAGTCAAACAAACGGCAAAAAGAATGAGTGGTGATAATTCAAAACGGAGAATGGAGACGGTAGGTTAAAAACGCGTCCATTCAATCTCAGTAAAGGAAGTTATTTTCTCTCAAGTTTTGCGCATTTACGAATAAAAAAGGTCGCGAGGAAAAGAAATCGAGATTATAGGAACAGACTCTGGGTTCTTCCGACTGACGGCGCCAGCATCTGCGTTTTTGAATTTTAGATCTGGAGTGCAGAGCGGGATTAAGTCCTCTCAAAACGCTGGGGGACTAACGGATGGATATTTCCTCCCCCCTCGTTCTAGCGATAATCCAATCTGCCACCATTTGGTCAACACCAGGACAGGGAACGAATGGGCACCTTAACTCCCGTGTCCAGAGAGCAATCCACATGTGCAGTGCAGGGATTCATTCGGCCATCGGCATAAAAGGCCTCTTTCCACCATCCCATCGGCCTAGAAATGTTGAACGCCCCTCTGCCTGTCACCTATGTGGTTTCAGAGATGAGGAAACGAGAATGAGTGGCGTGCGGGAAGCCATTCCAAGTGAGGTGAAGAACATGAGAAGAGCAGTGGATTAGAGGTGGCACTGAGATCAGAGGTAGACGAATGAAAGAGGGATGGACAAATAGAAAATATGGCAAGACTTAGGCTAAGTAGTCACTTCACCGACCCACGTGCTAATTACCTTATATATATGTAAAAATAACATTCAACATTTCTTTATTTTACCTGGGAGGAATGAGACATTGATTCCCTCTCTTCCCAGTGGACGGACAAAAACAGCCATGCCCTGGATAATGAAAATTTCAGAAAAGGTGGGATTCGAACCCGCGACCTTAGAGTTGGCAGGCGTACACCACCACCGAGGCCATCGTAGTGTAATGTTATGTAATCAGTGTGTGGCAATTCCTTCATAGCAGAATACGCAATTGAAATGTATGCTCGTGAGTAATCACTAAATACAACCATATGCACAAAATAAATGACTGGAGGCGAGTCAGAGTAATCAATTATTACTCAAAAGAAAGGAGAAATATAATATAAATAAAAATGACAAGTTTGAAAGATCATCAAAAAATCTGGGCCGCGTCTTAATGGATATTTTAAAAAAATTTACATGTGAGTGTCTATTCTCTGCGTCGTCTGTTTCTGAACTGCCTTACTTACTGCTGTCTGAACTGCCTGAAGTACCTTACTTGAAATGGCTTGGTATTTTATATAAATGAAAGGTTTGAGAATAATTTTTGTAAATACTCAACGATAGTAAGATAACGTCGTTGATGAAAATGAACTCCGGCGAAAAATACCCATACATGTACCAAGGAGTGAAAAACTTTACAACACCTAACATATACCATAAATAATAATATTTATCAATAATGATTGTAGCAAAGGAGAGCACTGGATAATGAAAAATTCCATGGAAAGTGAAATTAAAAAGATTAAATAATATTATATAGGTAGTTGTAAATAGAAAACAAGTTCAACCAGAGACAATGAATGAGAAAAGGACCAGGAAAAACAAAGTTTATGGTGAATAGATAAAATATAACGGCAGGAGATGGAGAAAGGGCTGCCTGAATTTGGAAGGTGAGCAGAATGGCAAGACTGAAGAGGATATTCGGGGGCTGAGAAATCGTTGATTCGGCTGCAGTCTTGTGCGAGCAACTCCGCTTTCTTCCAGAGCTATTGGAATCCCTTGACGTCCGGAAACTCGGCCCGAGAGAGCGAGAGGAAATGGGAAGGGGATCTTCCATTCTTTCCCAGCCCCTCCCCCACCCCCCAACCCACCACCCCCACAGAAAGTGGCAATCGTAATAATTTCTCCCTAAGAATCTCTTTGAAAGGTTCTTTAAGTGGAAGACGGAAAGTTTTCGGTGCTCAAGGTTTGCACAAGGAGAAGTAACGCGCATACTTGGGAGTCCATTGTCATTAGTTCGGTCGAACACGCGGAAATTCTTTCTTTAAACGACTAGAGCCCTTTCGACGGGGGGTCGAAAGAAAGATGCTCTCCCGCGTGAATTAAGGGAACGTCTCTCCCTCTTTCCAGAACTTGGCAATAATCCCCGAAAGAAATCGCTTTCTAAATGGCTTGTTTATTCAGAGACAAGTGCAATCGCACTGCGGACAAAACGAGCTGCAAACGACTCAATCGTTAACCCATATTCATTCCCGTAAAACAAGAGCCCTTGAGTGATGTTCAGTAAGACTTCGTTTGTTACAAAATAAACTTCAACCTCAAGGTAATTAAAATCCTCTACATATCCTGGATATACATCACTGATTGCCTACGCTGCAGAACACTTATTTCTGCTCAATTATGAGTGAGCTGCATAGCTCTGGCAAAGTCGCAGACTAGGAGTGGATACACGATTGCCCTTTCAACTTTACTGCTCAATTTCCCTGAATAGGCGGAATGAGTTCCTAAAAGTGCCCCCCACTCAGTGAAAGGGAGCGGTTTCATGAAAATTCGTATGCGCAATGACGGTACTCGGGTTTTCGTGCATATTAGCGACTGCACGCAACGCGATCGGTGCATGCAAACGACTGCAAAGAAAAAAGATAAAATTTTTAATCATGTCCGTTCGCACGAGGGATAAAGTAAGCGCCGCATTTGAATTGCGCCATATGCGTGAAAACAAACACCTAAATATCTTTTTCGTCTCTGCAGGAGAAGAGGAGGAGGCGGTTTATGGAAATGGGATGCGAATACTGTGCGGCGACGTATGGCTTCATCAAAAGTCAAAAGTGGATGGCGACCAGATGGTCACTCAGCATACCAAGTGGTTTCATAAATAAATTGCCGCGGATTGTGCTTAAATGGAAGACGGAAAAATGAAACGGGAGGGAATAAATTGGTACCCCAGGCAATGCCGGAGTATAAACTGCGTTGATTCTTATTTGTTTTCCTCGATTAATCAACAAATAGTTTGAGAAATACATGGGCCAAACTTTACTTTACAGCGTAATGTAGATGTATGTTCTGCATGAGTACCACTGCTTCTTTTTTGGTCGTTGTACATGATTTAACACTTACTAGGAGAATTTTTTAATGGCATTTAAACATCAACGGGAGAACTTAAGCCTAAAAGATACTCGCTATTATGACAGAAGTGTAAAAATCTAAAGTTTCGAGGGAATAAAATAGGCATTAATTCTCACGATTCGTATACGAAAGCCCAAATAAGAATGTTGATGGCCCATTCTCATTAAAAATATTTACAACTCAAAACCCTTAAAATAGAGGATATAGAAACTTTTAGGGTTTCTTACGCGTAGAAAGTCAACAGGGATACTTTTTTTCCTAGAGCACCGTTTTTCTATTAAATGAAATCCGTCGAGGAGGCTGGGAAACTTGTTTACGTGAAGAAATTCTCAATTTTCCTCCAGTCACAACAACTCGAGAAAAGTTTAGGGTAGCCCACGAATACCCTCGTTATAGCGCGGAGAAAGAGAAAGAAGAGTCCAAGAATTACGACGCG
This sequence comes from Pyrrhosoma nymphula, assembly GCA_963573305.1. Lineage (NCBI taxonomy): Eukaryota > Metazoa > Arthropoda > Insecta > Odonata > Coenagrionidae > Pyrrhosoma > Pyrrhosoma nymphula. Next base: position 32,722,204 of record OY754336.1, read on the forward strand.
ATAAAATGAAGCGGAAACTCCTCGTGAAATCGTCGCTGACATAACACGGCAGACATCCCGACGGCGTACCCTCCTTAAAATCATTTGAATGACAAAGCACATGACGCCTCAACCTCACCTCTGGGAGTTTCTCCTCGAAAGTAAATGAATTCCGACGAGATGTGGGAGTTGCGAGGGAGGTGGGTGGTGGAACCGTGGGGATTCCGAGGATGGTGAAACTGAAAAGGAGAGAGAAGAAGAGAAAGGAAAAGTGAGGGAGAGAGAATAGCAAGAGACGGAGAGAGCGATAGAGAGAGAAAGAGAAGTGGCTCTAACCGTGTTATGCCGAGTTTTCTCCTCCTACCGCCCATGCGGATGAAGACGGCCACTTCACTATTGCGTGTCCTCAAAGTGTGTGAGTCAATATTTGCGAAAAGATGGCGTTCTTCCGAGCGAAGGGGTTAAGTGGGCGAGGCGGGGCGTGGCGGCGGGTAAGAGACTGTAGACGCGCGGCGCAGGGGAGGGCTGGGTAGCTGTCCTCTGCTGTCTCTCAACCAACTCTCTTAAATATATTTATTTAATTAATGAATTTTTGTTAAATGATTTTATACAAAACATCACAAGTAGGCGATCGCCTGGTGGTAACATTAAAATACACATAATAACATATTGTTGAAGTTTTCAAAACACACGTCCAAATAAACCATTCTAGAATCGAAGGGCACTTATTTTTTTAATTTTAACGTTAGCAGGTAAGATCTCAAAAATTACTTCAGATAACTCATTCCACTCCTTTACACCTTTATTTAAGAAAGATTGCTTCAAAAAATCCGTTTTCTGCTTTCTACATTTAATTTTGTATTTGTGGTCATTCCTTTCTATGTAGCAGCGTGAGTCCAGCCTTTGATAATTTTTCTTTTCGCCTGATTTTCCTCCCAAGACCGTTCATTTGTAATTGCTTTGTATATCTCGCATAACCTATTTATGGTTCCACTTAATTTCATAGGTTTTCAACCCATATTCTCTAGCATGGCTGTGATACTGTCACACCTTTTGTGCCTTGTTAAAACATATGTGGCTGCCTTCCTTCGTACTTTCTCCAGCTTGAAAATATATCTGTATGTATCTATTTTTCCATGAGGATCCCACATAGCATTTATTTTTCACTGCGAATGATGACTACCTGTATAATAACGTTGACGCACGACAAAAATGAAGTAGGTTGATGAATGGATGATGTATCCACTATGATATATTACGATAAATTAACCTTGAATACAATATTTCTATGTCATACACAACTGCATGTGGGAAAAGATATCAGACGTCAAAACTTTTAATGTATGTCGGTATATTCAATTGAAAACTCGTAGCTACATGGAATAACTTTGACCATTTTACCAAAACTCATTTCAAATTAATTCAAGGCATCGTTAAAAATATTATATATACATATACATATTAATTTTGTAGCATGTCAGTCAGTCATTTTGTATCCATTTTGTAAATTTCTCAAGTTTTGAGCTAGAAAAATGAGGTTTAGTGCATTAAATGTGAATTCTATGTCTGTATGATTTGGTAGTAGTATTTGATTTTTATCAGTTGGAGGTGCAAATAAAATTGCAAAAAATCGCAGTTTTTTTGAATTTAAATTTAATTAGATTCCGGGGACTAAAGTTTCTCGGGACTCCCAGGTTCACTTAAATAGGTTAGCATATGAAATTCATGTATTATATGCAGAATGAAGTTGGTTAGTTATTAAGCTCATAATCCGTAAAAACTGCTAAACAACGATGAATTTATCTTGGTTAGAAACGGTGAAGTAAACAAACAGTACTCATTAAATTACAATCAGTTACAAACCGTATAGGCATATAAAAGTTGTTAATTTATCTTTTTCAGGTAAATGTTGATTGCACTACGATATCTGTACTACTTTGTTTTAATTTCTTTTATTTACCTTGATATATAGCTACTTTTACGCGAATGAAGGCGAAATTTGGCAATTAGTCGAGTTGAGAAGAATATTATGACTTTTTTTACTCCAAAATGTTTACTTATTTAAAAAAAAAACTGGTTTTTTTTTTCATTTTTGGGAACCATATACACTCATTTAGCCACATTTTCCACTGCTTCCACTTGAGTATTGTAAAAAAAAGGAAAAACACCAAGTTTACCTCAAGAGCACAGCAGACAGAGACTGCCTGAAAAGCAGGCAGCAGGTCTGCTAGTAAAATATCAAATTACAAAGAAGTCAATCTTATACATTATTGCGCGAGCTGGACTTTCATTTTCAAGAAGAATACGATTGCTTGAGTCGTTGAATGCATTGCAATTAATTATCATTTAGAAAAATGCAAATATTTACGCAGTTAAAATTAAATTAAATTTTATCATTTATTTCTTTATAATCCAATAAGAAAGTTACTGCAAAACCCATTTTGAACGGAAAACATAAATCAAATTGTTAGGATCACCTCGAGAAATAGATGATAGTTTGCTAACAACGCTTTTATTGCAAATACATGCTTCAAATATTACAAATATTTACTGCCTATCCATACAAATTAGTAGGCCGATTGGAAAATTTATTGATTAACTACCTGTCGTGGTTTATTATTTGCACAATAAAAAATATGGTAATGGTGTCACATTAACAATACCGCTGGGAAAAGGGTGTTGGTGTCCCTCCCAATTAACATTTTCCCAGAATATGAAAGATATTGTGATAAATACAATATGAATAGGCCATGAAGTTCACTTCAAATGTCAATAGTTATAAATCTTATGGACTAAAAAGTGGTGGAGCAAAACTGCGAGCAGATTGTCTTCGAAGACTTTGACTATCTGTGGCACATTTGTCACCCATACAATAAGGTGTAGTTAATACCACGCAAATTTTATAAAAATGCAGAATCACCCACCACGGACGAGTTAAAAGGCCTTTTGCTCTTCAGTCTCTAAAGGGTCTCTTTTGAAATACTTCCGAGGAAGCGAATTTTAAATGTAGCATTTAAATGTAGCATCTCATTGCCCTCCCGCTGAGACCCTTGCACCAAATACACTTTTCATTGCGTCACTAGTCCCCACCACCCTGCCCTTCCTTTCCATCCCAACCATTTGAGAATATGAAGTTTTACCTTAACGCCTAATTCACCTGATGATGCTTCATTGGACCAAAACCGTGGTCGGCAACAATGTTGGTATGTACCTAGTGAAAATTTCAGCTTTATAATTTTACCTTTCAATCCTACGATGAATAATTTCCATTTCGTGATACCCAACTATGGATCAAAATTATCATTTTATACAATTCAACGCCGAGCCACTCGGAAAAGAATTTATTAAATTTTCTTCTTCAAAGTTTTAATCGCAATTCACAGCCGAGAGAATTTGTTGAGACATATAACTCATCTACCCACAAAAAAATTTGGATTTCTTTCCCTTCAATTTATCACTAATACACAACCAATCAGAAAATGGCTTCTGTCAACGGGTGGCCATAGTTAATTTTTCATGTTGGTATGGTCGCTTTTGGGCACATCTTCCCGAGAAATTCATCATCCGATCAAAAATTCTGGTGAATGTTTATTAATAATTAATCTTTGTAAAATTAATAATTGATCATTCCTAAAAGTGTATAGATAACTAAAAAACAGGTTATCAATCCATAAATAATTCTAAAATAAAATATTTTTGCACGTTAAGACCTGAATTTCACGCTCAGGGCAATCTTCGAGCCTCAGGTAAAGAAAGAAATGTTTATTTGGTATCGGTTTTGTAATATATATCTGGATAACTTCAGTGTTAGCGTCAACGTGATGTCAATTTAGAACTTAAGTTTTGTGAAGTACAGTAACTTGATAAAGTATATTGACATACTACGCTAACGGTTCATACAGGTTGGTCATCAAAGCTAGAAGTACGGTATCTTTCCTGTATCGTCTCTGGTGGCTGTGAGCGTTTCTCTCCCTTTTTTAACCCATGAATATTAATGAAGGCTGCTTTTAAAAGCGAGAATGTAGCCAATTCTGAAACAAGGTGGCCAAATAGAACTTACATTAATATGATATCAATCAACCGTGTACAATATCGACTGAGTGTAATGTAATGTATGTACCCAATAGTCACCAAAGACAATCCAGGATAGGCAGAGTACTTTGAGATTCCAGCACTGACCTAAGAACCATTAGTTTAGTTGGTCACAGTACTTTACCAAATGACTGTACAACAAAACTTACGTTGGATAACTAAAGCTTTATAGATGGGAGGACGACTCAATATTTGCCTTTATCAATTTCAGCACCGACAGGCTTTAAATATAATTTTTCCCACAAAAGATAAGAAAAAACAAAAGCAGTGATCAATGCCTCCAATTATATCACTATTTACGACGGATACCCTTGTTTTTATTCTCTCTTTTTTATTTTTCAACATTGGCATGGGATGATAGTTGATATATTTTGTGTCTGCAATTACAAATAATGTATGCATGTTAAAATAACAGTCAAGATAAGAAGACGATGCAGTGTGGCTGGGTGACACCTCTTCCCGCTTGGGGTGCCCAGTAATATTTTGATTTATGTATGAATAAGTATCTTGTTGCTTATTGATTAAGTATTATTGGTAGCAGTAATCAGTAACAGTAACTTGGGGCTGGTACTGCATGTTCCCCAATGTGGTACTCTCCTGGTATCTGGTTTGGATGTGCATTGTTCTCCTGACCACATTTTGGTTCACGCCCAGTCGCCGTGCGGGGTTTGACCTTGAACTTGAATGAGGTTTGCGTGTCTGGTGTGGAATCTCCAAGTACCACCAACCCTGGCAGTGGCTTGCACGGCATTTTGTAGATGTAGATGTTATAATATCGAGAAAATATTTTACCAGACACTGTAAAACTAAGTCGTAGTAATATTCCACACCTTTGTGTTCTTTCTTATAGCACATTCGGAAGATGTTGATGTACATATTATTATTTCGAGAAAATATTTTACCAGACATTATAAAACTGGGTCTTGGTAATATACTACACCATTGTGTCCGTTCTTTTAGCACATTCGGCTAAATTCTACGAAATTACCCCGGTCACCATCACGTTTTTCTGGTTCTTAAGCTGACACCGTCTCACAGTACCGTTTATAGGCACCTACAGGGAGTGACGTTTCAGTTTAGAAATCCCCTCGAGAGCTAAATAAATCGGCAAGAGAGGAAAATCCCTTTTGGGCAGAGGCAACATTGGAGGATATTCTTTCTACACGCCACTTCCCTTCTCTCCCCTGACCACCTCCCCATTTGTTCCCACATCATCAAAGGCCTCTCTACCTATCCCGTGGTCCTCTCATCAGCCCCCCCTCCAAAACCCTTCCATCTACCCCCACGGTGTTTTTTCCGTCCCCATCAGCATTGCTTCTCCTTCCCAGCTCACTCTTCGGGTCTTCGCGCACCAACGCGCCCGCTAATCAAACACATCACACAGTGCGACACCCTCGCAAACGCCACCGAGTGCGATTTTCCCACGGCTGCCCTCCCTCTCGTTCCACCACAAACCCCCTCTGCCCAACACTCTCTGCCTATTCTCTGCCTCACACCCCCTCAGTCCGCACCTAAAACCTCCCGCCACCCCTCTCAAACGGACGACCCTTCCCCATTCCACAACTCCACGGCTAACTCATGATAAAGTTTCGGCAATGACAGTGCGTCTCCGGTTCACCGACCTTCCCCGGAATGAATTTTTGCAAAGAGGTTACAAAGGGACAGTCAACTTACCGTTCGTTGTTAAGGTTATGAACTCCTCGGGAGTTTAATCAAGAAGTCTCCTTCAAGGGTAAGGCATACTGAGAGATCCCAAGTGATGAAGTTAAAAGAACGATTACAAAAACTTAGATGTTCATTTTTAACGAAGAGTGGCATATTTACTACAGTTTGATCGCAATTAAACAACCTCTACCAAGATGAATTTCACTTGTGGACAAATTTACGCCTTATATATATATATATATATATATATATATATATATATATATATATATATATATATATATATATATATATATATATATATATATATATATATATATATATATATATATATATATATATATATAGCTACCAATATGTCTAAGAACCGAAAAAAAAAAAAGAATTTTTGTTTGTTGCGATTAAAAACGTTTGCTCATCGGCTACCTGCCACTAATATGGAATAATCTGTTAATGAATATCAATATATGTTGATATAAATGATGGTGCATAAGGCGTAAATTTGTCCACAAGTGAAATTCATCTTGGTAGAGGTTGTTTAATTGCGATCAAATTGTAGTAAATATGCCACTCTTCGTTAAAAATGAACATATATATATATATATATAATATCTTCAGAGATTAGAATATATATAGATAGATAGATAGATAGATAATATAATAGATTATAATAATATAATTATATATATATATATATAATATCTTCAGAGAAACCGCACTCGGCGAATAAAAACACAAATATAAATATACTTTTAAAACACAGGCACACGAAAATTAAAAGGACACTCACAGAATTCTGTGAGTGTCCTTTTAATTTTCGTGTGCCTGTGTTTTAAAAGTATATTTATATTTGTGTTTATATATATATATATATATATATATATATATATATATATATATATATATATATATTCAAACTTACAGGAGGTAGGAGAAAGAGGAAAAGATAAAGAATTCGTTCTTACGGGAACGTTTCGAACCAGTTGGTCCTTCGTCAGCTCAAGAAGGACCAACTGGTTCGAAACGTTCCCGTAAGAACGAATTCTTTATCTTTTCCTCTTTCTCCTACCTCCTGTAAGTTTGAATTTATATATTTGTGGCCAATTGGCGAAAACTTCCAAAGATTATATATATATATATATATATATATATATATATATATATATATATATATATATATAGAGAGAGAGAGAGAGAGAGAGAGAGAGAGAATTCTTTCATAGATTGATGTTCCCTTTCGGTCGTTTTGTTGAAATATAGACTTTTCAGCCCGCATCTTTTATTATTTCATTCATTTATTTGAATCTAGGTCGGCCTCCACAATTTTCTCCGGAATTCTACCCAGTTTTTAACAGTTTTAGGCTGTCTACGTGCCGTAAAATGTGTCAAATCGATTCATTTATTTTTTAACGCTTTTTAAAATATGTGCTGTTCCTCAGATTTGGAGGACTAAATTGTGAGTAATCGATTGCTATGAATGAATATATTATTGGTCTCCAGGGAAGGCGCAGTTTCTCTTCCATTCTTAAGTCCACGAGACGAGAAGGCTTGTACATGAAGATCCGATGAAGAGAAGAGCGTAACTTAAGAATATAATAGAACTTAAATACAGACTACAATCATCCCGTTCGGGTTTCTACCCATGTTAGCAATTAATGATCTCCGATTCCTTCTAAGGCCTCCTGCAATTGTAGCTTTTCATGCAATTAAAGGAAATGAGAAAATATGTGTTACTAGACATGCATATTAAACGATTTTAAATTAATTTTGAATTATTTTATTTTAAAACTATCGATTTACTTTGAATGAATGTTGAATGCATGAAAAATAGTGCAGCTAAGGTAGTTAATAAAATTATACTTATTTTCAATGTTATTGTAAATTTATGTGGTGAATTCGATTTTTCAAATGTATGTAAAATTGTTTGAGGATTAATTCAGATTGGCTATTCAATTTACAAATGTATCTCACATGCAGTTATTACTTTAGGTTTGGAAACATTTAATTCTTTCAACAGTATTTAAAATACAGACAAATGTATTAATGAATCCGAAAATTTATTACCTTGAAGTTGATCACGTGGAATTTTTCCTCCCACAATATCTGAGATGAGTTTCCATTTTTAAACTTCGGCCCAGAATTCCTAGCATCGAATGCATTTTTGGGATTCGGATTTAATGAGCGAGTTTAAAGAGTTCAGGCTGCTTGCACGCCGTTGTCGACGAGTAAGTCTCCAGCAGGAGAAGGTAAAGTTATTTTCTTTAATCCCTAAACACCTCGAGGCTTAAACTGCGCATCGGAGGTGGTGAGCCGCGCGAGTTAACCACGTGATACCTCCGCACGTTGGTGATTATTTAAGCCGGACGCCCCTTCGCTGCGCTGAACCGCTTTGCAACCGGAGCTGGATGCCTTCCCACCTTGCATCTTCCCTACTTCTCGCCGTACTCTGCCATAAACTCTTCATTAAGGACGCTTATTACCTACCACTACTTGTCAGATTCTCGGAGCTGAGTGGACGCTTCACATAACACCTGTAACGACCATCATGAACTTGTTTATATCCGACACTCGCCAAGAAGGTCACAGAATTGACCTTCTTGGCGAGATTGTAGAATCCGCAGAAGGCTAAATAACATACCTCACAAATACGCAGTATTCTGCGGACAAATAGGCATAGGGTGATCCGTTGAGACGTTCCGTATTTTATTTGATCATTTCTTACAAGATATACGACATTAAGAAATGAGATTGGTGTTAAAATAAAGAGAAACTTAACGTGTTGTTCGGCTTTACGTTCAAACCGTTCTTAATATAATTTTTATAGTCACACTAATACACCTCTAAATGTGCACCATATGTCACTCACTCAGTGATTCAACCCGAAGGTTGGTTTGGATAGTTGATGGTAGAGCTCAACCCGGACTAAGCCACAGGCGTGTGAATTTCACACATTCAGGGTACGGGGTCCAGTTCCTCTCCCTGGGTCACCTCACACTCTGAGGATTTTTGTTCGGAGGCGTTTAAAGGCTTCACCCGGATTTGAACCCGGGACCCTTCGATAAGTAGCCAAGCATTCTACCCACTAGGCCACCACACTCCCTATTCTGCTTACCATATGTAGCACGAACAATATCAAGTCTGTATTTCGTGCCACGTTCTATCCAGCATGTTCATTGATACTGTTGCAATTGCCTCGTATAAGGGTTCGTAATTCTTGAGTATCTTTTACTGGAGTCGCAAACACACGGCTTTTTACATAACTCCAGAGGACTGAGTCCAATGGAGTAATGTCTGGTGAATATGGGTGCCACCAAATTGGCCCGCCGCGTCGAATCCAGTGTAAATCTGGAAAAGTTTCTATGAGGGAATTCCAAACGTCAGGCTTCAGTGTGGTGGGTTTCGTTTTGTTGGAAGATTACTCGAGGTTGCAGATGAGCTACCGGTGGTAGAAGAATTGCTCCACCATGTCAAGTAATACTGGGGAACTTGTAACCACTTCTTTGAAGAATAAATAATAGTTTTAAAAAAACAAAAAACTACTCTTTTATATCTATCCGAACTAAAAAGTAGAAAATAATTATTAAATATCGAGAGTTCGTTCTATAGCGATGTAAAGTTCCCTGGCTTATTATAATTAAAAAATTCATAATAATTTTAAAATAAGAATTAAGCTATCAACAAAATAATTAATTTGATTGCAAAAAATCGTGGGGTGCTTAACATAAAATGTTACAAATAGTTCATTGGTAGCAGTTTATAAGAGGTATTATTATGCTGATGATAATGATTATTATTATCATAATTATAAGTATAAAATTATTGTAAAAAGCACCCCACGCTTTTTTCAAATTAATTATTTTGTTGATAACTTAATTCTTATTTTAATATTATTACAATTTTTTCAATTGTTATAAGCAAGTGAACTTTACAACGCTATTGAACGAACTCTCCATTTTTAAAAGTTATTTTTACTTTTTAGTTCGGCTAGCTATAAAAGCGTGTTTTTTAGTTTTTTTAAACTATTATTTATTTTCTACCTTTTAGTTCGGATAGCTATAAAAGCATGTTTTTTAGTTTTTTCAAACTATTATTTATTTTCTACCTTTTAGTTCGGCTAGCTATAAAAGCGTGGTTCTTAGTTTTTTTAAACTATTATTTATTTCAAGTGAAACTGAGTGCTCTGCAAGAGACAAAGAGAAATTGCATTAGTGACCGAGAGTAGACAATGTGATGCGAATTGCGTCATGTTAGGATAAATAAATATATAATGAAAACCATTTAATTTGAGTAGAATAACTTGGTAATAAGTGAATTTAATGACAGATGTATGTATTGTCATTGAAATGAAGTAAGTGTGCCAAATTTAAGCTCAATTGGACGTTGTGAAGTGGGTTGGATTTCGATTAGAAGATTCCGTTACATACATAACAGACCAAGCTAATAAAAGCGTGTTAATAATTAAAAATAAAAGCTTGTTAAAATGGGACGGTATCTTATTGTATGCATAAACTACAATTAAGATATTATCCTCTAAAGGCTACATATTATCGGAGCAATGCTTACATTATAAAAGTATACATTATTATTCACTCGAGATGATCTGCCCGTTTAGGTGCGCTCAGATGGGAAGGGGCTACATCCATCGGTGTTTTACAGGCGCAAACTTCAATCACATCACACAATTCCATTCTTTAGTGCGGCATACGTTCGCTCTTTCTTTAAATCATCGATAAAGCCTATTCTCTCATTTTATTCACCGCTTACAAAACATCCTTCCCTCTATCAAGGCTCCACTATCCCCTTGTCTCATAATTACCAGTTCCTACCACATACTCAGTCTCCTAATTTCCTCCAGCAGTTTCCTCTCTTCACCAACCGTATGAATTGGCTATCAAAGAGGCCGTGAGGTAATATGAGAGTAATTATAATACCTAATCCGTGTATCAAAATAGTGAGGCTGACTTGCGAATCTGTTTCCCACGGTAGCCTTATTTGCTTCTTGCCTCACACGACGTTGGTACTTTTTTTGGATAGCGAAGCAAGGGAGCGAATCAAGTTGAGACACCAGTTAAAGGTCGAAGACTTAACTTTCTTTTTCGCAGGGCTTTCATACGGGACCAAAATAAAATCTTTGTTGGAAATGCTACTAAATGCACAGGTTTACGAAAAATCAGGATGCATTCGTGAATTGCCACAAAATGTTTTCTGGCCAAACGATTCAGGGGTTCCTATAAGGAAGATATTTTCAACAATTTATAAAGCTAAAAAGAATTTTTTAAATATCTATAAAAATACGTATTCTGCATTCTATAAATACTCATTCATTAAAGTCTGTTTGCCCGTCTAACTGCCAATCACGCCTATTTAAAGGACTTCAGGGCGGCTTTAGAACCTAACGTTTGGAATAAACAATGTCCGTGACCTAAAACCGACCTCAAAATATGCAAACCCCAAGAAATAATGTTAAGGGATTTTTATCCCTTCTTTTAGCCCCTTAGTAAAAGTATTGTAGGGTTTTGTAGTAGTAGTATTTTTGTTTAATGACTGAGATAATTTCACACATACTGTCTGCCACGTGCAGACAGGGGCAACAGCACTCGGTCGAATTAGAGGGTCACCCCTCCAAACTCGAGCCTTGACTGATCGGGAACCAGTGTTTCCATCGTGGCAGGCCGTTGCCCAGAATTTTTGCTTTCTTAGAATACTTGCACTGGAGGTAGATGGCTGAAAATTTCACTATCGGATGATTGACATAATACTATTTTTTTAATTCTTGGTTTGGCTTTTCTGATACACCTTATTCTGAAAATCGTGTTTTTCTCCAAAATAGACAATTTTCTCACTATTTCAGCGCTATTTTATAATCTCTTAGGGAATATCAGCATGGGAAATAATCTGGAAATTATGCCTGAGAGCTTTATACTTAGGATATGTGGTCAATATGAGAATTACAGTAGGACTTTAGTGTGAGTATTTTTCACTACATCCTCTTAATGGATGGTTATCGAATGGTATATGGTATTCTAAATGGTATAAGCGTTTTGGTCATCACATCATGAGGATACTTTTAATCCTATAAAATAGTTTCAATTTTTTCTTCCTATCGTGGAATTTCGACGGGTACCCTCTCTTAGTATCACATATATTTCGCGTTCTTTTACACTTTGCATCCTATTGCGGGCGTTGCGATATCAACTGGGTCTGTCGCATGATTCGAGAACGGGGTAAAAGTTAGAGCAACAACCCGTCCACACAGAGCGTGCTGACCACCACGAATCATCTTTGATCTCGCCTTATAACCGGCTCTGGTTGCTCACCGGTGAGGAAGCCACGGACTGTCAAGGGATAGGGTATCCACTTCACGAGGCAAGCATCGTGGGACTGCCTTGCTCTGTGAATACGCGGCTTATGGGTGGGGACAAATGGAATCACGTATCTACTACATAGAAGGAGGATTATCCACTTGAATATAGCGGTTTGTGTGCATGCATGTAACCTTATACGTGCGGCATTCACGGAACAGGGAGACGGAAAAGATGGTGAGTACGGCTGGAACTACTATGAAACCTGAAATCCTTGTTATACCCGAGCATAGCTTAAAAAAATCTATACCCGAGCATAACTTAAAAAAAATCGTTCTGGAAGAACAGAATTCATTCCATAAAAGCTGTACAGAGCAGCGAAAAAATTATTACTCAACAATCTTTTTAAGAAATCGCTTATAAGATAATTGGGCACTTTAATAAAACAGAAAAACACAGCACAAATAAATGCTATTCCAGAAAAGGAATGGATAGCACACTATTTACGAATACAGTACGATCCGGTGAAAAAAGACGTAAACGGAAAAGCAGTATCAGTGAAAATCTATCTCATAGAAATATCAGAGATGTTGAAAGCAATAGAAAAAATAAAAGCACCTGGACTAGATGAAATAAATTCCGAAGTCATTAAGAATGGAGGAGCTCTATTACACATACAGCTATTACGCTTATTAAATTAGTGCGGGAAGAAATATGATAAAGCAGGTGATTGGTGAATTGGCAAATTCATCACTATATTTAAAAACGGAGACCGTAGCAGGACAAATAGCTACAGACATCTTACACAGCTTACCTAAGTGTACGCGGAAATAATAAATGAAATGCTTTTAACTATCTCGGAAAGATTATTGGTGGAGGAACAAGATGGCTTTCGAAAGGATCAATTATGTATGCACTGACTATGTTTTCTCGCCAACACAGATAACACAAGGAGTGAGACAAAGATGTCCTTTATCGCCCGCACTTTTCAATATTTAAATTATAGACGATTAAGTGAGAGAATGGAAGGTAAGTGCACAGCCTGCAATCCAAATATGCCAAAATGACTTCCTAAACACCATGCTCTTTTCCAATGACAATGAACTATGACATTCCTAGGCAAGGTCATTAACAAAATAATATTATTTAAAATTAAATACTGATATAGGAATCAAATTATAAATATTTTTATTGTAACATAACATATGAATAAAATAAATTTATAAATACTAAAGTAAATTTCTATAAAATAATATGCGGTACCATAAGAAAAACACTGAAATAAAAAACTAAGAAAGAGACACAGGTAAAATTCTTAAGCATAAAGGCATGCCTACATTATTGTATGGGTCCGAATCATGGGTGCCAAGGCAAAGAGATGGGAGACAAATGTAAACATCAGAAATGAAATTTCTCAGATCCGTATAAAGGCTGAACAAAATTTGACGATGTACCCTGGTAAAAATCGAACGCTTGCCCTAGCGTAGAGGCAGCGTGCCGGTTTTACACTCTTGGAGGATCTTCCTTTACTCCCCGATAACTCTCCGAGATTTTTGTCTCCAAACACGTTTCCCGAACTCTTCCGCAAGAGCCAACGGAGAGTGCCTTAAGGTTTCTTGACGCTTCGTTTTTCGTCTCCCCGTCAACACTTCTAAAACGCTTCCGGGGAAGGAAACGAAGAGTTGTCTGATGATTTTGTTTACTCTTCGATTTCACTGCTTCTACTACGAAAAAGTTGTAATTTTGACTCTAAGAATAGGCTTGTGAAAATAAAAGCTGGTTGTTCAAACGTCCCAATAATATGCAACACTTTTAGTTAATATCATGATGTATACCTTCGTTGACGGACAACTTAAACTTAAATAACATTATACCTACGGTAATGATCACTTCGTAATATTAGATAGTAATTGAATATTAAAATACGGTGTAACTAATTTATTGGTAGCTAGCCAGTTCGTACATTTCCCCTTGGAAATGCGTTATTATGTCTATATCGGATTTAAAAAAATGTGCATGATGTACCAACTGCGTATACTTCATATGAAGATTCATTAAGGTTGATTGCATGTATGCCATGGACGTTTGCTTACGTGCAATTACACATAGAAAATAAAAAATTACCTACCATAGCTATGTATTTTGCACCTAACTTGTTACTCATCTAACATAATCAAGGCAGTCGTACGCCAGGCATAGTCGCGGTAATCAATTTGAATTAATGGCATACCTATGCATAATTATAGAGTGGTGATGACATGATGACATATATTGATCGTCTTCCACTCATTTATACTCTTCACTTCTCTCCAGATGTGGAATAAAATGCTTGGAGGATGAGCAAGGTCATGAGGAATAATAATCATGAAAAGTAAAATGTAGAACAACATCGACATTAACAAGGAAAATGCAACTATAAGAAACATAGAGGAACTATTCTTCAACATTATCCCCAATTATTCATAGGAAATTATATTAAATGGTCATTGAAAAGCAAAAACTCGTGAACTCCAAGCATCTAAAAACATTTAAAAAAACAAGTCACTGTATGTAATAAAAACTAGACCCTGTGAAACGCTCTGTGCATATACAGCGGTGATAGCCTAGTGGTTAAGGTGAGCGACTGTGAGTGGGAAGGTAATGAGATCGATGCCATGATAAGGTACATTTTTTTACTCTGTTTTCCTAAGTTTTCATTGTTTTAATTTTTATTTATCGTGTTCTTTTCATCGTTACTTCAATGAAAACTGTTTTTAGGCAATTTTTTAAATGTAAATAGAGGCGGTAGTAGACTTGTACCCCGTCTACGTTCCGTTAACACTCCACGACGACGCTTCGTTTACTCTCAGGTGTTCCACTTTACGCTCCCCAGACTCTCCGTTCTTCCTCCCTTGTGGCTTGGTCAGCTCTTCCTTCACTCTCCGATAGGAGCTTCATTGACGCCCCCTTCACGCTATATTTTCACCAGGGTAAGGAACTATGATATAAAACAAGAACAAAAAATACGTTCAGCGAAAGAAAGGGAAATGCATCAATAAGAAAAGTGGAAAGAGCATGTCATAACTATGTCCCCAGAGAAGGCGATGCCATATAAGCCCCTGGGTAGAAGAAGAGCTAGAAGGTCCCGGTAAGTTGGGGAGACCGGAACAGGCACTTGTGCCTAATCCCGGAAGTATAGAAGAATACATATATCCGGCAGTTGTCTCGGGTGATAATAAAACGGGTCATTTTTTCCGCTAACACCTTACCATGATATAACTAACGTTATTACTCGTTCACATGAATGGATTAAACCCAAGATACAGAGTATATCATTAGGGTGAAATGTAACTATATTGATATATTTTCACTATTGTCATACAAGAAGATAATGAGAAGTACACTACTATGAATTGAGTAGGTATACAATACATGATTGTTTCATTGTTTTTATTTAGCGGTATTATGAGTAAAAATGTAAATTATTCAAAACATGTTAATCCCACTTCAAAAGGTGACAATATTTATGTTTTACGTGTACCTAATATTATTTACTTTCAAATGCAATTGAGCAAAACCTCGACCGCGCTTCGTACTACGTAAATCCAGTTTCCACTACAGTGCTTGTTCCTCTTTTAAATGTAAATTGAACTTCGGCATACGAACGTGCCCAGAGTATAAAATAGTATGAATTACGAAGAAATTCCGACACTTGAACAAATATACACTCGAAAAATAAACTTCCGAAGTGAGCAGTATATATCCTTTGTCAAGTTCAACGGGATATATCTCTTTGTCTATCATTTTAAAAAATTCCTTCTACTGTCATAGAATAACCTCCTTTAACTGCCGTTGCCATCGCATGCTAAATGAGGTGCACACTGTCAAATTATTATTCATAAAACTGCAGAGGATCTTAAAAACTTAGGAATGATTAACAAAATGGAACGATTATTAAATTAAATTAATTATTATTCAGGTAAACAGGTGAGTGTAATAAATATTGCAATCTGACACTCGAATTCAGAAGAAAACTGGTATTCAAAATTTGAATAATTTAGCGACCACTAAATCTTAATTTAACTGGTCAGGTTAGGTATCTTCGGAATATTATGAGGCAAATATAAAAATTTGCTTCATGAATTGTCGAAGAATAAAACAATAACCAGTAATAAGTACATAACTGCTGGCATATTTTCAAATGGAAGATATGATTGACGATCGTGGAATTTTTAAGGAAAATTAGCTATAATAAGTAAGAGAAAAGAAGGGTTTTAATCTCATGGCTTAAATCCTAAACTAAATATGAAGAAAAACTGATTGAAGAGCTTGGTTAATCCAGGAAGTTCCAGATTTTATTTCCCCCAAGCACTATATAAATGCACAAGCAAGAAACTTGAAGCAAAAGAAAGTTACGCTGCGCAACGCTCAAAAACCAAGAAATCGATGCGTACTCCACTGCAAAATTTCAAGAAAAAAAGCACTCGGTGAATTACTCGAAGAAAATCCGAAATCTTTTTGGTCGTATGCGAGAGAGGTTCAGGGAAAATCTTCAACCGTAAATTCGTTAGTTGATAAAGATGGCAAATTTGTCACTGAAAATATTGACAAAGCTAACACGTTCAATTCCCACTTCGAAAGTTTATTCACTACAGACGATACTGCATGTAATTTTGACATTTCATTCATTGAGGAACCGATGCGATAACTAAACAGCTACAGTCGATAAATAATAGTAAATCTCTGGGTCCGGAGGAAATACCCGCCCGTGTCCTCAAGGAATTAGTGCCACAGATGAGAACCACCGTTCTTAGACGTAATATTCAAGAAGTCATTGTCTGAAGGAAAGATGCCAATAGACTGGAAAATTGAAAACGTTACACCGATATTCAAAACGGGAAACAGACAAGACCCAGGGAACTATCGACCAATTTCATTAACGTCAATTATAGGCAAGATACTCGAACATATCGTCTTTAGCAATATCATGACGTTCCTGGACAGTCGTAACTTCCTCCATGGCTGTCAGCACGGCTTTCGGAAAGGTAGATCATGTGAAACACAACTCGCGCTCTTTCTTCATGTCGTTCTCAAATCTGGTGAATCGAAAAGACAAGCGGACGCATTATTCCTAGATTTTAAGAAAGCTTTCGACACGGTACCTCACAACAAACTTTTATACAAATTACAGTCATGCGGGCTGAACGAAACGGTAGTAAACTGGATACGCGACTTTCGGAGTGATCGTAAGCAAATAGTAGTTATTGACGGAATTAGCTCTGATGTAGTTAAAGTGACATCAGGTGTCACACAAGGAAGTTAATCGGTCCCCTTTTGTTCATTATATACATAAATGACCTATGCTCTCGAATAAGCAGTAAAATACGTTTATTTGCTGATGGCGCGACGCTGTCATCTATCGCGAAATTAGTGATCACTCTGACTTTGAAATTCTATCATCGGATTTAAACAACGTTCATGTGTGGAGCCAAGAGTAGGGACTCGAACTTAATCTGAGCAAATGCAAGGCGGTACATTTCTTGGGGAGGTCGTCCAACTATCCCCATGTATATTCTGTGGATGGTGTTAACATAAAGGCGACAGATGAAGTGAAGTATCTGGGAGTTACGATAACCTCGAACCTATCGTGGGGAACACATATAAGAAATATTTGTGGCAGAGCTCTGAAGAAGCTAGGATTCGTCAAGCGTATTGTGGGAATATTTTCAGATGAAAAAGTAAAAGAGAGGTGCTATTTCGCACTCGTCCGGGCACACCTTGAATATGGAGCGAGGATATGGGATACGGTGCAGAAAGACTTAATTCGGGAACTTAATAAAATACAAAGGAAAGCTGTGCGATTCGTCAAAAACTGCTACGGGCGTACAGACAGTGTTACACATATGTTAAACGATTAGGCTGGGAGCCGCTAGAGACTCGGAGGCTACGCGCTAGGTTTAGATTGATTGAACAATTGACGATAGATATCTTTCAGAGCGACACGGAGAACATCATATTAGATCCCCACTATATTTCCAGGTCCGACAGAAACGATAAATTAAGAGAGATATTTTGCCGAAGGGATAGGTATGGGAATTCGTTTTTCCCCCGAACAATAAGGGACTATAAGAAATGCTAGGTGTAATTTCATTAGAGCGTTTTCTTTTTATATTTAAACGGCTGGTGTCCTAACACCCCCCGCCACACGCCTATTGAGGCGGCTTGCGGGGTAGTATGTAGATGTAGATGTATATTTACCCAATTATCTTGCTTGCAGATGCTGCTTTTATATTACCCATTCAATTTCCATGCGAAAATAATGAACGCTTTTTAATAGCAAAGCATTTTATGGCCATTAGTAATCCTCACTCGGTCCAGACATAGTGCATGTTTCGATCCCTTTCGTTTTGATGACGAGCAAACAATGTTAGCTACGTGATACCACCAACCGACTTAATCATTATTCCGCAAAGTATAAAATTTCATCTCAACCAAAATTGTGGTTTGATACCTTTAACCAGCATTCAAATATTTTATTCACATTTAAAAATATAATTATAACATCTCATTAAAGCAATAAAATTGTAGTTTTTAGGTATGCATCCAAAACGTGAGTGACAGATACTTGGTTTCTTATTGAAAGAGAACTATAAACATAATTACCTTGTTTTATGATACAAATCTACAGAAAGAAGAGTGTTATATTTGGATAAGAATTTACAAGGTGAATTAAGCAAATTTACAATGACGGAACCCTCCATCTTTATCCACACCAACAGGGTGATATTTGCCTTCAATAATGCCTTGGGAGATAATTACTCGATGTTTATATTCAATAAGTAGTTTTAAACGTATAAAAAAAATTTCAACATCCTGAAAAGCGGATCATATTAATCGATGACATTACTTCAAAATATCTATATCGGTTTTCATCATCATTTTTCACTTCGGTAACACGGCAATAATGTAAAAAAATCATTCCACCAAACTCTTATCCCTTAATTATCAGTTTATTTCTCCAGAGAAACCCATAACCTCCCTCTCCTCTAACAGCCCTCTCTCTCTGTAGCACAATCAAATTCCGTATAATCAGCAACAAAATATTCTCTCACAGTACGCAGCAGTTGAAAGTAATGCAACCGGTATAAAAGCGCTTCAGTAATCAATTTCCCTGTTATAGTGCCAAAGGATGTGCAGGGAACATTTTAGAGGCTAGTATGAAATGTATAACAGCCTCTTTTGAGTGATAATTATCTGCAAAACATTAAATAAGAACGGTACCCAACGGCGTACACATTTTGTGCAAGATAATTTGCATTAAAGAAGGCAATGTGAGAAAGAGGAATACCTTTCAGTAAAAATCACAAGGTTTCCTGTTTTTATGAGAAACTTGTAGAGTTGCAACTTAGGGAGCTCATAAATCTCATAGTGCATGAATATTAATTTAAATTGAAATCATCAAAAACATCAAGCCATGCTGTAAGTTCAAAATATTAATAGCCACAACCTAAAGACTTCTAATGTTTCTTAAATATTTTTCCTATTTTTAACGGAATTACGGTCCGAGTACACCGTTCCAAATGTTTTGTTCAATCTCAGATGCCATATTACGACCTATTCCTCCCAAGAATATCTAAACGATAGAGCACGGCCGTAAGAGGCACCGAAGTGATCACAAAAACCTCATTAGGCACTGCTGGAAATACACAGCATTCCTATTAATAGAGAGCCAATATAAGGGGACAGAACAACACACACGGCTCTTCGCGAATTCCTTTATTCGCACAAGGGAATGTCTGAATGAAAAATGAAAAGGCGCGCACAGCATGGCGGGATATCCCGGCGCTGAGTTGTCGTCGTCCCACTGCGCTCGTTCTCCGCCTTCCGAAAATTAAACAACTCCATCCCAAACAATCCGCTGCACATATGCGCACTCACCAGTCCGCTTACGCACTCACATCCTCCAATTCTTGCGCTATCCTTCGCCCCCTTTGAAGTCCACATGGGCTCGGAACGAGGGCATATCCATCCCATCCCCACCATTGTGCACGTGGATCCCAAAACTAACATTCGGAGCCCACAACCACGAGCGCTTCCATCTTTCGCCACCATTGTGCCCTTTGGGAAGGCCCTGTATTTTCAATGAACTCGACACGCGATACCATTAAAATATCGCCCTGTGGTACTGATACGAGGTGCGATTAAAAAAATAACGGGAAGTTTTAAATTTCGCAGGCTTCAATTCCGATTTTCAATAATTCCGAGTTCCTGGCACATGGTTGGATGGTCATTAAGTAATACTACCTGGAAGTTATGCGCCATTTATGTGAAGAAATCCGACGAAAACGCCCAGAATCGAGGCAAAACCACTCGTTGAAATTGCACCACGATAATTCTCCCGCTCACACCTCTCTGCTTATTCGTGATGTTTTGGTAAAAAAAAACAAAGCGTTATTTTTCCTCAGCCACTGTATTCGCCGGACATGCCCCCTGTGACTTATTTCTATTCCCGAGGCTAAATAAAATCATGAAAAGATGACGTTTTGCCACCATTGAAGAGATAAAAATAGAATCATTGAAGGAGCTGAACTATATACCGAAAAGTGAGTTCCAGAAGTGCTTCCAAGTTTGAGAAAACCGCTGGCACAAGTGTATTGAAAGCTATTATATCTCATGGGAATTACTTAGAATGGAAACAAAATTGATATTGATTACTAAATAAACGTTCTTTACGAAAAACGAAAATTCCCGTTATTTTTTATCATACCTCGTATACCAAACATTGAAATACCATCTTGCATTCCAAAATCGTACAATAACATTCTCTGAAACCAACCGCGCTCCACCCTCTCATATCCACCCGCGTATGTCTACCTTTTTTGTGAGAATTCCCACCTATGGGGGATTCTCATCAAAATTCTTATTTATTTTAGGGATAAAAGACTTCAGAATGTGAAACAAGACTGCAAGACATGCGGCTAGCATAGGTTAGCACATAACAGATAGTAATACACAGTAAGTCAAGTAACTATTATACCAGACCAATAACCTTGTGTAGCTTAAATCAAAGTTATAACGGAGTTTGCAGAAAAAAAATTGTTACTTATCCGCAAGATTGATAAACTCATTAGTTTATTTTGGTTGGGACGATTGGACGACAAAGTGATCAAAATGTCTTGTTTACATAAATTGATGTCCGATGTTCGAATAAGAAAACAAAAAGCTATAAGTAATTTTTGTTCAAAACCCATATCATTCACAACACAAAGAAACGTACAATATCACAGGATATGGAAAAGTCGTTC
This sequence comes from Pyrrhosoma nymphula, assembly GCA_963573305.1. Lineage (NCBI taxonomy): Eukaryota > Metazoa > Arthropoda > Insecta > Odonata > Coenagrionidae > Pyrrhosoma > Pyrrhosoma nymphula. The sequence continues at coordinate 32,743,526 of OY754336.1, forward strand.
GTTTCTGTAATAATCCTAGAGAAAGACTGAATTATGGCCAAAAGCAATTGGTCAAAAATAAAAGTTTAAAAATGACAATGTGTCGCATAAGACATTGATGTACGTAAATAGCACTAACGGTATAAGGTACAAGAGAATCAATCGAACAAGCAGTTCACTATTTACACATTAGTAAAGATTTTTTCAAACGCCACTGTAAGTATAATTTATAGGTGACAAATTCTTTTTGAATGCAGTATATTGAGCTACGATAAGTCACACGGTATGCGATATCTTTAGCCGTGCGATTTTATGTGAAACATTTTAGCGTTTTCATTATAAACTGATATAACAATCGAGTGAAGAAATATGAACGTCGCGTCCTCTGGGGGGACCCTCAGTCCCTTCTCCAACACCCTTACCAGTACTGCATTGTCAGCGACCCCCTTCCAAGAGTTCCTCCTGTGGCTCGCTCTTTTTAACGAACCCCTTACCCCTTTAAGCTACCATTCCCTTCAGCCAGCTTCTCATCTCTTCTTTCCAATTCCGTAAACGTAATGAGAGTCCTTCCCTCTCGATATATAATCCTTGGAAGGCTTTTGTGTGGTCTTACCCCCTCGGCCATCCTACCCTCGCAACCCTCCTTTTGCAGCCAGACTAGCAGCATTCTGGTTTGATAAAGGGAAGAATGCGAGATACGGTTGTAAGGAAGGGAGATGTGGAGCTATTTTGCCGTGAGGAGAAAAGGCTCGTGGGTACGAGGGAATAAAATCCAGCCTCCGAGTTACTTCGCCTGACATTTGACTCACGCTCACGTACATAGGTTTTAAAGTGGAGAAAAAAGAGGGATGTGTAGCGGGAAAGCTCTTAAAAGCTTGAGCGTTCCGCGAAGAAATCGGTGGAATTCCTCGGTTCAATGGGGCTCGACCGTTTTCTACAGCGGGATTGCAACGTGCATTAAAAAGTAACGGTGATCCCGATCAAGACAACGGCGTGAATTGTGACCAAAGAAGACTTCAGCATATAGATTGTTATTTTCAGAAATATGTTGATAAGTCAGATACATTTATAGATAATTGTATATTACATATTCCTTAAAAACTATTTGTTATAAAAAAATATGTGTAAAAAAATATTTATCCAATAGTTTTTCCTTTTATTCTTTAGTTAAATTGACATTTCCCGCCACGCCCATATAAATAATTGTTCACTCTTCATTTGGTTTATTTTCATCAGTTCTATTACGGCAGATTATTGTAATTGATTCCGATAGTTTTCCTCATCTTTATTGAATGCGTTTTGACTCAGGTGCGAAAGGAAAATATATAAATGCCATACGCCGTAAATGCGTTTCAAATATCCGAATCCTCTGCCACAGGACGAGACATCCCTTGCGGTTTATGTGTCTTCAGTTAAAAACTCTTCTTGGCAATGTCTGTGATGTCTTTTAGATCACTGATCGTTCTCCAATAGATGATCTTTCGATATAAAACGCAGATGCTTTTCGCTGGCCTAAAGGGGTTGGCAAGGAAGTTACCTTCTGCTCCCTTCCCTCACCGCCCTCTTCCCCAAACGCCCTCTTCCCTTTACACCTCCCCCGCACATCCTCCTCACTCCTTATTTAACCTTTCTCTAGCTGAAAATGGTGGTCTAACCACCAACATTCGAAAAATTGTGCATACTTATTTGTACTTTTTTTTACGTATTCTCATGCTTGTGACACACTAAATTTAATACTATACGTTTTCACAGTCAAATCAATGCACGTTTGGTCTTACTGCATTGAGGTACCCCTAGATTCAGATATATGTTGCTTCATCATTTGATCGACTACACTCGGTTGTTACTGTTATTTTCGATTTAGCGATGACGTTTTAGACTGAAAGTAGATAATGCTCACGCAAAAGAATTATGTTTAGGATCAGAGTACGTCATGGGATATTAAGTGCTCTTCACGATTATCGGGTGATTAACCTTATTTTCATATGCACCGAGGCTTAAAAACTTCCATAGTCTGTCTTTGTCAACTTTTCTCAGTGTATATTTGATATACATCTGCATGCATTTCTTATACTATACATGCTTCATTTTTTCTTCTGCTTTGTGCGCTAACCTATCTTTCTTAATGGACTCAGGAAGTCAAGAGATTCACGGTTCTCTTTCCGCACATTTTCTTCTTCAAGGATGCTAATGAGAGGCACTTGTTATTTTTCGTCATATCCAGTGTGGAAATTGGGTGACAATGCCTCGTGAATTAATCTTACATATTAGGAAATAAGCCAACTCCTACCACAGTTTTATGATGATCCCCGATGATTTAAGCGATAAATGTCACAAAAATTTAGCATTCAAGCAGAACTGTACACTTATTCTCCAATTTGTCCGCAACATGCATCGCCCGTTAACAATTTAAGTTATAATTATGCTGATAAGTATCAGACCAATAACCTTATTTCTTCAGAGATATATTAACAAAATATCATCGAAAGGCCTCATCATACTAATAATGCGTAATCTCTACCTCATGGCGACCACAGGAAATGTGTTTTTCAATTAATAAAGAAGGACTCACGAACATTTTCAGGAGAAATGTTTTTACTTTCCCTGAATATCCCCCTGCCCCTAAATGCCCCTGTTGGACATATGATATTAAAAGGGAGAATATTTGATGGATCTCCAACTGATCGGCAACATTATTCCAGATGAGCGTTTTAAACTCACATTAGTCAAGCTCCCTCTTTCGTTAATCCTCATATTCAATATTCCCTGGTGCCGCCAACGGCAGTGAAACCGAGGGATAATTAAAGAGTTTTAGAGGCAGAAAGGAAAAGAATTGCTATTTGTGGAGATAATTACGGTCGCACAGCTTTCCAATGGCTCTCCATGGAACAATTCATACTTGACGTTTGGTTATTACGCCACAGGGGCGGACATGTTGGCGGTAGTTTGAATGGCGAGCATGAAATATGTTTCACCCGATAATCGTGAAGAGCACTTAATATCCCATGACGTACTCTGATCCTAAACATAATTCTTTTGCGTGAGCATTATCTACTTTCAGTCTAAAACGTCATCGCTAAATCGAAAATATCAGTAACAACCGAGTGTAGTCGATCAACGTTGTTTCTGGAGATGTGATACGAAATATTAATAAGGTAACGTGACAGTGGATCACAGAAGAAGTGTTCGCCTATTCCATGGGCGTTTGTCACTTTCCAGAGAAAATGAAGGAAAGCTGGACGCAGGTGGGAACCAGTTCATGACGCGATTGAAGGATGAAAATAATGCATACCTGCTAAAGGCAGCTGTATTCAGCGTGTTTCACGAGTGAAGTGCTATGGCGAGCGTAAAGCTTTGAGAATTGAGGTGCCACTTGCGTCGCATGGATAGCATGTCCTGATAACAGCGCATGAAAACCGCTGATGGAAATAAATTGAAAGGCTGGAGGAAGTAGGGTGTAAAGACAAGATACAAGCTGAACATATAGATGACGTGGGTAAAAATATATGATGTTAGAGATGAAGTATAACGTATAAACTTAATTAAAATATGAGTGGTGAGATAGATTCACAGTATATTATGATGAGGGTTTTACTAGTATTTTTACGAGATTACTAGGAGTTAAAGAGCTAGGAATCGCTCTTAAATAAATTTAATGGGCTCATGGAAGTCAAATGAGGAGTATTTTTACACATAGTATTTTAATTTCATGCCATCTATTTTCAATTTTTATGAAATATTTTCCAACTTTTAAGGTCAGAAAATTTAATATTTTTAATAACGCATATTTTAATTCCTTATGACGAGCATAGAGTTAGTTGAATGTAAACTAAGCATTATGATGATACTGCTGCACAATATTCGTAGCAAGAAAGGAAAATCGTAACCTAAATCCAACATCGCCTTAAAATGATTTAGGGATAGTGTCAATTGTGATTAAGAGTTTTTCTCCAACTACACCGCATTCGCAACTGATGCGAGATCGTCTGAAGGGGAACACGACTAAAACATTCTTTTGCACCGACGCAGGAGAAAGGTATCGCCAGGCCCTCAGTATCACGACACAGACGGCAAATCAAGGTGGTGCGAGCGGAGTGGTAAATAAAAATAGCGGGATGACAGATCGGGGAGGTCGTGGCAACAACGGAAGAATAGATGGACCACAAGGAAGGATGTAGGGTGGATGAGATTTAAGTAGCGGGGGGGACCATGGAAGCGAAGAGGTGGCTGGAAGCTGGACGGACAACTGTTCCCAGGAGAGGCAACGGTATTGAGAGAAAATGATCATATCCTCATCGAAGAAACTTGTATAGATTAAGAATACCCGAAAATAGGAGCGTGTAAGTGCTACGGAACATTCTATTCATGGAGATCTGGATCTTGGCTCAAGTGTCAATGTCTGCAAACCGTGCGAATTTTTGACACACCGGTTGACCTGGACTTATTTATGATTGTTACGAGCCTACGGTTCAGTAATGAAACTGGCCAACATGGAATGATAAAGTTTCAGTCGAAAATAGAGCAACAGATAAATTCCTGTATCTCTACATTCTTACCTTAAATTATTGCAAAGGCTATTTTTTGTGAAAATGACATATGAAATAAACAAATACATCATAACACTTATTCCACCATTAAAAATAGGTGAATTTATAAAAACATATTCATATCTATTTTTATTGAAAAGATGAAGTTTGAAGAATATCATTATTCAAGATATGGTTTAGATAAAACATGTAAGAGGGATTAAGCATCTCAGTAATATTTATATTTTTCCATTACATTGAAGATGTGCATTAATACAATCATTTCAGTGGTTTTTGACAGAGGTACCTTCTATGGGAACAGGTTGATATCTCAGAATAGATCCAATTAAACTGAATTGAACAGTAAACAAGTTCCTTATTTTAGTTTAGGTGCCAAAGTATTATACTAGTCCTTCGGAGATACTCTATTCATTACTTAATAGATGAGTCAACTTATCTACAATTTATTTCATGTCATTGCTGTAAAGGATTTTTATTCTATTATGTAGATGATTGAAATACTAAATTAAGCATTTTAATTCTTACGTTGCATAGCCGGTTTACACGGCGAATGATCTTGCGCATGATCATTCGAACATTAATTCGCGAATCAATTTCAATGATGACCTGAAAAGTTCCCGTTTTACACAGCGAATTAATTCAGTGAATTTTCTGCGCAGACTACATGCGCAGTGGTAGATATATCGATTTTATATATCGATTACCCGACGGGAGATCCCCGACCAACATAGCTGTTTCGACAGAAGGAGCTGACGGAGTTTAGTTTAGTTTGTTTAGATTATGAATATTATAGATATTTGGATATTCGCTTACATTATTATTAGGTTTAGATATTCGTTTAAATTATTCACTCAAACATTGAGTAACTGCAAATGTTTAGTGAGTGACGTTATACTATTGAAGATGGACTGTGATGAGACAATTTTAGCGACCGCTGCTGCAGTAATTATTAAGACCGTTTTACGCGATGAAAGATTTTGTATAAACGTATGTACGTGAGATTGTACGTTTATCTCAACGAAATTATAACAGGCACCATTTTCCGTTCAGGCATTGAGACATTCAGCTCAAGCGTTCATACAATTTGCCGTTTTACATGATATATTTTGCCTCATGCAAGAGTTCACGGAAGAGTTTGTATAAACAAACGTACCGTGTAAAATGGCCTTGCGGCAGCCACAATCAATATTTTATAATAAGGGTTTAATTCTGCAAATTAAAGTGAACTCACTATCAAAACAACGAAGATGGTCACCCAATAATATCACGGTGGCATCAAAATATAATTATTGTGATATAAAATGACATGTGGTGCTTGCATCAGGTCTGATTACGATCTGGAAAAATATTTTAAATGTTTTTAAAAAACGCAGTTCTCTGAATTAGGTGTCTATAACGAAATGTTAAAAAATATTTGCAAATGAACGTAGGAAAACGATCAAAAAACTTTCCCCACACGGGGAGGCTCAAAGCGGCTATCGTCACTCGCACTTACCCATTGAGAGTCGGAAACGCTACCCACACGCCTATTGATGCCTTATTCAGTTCTGAACATTGCGTTTCTACATTTGGCGGAATATCCCATAGTCTTTAGCCTAAAACTTTGATGAAAGCTGTAGTGTAGACATCGTTGATATCATTATGAACATTTTTCTGCCGTCCATCCTGAAGTCAAAATAGGGACAGATGTGTTGTACTGCATCCCTGAATAAACAATTCAAAGTCTGGTAAGATCTATTTAGGTTAATCCTATGAGACTTCGATGTTTCCATATTGCACAACCTCCAAATTAGTTTTAACCACATGGCCATTCCACAGCATCCTGCCTACAGAGATATTTACTTCCAAATACATTGATATGGCTTTCCTTGCCTTCATTAGGTATATGTTATTATGAGTTTGCTTTAGTGAAGTGAGGTTAATTCAATATCAAACCAACCAAGATGGACGTAGTGCTCTCGTATCATGCGATCACTCACGGAATCATGTGATCAAAAATAGAACATGTTCTAATTCTGATCGCATGATCATGCGCATGACCAAGAATTCGTCAAATTTTCCGTATTACACGAGGCATTAACGTCATGCGCATGATCATCCGTAAGATCATTCGCCGTGTAAAACGGCCTTATGAAACATCAAGCATTTCCGAAGAACAATCGCGCTTTTTATAGAAAATATAAAATAGAACAAACAACTCTTCTTAATAATTGTATTTTGAGATTCATATTAAGTTTTGATTAAACTCGGGTATTTATCCAATCTGAAGAACATAGGTCGCCTGAAAAGAATAATATTTAATAAATCGAGAGTTTGAGAATACACAACATCTGAAAATAAGTTCAGAGTTATTATGCGTATAAATGTTGAACAAACTCAGTCACTCTAGTAGATAGGGCAATTCTGTTGCTGGAAAAGAGTCATTTTAGACAAAGGCCCGAGACGAAAGACTCATATCTGAGACCGTATTGCCTTACCGCCAAACCACTCCAAGCAAAGACGGCTTCGAAATACACCTCTCTCCTCCATAAGCAGTCGGTTTCTTGCTCATCACCCGAAGCTTGCACTGATAAAATATGGCGCGCAGACATTATTAATGTGGCGCAAAACACACATCTTGCCTTTATTAAGACGATCACATGGAGAGAGGGGCAAATGAGAGGGAACCTTTCTCTCGCAATTTATCACCGAAATAGATTCCCCAGCCGTTGATCTACCCTTTCACGCTCCCCGTTCCATTCCCATCTCCGAAGAGGGATAGCGCAAGTAGAAGCGAGACGAGCAAAGACGGTATACAGCTAAACCTTAAATGATGAAGCCACGCCCCTTCCATAAGAGTGTTTCTCTATGAGAAAAACTCTGTCATCCCCGCCGAGCTAAGAAGTCTCCTGGCCATCCATCCATCCAGGCAGCCGACAAAAAGAGGGTGGGGAACAGGTGTTCGTGTCAACGGCCGGTGACATACGAAGTCTCCGGCGAAGGCACTCAACCAAGCAGCTCCCGAGTCCATATAAGAGGAGTCTCCAGGTGACAGGGGAGGAGTGGGGCACTCCTTTGGGGAGGATAGGAAGGGAGAGGGGTACGCGAAGAGGTGAAGGAAAAAAGAAAGCACAGCGACGAAGTAAGTGAGTGGGAGCGGCTGGCAAGCTGTGTCTTATCAAGACGGGAGAAGAGAAGAGGGTTTGAGAGAGTTTGGGAGTGAAGGAGTTGATAGGAGTCAATGCTAGGGTGTGGGGAGAACCCCAGGGCAGTAAAGGGCCCTGATTAAAGGCAGGACGACCGGGAGGAGGCACTTTGGAGAAATGAGGAAGCCAATTACAAATATCCGACGACCTCACAATGTCGACTCCGGCAAATTTCTAATGTTGATGATCCACCTGAACAGTAGTGAGTGAAAGAAAGAGGAATTTTCACGCATTTGGGCTCCATGACAGGACAATAAATGTATTAAATACCCAACAACGGTCGGCTATTCGGATATAATGAGGCAAACGAAAAATAAGGTCCACTGCGCCATTGAGGGCATGTGGGTAGATTGGTAAGGAAAGGATAATTTGGGGAAGAAGGAAGTTAAAGATAAACCCCATGTTGGAATTAGCCTGCTCTTAACAAAAGGTTCCAACGGCGCCAAGGTTTTACGTCTCATCCGACAGTGTTCTACAATTAAAATGCTGTTCACACAGTACTCATGTAAGTATCGGAATTCCAAATGAAAAACTCCCGTCATTGCCGGGTTTGGAACCCAGTCCATCAGAATGTACTTGTAATGCCAGCACTCTAGTCACCACGACAACCCAATCCCCTACTCACCTACGAAGCTCATCGTTACTATTACTAGTGATCAACCACTTAATGTATACTTAGATGAAAAATATAACTGATTGATTCTTTACTGGATTTTTACCGAGTTGCATTTTTCATTTCCAACGTTTCAATGACACATACCACAATCTTATTCATGTGCAATAACCGCCATAAAGAGGACAGCTGGGTTACCCAACGGAAGGTCAGCAGTTGAATTCTTGACGCGGTGGTAAACTCGTGAAGGATTCTCATGTCTCTCTATTTTAAATCTCAATATCATCATACGGCGGAAATACACCAACCTACCTTCTACCGTTCTTATTCTTCGAGAGCGTAAGGTCCCTTCTTCCTTACACGATTTCTACCACATCGCACGGTAGGTGTCCTACCTTTCTTCATCCTATTAACAAGGCCTATTCTATTTCTTCTCATTTTCTCTTAAGCAATAAACTCTCCTCTATCACGGCCTTCAGCATATCCTCGACCCTCATTATCCGTTTCCACCACTTGTACTTCCAACTCCTAATCTAGTTCAGCAGTCTCCGCCAATACCGAACACTTTCTCAAAATGTCCTGCTGTCTGTCCATCGCAAATTCTCCATTCATCCCACACTTAAATTTCAAGTACCTAAAAATGACTAAGCTTATTCATTATTTAACATAATACAACGAATACGGATTTATGAATTTGAAAATGTTATATAGACAATTGATAGTGCGTATTTCCTTCCAGTTTAAAGAACTATAGATTTTTTAACTTTTAGAGAGACTTTGAGAAAAGTCTGGCACTTCGCTATCACCGTACTAAAATTAAAATCAAAGATTTTATAAGAAAAGGGGAAAATACAGCTGAATCGATATATCGGTCAAGGATCTCTGCCATCTCCCATGAAAATAAAAATCTATCAAGTGTCTGAAAGAGGAAGATTTAAGTGAACGTTAGCTTCCTTGGCAGAAATCCAGCGATGTGGTGACCAACATTGACGCAGAATGAACCCGTCGAAGGCTTGACTGAGTAAAAGGGTCGAGGCCAAGAAATTCTGTTGCAAAGAGACTGTAAAGATATGAGGGAAAGATTGGTTGCTGGTAATTCAGGAGAATGTATGGGGAAGTGGGGAGGATTTTTTACAAACGCAAGGGGGAAGAAAAAGGTCGATTTCCCCGTTTGAATCGAATCTATAGCGCCGACAGCAAAAGACAGTCGAAGGGGCTAAATGTAAACCTTCCACGCTGTCAACACACTCTTGTGCCCAGATGAAAATAAAATAATAATATGTCATAAGTAGGGTACGGGGATTTTATTTCATATACCTACGCAAAGTCACACAAATATATGCATTTTAGGATATAGTACAGTTTGACAATGAGTGCAAGTGAGAAGAGAATAGAGTGGATTTCTTCTTTTCCGAAAGTTCTATATTTAGACTAAAAGTGCTATATTCAGGTAGTTTCCATGAATTTTTTCATTTAAAAAATACCCAATTATCCGTTTCAGTAAAAGCAGAAAAATCACTACACAAAATAACACTCTCATTTAGAAATTAGATTTTTTAAACCAGCCAGACTTGCTTCAAATGTGACGACAACATTAGAGTAGATCGTGAGCCATATGGAAATCTGCTACTCCTAAAGGAATACTAATTATGAACCATCAAGTTGAAAATGAAACACGCTAATGAAATAAGGAGTGCGGACGTATGATGTAGAAACGCTAACTAAATTACCAATGCTAACACACATAAAGGTTTAACTAAGGATGCATAAGTCAAATGAGAAACAGAAACTCCAGCGCCAACTTTGCCATATATTCACAGAGGAGTGAAGAGATATTTGGCATAATTTCAGGCAGGCAGGGACTTTTTCAATATTGGCGATTAGCAGAAGATCAGCAATGTTCTCATTTCTGGCCAGTCATGCACAGTCTCGAAGTAGACTGATGGTTCAAGTTAACAATCTTACTTGTTTCTACTAATCAAGCAGCAGAAAAGTATTCGATAACCGGAAATATACTAAGACTAAATTTTAAGTACTCAAATCTTCGAATTCCTCGACCATATACTATAAAATCCATACCTTACTTGCGTCTTCCTTTTTTCCCTCTCCACTTCTCACTAACAAATTTAAACCCGACAAAAGTTTTCCATTACGACTTGCGCAGTAGCAATCACACGAAGTTCATTGGTATTAGTACAACTCTCATGACCGAAGCATAGTAATAAGGAAATTTTATTCGTAATAAGAAAATTGCATTTTCTTAGCTCTTGTCTAGGGAAGTAATAGGCCTCAGGCAATGGTCACAGTTCTGAGTGACACTAAACGAATGTTAATGAAAAATCCTAGGGGAAAACAAAGAGAGGCATATTCGGAAGGAGTAGGATGGAGAAATAGGATCTGGAGTAATTTTAAAGGACGAAGCGGCATTTTTTTGCCTCTGACATTCTGTCAGCAGCCTACTTTTCACTGGTATGGTTCTTTTCTTGATATTTTATAATATATTTAATAACTGTATTAAATTATTCTTTATTTTATAATTAATTATTACTTTATTAATTTAGTGTACATGATATGTTGAAGTCCATGTCCGAGGGTAGAGTCCTAGCAAAGCGGGGTTGTGGTAGGACAATATAGTACGTTAGAAGTTAGGAAGAGTGATAAAAAGAAAGAAGAGTTCAACCGAGTAATAGGACGAGGAAGAACCTTTTTAATAGGGTACAGCTCTACTAGAGGGGGCATCATTAATGGCTTGGGGAAACATAAGAAGTGCTCGCTAGAAAAATAAGACGGAGAGACTGAATAAATAATGAAAAGATGTTATGAAACAGACCAGTTTGAAAGAGGTTTAGTTTACAGCTTTAACAATGTTGAAAAAATGTATAAGACTTGAGTAATTTACGGAAATAAAAAATTACAAAAATGTTTATGCTTTGGGAAATATAAAAACGTGGAAAATATCAGGCATTAAGCAGAGCTAACTTAGGAATTTGAAATGAAGCACAAAGAAAGGCAAACAATTGGCAGGCAAAAAGAGTTATATAATGATAGGCTACCTTAAAGGATGTGTTAAAAACCAACAGATTATTTATTAGTATGTTGAGTAACTCATATGATTTATAAGTTCTGCTTTATCTTATTTGGCTCGTTTTTGACGGAAGCGAACTACATTTTCAGTTTGTGCCATTATAGATCAATGAGGAAAATTTTTTCATACTTAAGTAAAAATAGAAATAGTGGGGAGAGAAAGATTTCGCTGGTTTGCCTATTTTAAACGCAAGGTGAAAACGATTCATTAGTTTAACTTCTCACCTGACGGATAAATTACTGCACTTAAAGTGTTATCCACATGATACCCAAAATGTGATCGATTTTTCTCTGGCTACGATGGAATTTGATCTACCTTTCGGAATGTAACGGCGCGGCGTTACCCTATACCCTACACCAATTCTGTTCTACTCCTCCCAGTTCGCATGCTCCTAGCTTAAAACTTTGGCGTGAGAGGTGCCATTGTATTTGTCAACGGAATTTTTTTAAACTGGAATGGAATTCATGTTGACATCAAAGAAGGTGGAAAGTATGCGAAGTCAAAGAAGAAATTAATTCCACAAAAAATGCATTCGTATATAAACTACAAGGGAACGCCCACTGTATCTATTCTATATGGCCCTCTGTAAACTCACCTCTAATTGGTTATTGACCAATTATAGTTCATTTTATCTTTCCAACTGGTATTTTAAAAATGGATGTTAAGCATCAGCAGTATTTTAAAGCACGTTGGAAACCTCAATACTCCCGCGTTCGTACAATGAGGGGCATCGTTATTTCAGGGGTATGATCAATTGATAAACTGCGGGAAGTTTGTCATTAATTTAGCAAACCAGGCAGCTGCATTAATTATGCAAGTGTGTTAGCAATAATAGATGAAACAAACGACTTCATCAACTTGTTTATCCGCTACGTCTGCCTTCCAATACAAACGTTTAGGAAAGCATATTTGCGATGCTATTCACGTTACTCCGATGTATACGAATGTATTTACTGCTATCAGACGGTGGATATTCCATTGATAGATAACTACTGAATAATTTTCACCAGATTTCATCCATAGTTTCACGCGTTCGTACTCGTCAAGCATGATCTTCATGCATAAACATGAATAATCGACTTTAATACCTGGCTTAGAGGATGAGATTCCACCAGTCCCACCGTCGCACAGTGGGACAGAGTACTCCTCAAAGCGGACAAAACCTCTTTAAATCAAAGTTGTCATATTTCACCCAATTAACTTTTATGATCAAAAGGGATGTCTAGGGCAACTCATGATAAGTATTTCAACTTCTCACCTAACTATTAACGACAGCAGGGATAGCAGGAAGTTGTGACTTCCCGATATCTTTAATCGGTCATCAAAATTTCATGCTACAAATATGCTTGATGTGAAGCATCAAAGAGTAGTTTTTACAAAAAGGGAGGAATCAGGCAATATGTTGTAGAATATGAACATAATAAGAACTTAGAAGTATCAATTTTTCAAAGATAAATATTTTAATTCAACCCGGGTTTCGATGCACTGCATCATCACCAGCTACATAAATTTGGAAAAACATTTTTTCCAACTCACCTAACTATTAACGACAGCAGGGATAGCAGGAAGTTGTGACTTCCCGATATCCCTAATCGGTCTCAAAATTTCATGCTACAAATATGCTTGATGTGAAGCATCAAAGAGTAGTTTTTACAAAAAGGGAGGAATCAGGCAATATGTTGTAGAATATGAACATAATAAGAACTTAGAAGTATCAATTTTTCAAAGACAAATATTTTAATTCAACACGGGTTTCGATGCACTGCATCATCACCAGCTACATAAATTTGGAAAAACATTTTTTCCAAATTTAGGTAGCTGATGACGATTGAGTGCATCGAAACCCGGATCGAATTAAAATATTTATCTGTTGAAAATTGCTACTTCTAAGTTCTTAATATGAGTAGTTTTTAGACGGAAAATGTGTATTGGCTGTGTTACAGGACATGTCATGGACACTTTGGCACAAAGATATATTTTTTTTGATAGGACTTTTCCATGTATCTATGCTTTATTTTATGGCGTTCTGGATTTTCACCATTCATATCACGTAACTATTGACCTACAAAAAAAGCATCGTAAGGCTCCGTTGAGTTATTGGTAGATGTTGACGGCGGTAGGTATCCGTAATGGATTTTGTAAATTTTGCCTGCGGCCATTTGCGGCTCCGTGAGAAATCCGATCTTTTCTGTTGGTAGACGCGCCGCAATTAGCGTCACGCTCTGACTTGTCGCCTTTATTGTGCTGATTGTTATCTAGCGGACCCGGCTGGACGACGGGTTGCCACTCTGATGTTTTCTCTTTCATAGAATTCATCACGGCCAACGCTAGAGATCAAATGCTGTTTCGCGTTCAGTCTTTAGCCCCTTAGCTTATTCATGACTCTGGGGTCGGAAGTTGCGCTTTCTCATACCCTCTTGGACCTATCTTTTTTTCCTTCCTATTCCCGCAGCCCTTCCATACCCTCGGTCATGAGCGAAAGCTCGCATACCGGTAGAGGGGTGGTGGCCTGCGCGGAGGACCCGCTTATCTACTGTGCTGATTGTTATTACTTATTTACTTATTTTTAACAGATAAACACGTGACACAACAGTTTATACTTTTCACTTTTGATATACAGTATCAAATGTGTCTTTATTTCTTTTATGTTATTTCACCACATCTCGCCTAACACGCGGTTGATTTTATAGGCAGACACGTATGGAAGGTGCTTGTACTCTATATCTCATGCCTGGTTCATCATCCGTTCTAGGTGTTAAACGCTGGTGCTTAAGACTGTGATGGCTTTAATTACCAATAGAGACATATAAACTTCTAATGGAGAGATCACAGGAAAAATGGGACATGCGGCACAGACATGACTGCTTTGAAATCAGTGCTGCCCTTGATTTGAAAAGAAAGCGAAATTCATGTGTAACAAAAGTGCTTGGATTATTCCATGGTTTCAAGCTCAACTATGTGGAAGTTGAATTTCAAAAATGAAAAAGTAATTGGTTTCCCTCCACAGATTTATTCTCTTGGTACGACATGTTTTGACACAGTGGTGTCACCATCAGGTACCTGATGATGACACCACTGTGTCGAAACATGCCGTACCAGGAAAATAAATCTGTAGAAGGAAACCAATTTACTTTTTCATTTGTGCATAGATCAGTCCGAAGGCATTGTTTCGCCGTTCGAAAACGACGGCAGGAGTGCCACATACGTGAAGACAAATTCCTACAAAAATACGGTGGAATGACCGAACAAAAACTGCAAAATAACTGTCATGACTTAATCTTCAAGTAGAGAAAAAAAAGAAAAAAAATCGGAAAGGCAAGTGTGACCTTGAAATTCTGAATTATGATTTAAAAGCATCTTCCAGTTGAAAGTTCAACAGAAATTTAATGATCGGACTGTTGTAGGCGGTCTCCCAAATAAGGACATAAATGCCTGCCATACCCGTTCAAGGAGGAGGAAATCGATGAAGCTGAGGAAGTTTGCTACCACCGCGGAGCTAATAACCACGACTGTGACGAGTCTTCGCACAAGTGGTCAATCGGAGGATTCATGAATTAGGTACTCTGCATCACTCCAAAACGCGCACATAAAATAGCAGTGGATTGGAAATCTACAAAGCGTGGAATTCTTGTTGTGTCATACTCGCCAAATGAAGCTTTAGCGCTTATGTTAGACATTGACTTTTACTAAGAGATCCTATTTAAACTTTCTAAATGAGGCAAAAAAACAAAATTTTGACTTGTATCCTAACTATGCTAGTGTAAGTGAAGCAAAAAATCTTTAAATTCAACAGATTCAGGCGATATATCGTGGAAGTTCTTCATCATTTGTTATCCATCATCAGAAAAAAATCACCGTCACCGAAAGTAAATCCGTCATTGATTTACAAGCCCTTTTAGACCATACTGCTAGTCGCATCATTCAGCGACAGTCTGATCCTGCCATCGAAACTGCGAAGAAATTTATGTTTATTAACAAAGTGGGGATTTGATGGTAGCAGTGGCCACTCAATGTATAAGCAAGCGAAGATATAGGACTCAAAGACTGTGATTAGTTCATGACATGCCTAGTTCCAAACGTCATCAACCCAGAAATGTTATACATATATTTGTGGTTCTTCCCAAGGATGTGAATAACATTGATGAGGAACAAAAGAGAAAGGTAAATGAAGATACCTTACATGCCTAAATAAGATTTCTTGAATGGATACTTCATATAGCCCCTATAGATAAACCGTTAAAAACTTGGAAAGTTAGAAAAAACATTAAAGACGAAGTGGACTCAAGAAAAAGGGATATTCGAGAAACATTAAGAAGGGAAAGAGTGATTTTAGTGGATATGATGAAACCAGGTTTTGGTTGAATGAATGACGGTAACACAGCCCGTCTTTTTTGTAACAATCCAGCGCAATCGGCCTCCATTACAGGATTAGATGAAACCTTAATTTCGCAATGTAATATCATTTTGAGAACTCTTTCCTGTGGATATGAAGTGAATTCACAGGCATTTCATCAGTATGCCTTACAAACAGCAAGACTTTACGAAGGATTGTATTCAAATAAATTCAAATTACAAATTCTTGGTATCCAATACCAGTATCAGTCCACAAAATACTGCTGTATGAAGCTTAAGTAATCAATGTAGCCTTATTATCGATAGGAATGTTTAGTGAAGAGGCCCTAGAAGCACGAAATAAGGATTTTAGAAGGTTTAGAGTGTACCACTGCCGTAAGATGTCAAGGAAAGACACTAACGTAGGCCTACTGCGGATTATGCTCACATCCTCAGACCCATTAATTTGGTCATTATGAGAGGTTTCGCCAAGGAAAAGCGGATCACTTAAGCATGAAGTATTGAGCTTATTGCAGATACCGAAAACTACCCATGAAAGTACGGAAATTGAAAGTGAAGAGTCCAACGAAACTGATTGTGGAAATGATACTCATAGTCCTGATGATCAATAAAATTATTTTATTTAAAAAATTATGTATGCATTATTATTTTAATACAAACACTTCCCTATCAGTATTGGCTTCTACATTGAACCATTGGGAATAACATTTCCAGGAAAAAGGTTTTAGAAACCAAAAATGTCCCTCGGGTTTATTTTTCAGAAGACATACATTGCGACAATTACATTCCAAAAAATTCAAAGGGCTTTGGTTAGGTTTTTCATAAAATATAACAATAAAAATATCCATTGCTGGTACACCACAGCCTGTATGAATCCATTCCGTAGTGCTTAGATTCAGAAATTAAATCAAAATACCTAGCTCATATTAAACGATTTCAACAGCAAACCGTCGCCCTCTTGGGTTCTGTCCGCCTTACGATATACTCTGTCCCACTGTGTCGTATCACTATATTCCGCAAAGCATCACAAACCCTGGCATCAAAGTGAAATTTGTAATAACTTCTCTGGGAAATAAAACTGATGCAATGTTTGAAGGAGAAAAAATAGCTGGCATTGCCAGTTTAAGAAACATAAGTCCTTGAAATGGTCTTTCTGAATTCAGCGGACGTCACCCGATTTGATGACTAACACATTTGCTCAATTGACAATAAAAATCATAACTCGCCTGGACTGGGATTCAAAGCCAGGCCACTGAACTAAAGCATATTGATTTTGCTTGAGAATCTAAAACGATTACGAAACTCGGCGTTATTTCGGAAGCTCTAATTTAAAATTCCTAAATTTGGAATCTCTAGTCCAGACATCCAAGGGAATGATTTTTTTTCAAGGATATTTTTGCACATTCGCCTCTTCATCTCAAGGAGTAAAACGGACTACGTGGAGTTAACTAATGAGGATCGCTTTCGACCAAAGTTAGTCTTTTTCCCATTGGACGCTCGCTTTTAATCTTTATCTCCTTACCATTTATCTAGCTAAATCACATTAGAGGAATCACTAATGAGGTATACTCAGAAGCCCGACATTTCATCCAGGAATATCTGCAGGATAATATTATTCGCGAATTCAATGAAGTCCATTGAATCAGTGAGAAGTTGCTTAATGTATGAGGGATAATACAAGACCTCTACCACTACTCTTTTTACCATAGTATTACAAGCGACGCGATTCCTAAATATAACGCCAGATGTTCCCAGAGAATATTGACAATCACAACATACAATAACTCACAACCGTTAAACCTTTCATTCAAATACAAAAAAACACGTAGAACACAGGTAAAACAGAATAAATATTTTATTTTATATTTTATTTAAAGTGATATTTTTACAATTAGAATCCCTGATGGCCTTTCTGTATTGATGTTAAGTTGAATGCAATGAATACGTCTTTAGCAAGGTACATCATTTCAGAGAGTTATACCAGTCACATTCATCTCTTAGCAAGGGGTCGAATACCATCATTACCAGTCATTCAATAAAGCTCAACTTCACGCTAATTCATACTGTTGGTTGATTATTTACGGAGCAGGCCGACATCCGAGGTCCTTGGTGCGATAAAAGACAGCTGGTAGGATTGTCAAAGATAAAAGAGGATTCAACAAGGCACTGAGGAAGGGTATAAGTAAACTCAGCAATGTTATTAGCCTACCGTAAACGAAATTCTACATGATTCCACTGTTTTACACCACATTGGACATACAAAATACAGCAATTTAAGTTCTCTACCCATAGCACTCAAATAGGGATCGGGAATACACAGAATATCTTCAGCCTCTTCCGATTTTCCAACACAGGCCGTCGGGGTTGAAAGATAGTACTCAAGCCGGCATGCTGAGCCAATTCCCAGTGATGACTGTTCGTGAAGTAGATAGCTATGTCTATATGATATGGGCGGAATAAGAACCCAGCATTATAGCTACTAGGCCAATCCCATTTTTCACACATTCATGGATTTTGAATTTCTTCGAGGAAGCAGCCACTCAAAATTCACAGCGGTCTCATTAAAACTGTCAATAGGTTTATTTTTTTCTACGTTTTCTCATGAGAAATGATTGCTTGGATAATTCAGCTTTCTTTGGTCAATCTGACGACTGATAGAACTCTACGCCCCATCCACTTAGACAGTCTTATCTTTTCATCCTTCCCCAGCCAGCCCGCTTTCAAGTGTCTCTCTAGACCCCCACGACTTTTCTCTCTGAGACTATCCTTCCCTCTCTTCCCGCGGTCCATCCCATCCCCTTTCTAAACCCATTTCACCCCCGCCCAAACCCCCAACTGGATCCCCAACTCGACTCTTCGCTTTCCCGGCTAACATCATTTACCACTTTTCCTTCGGAAAAAAATGAGAAGTCCCTCTCAAAAATGCCAAACCCTTATCCATTTTTAATACTTTTTTAGCAAAAATGTTCTTTTCTACTGTGATACTCAATATTTCCTCGATTGATTTCCTCTCTGCCGGCTGTATCATAATGCTCACGCCATACGATTCGGGTGTCATTAAGGAAATTGTTAGAGAGCCTTTGCCTTTCACTTCGGTCCTTCCTGCATCTCTGAAACTCCCTGATGAAGAGACAGCCTTGGTCACCCTAGTTTGTCACCGAAGGTAATGAACCATTCGCCGCGTTACGGTCAATCACCCTGGGATAAAGCCCAAATTTACCATTCAAAAGTCTCCATATTTTTAGTCTGAGTGAATTACAAAATGTTGATTCCATGGAATATAAAAACAGTGATTAGATTTTACATACTTTACGCCACTCTCATTTAAGTATATTTGTATATATTATACACTGAGCCGAATTCTAAGCTTGAACATAAATAAAGACTCTTTGGAGCCTTGATTTAGCACGGCTCTAATTGCGGAAAAAATCTTGATAATGCGCTCTTTGTCTTAGATACATAGTATAAAAAATCATCGATGTTTTAAAATTCATGAATTTTTAACTTCCATAAAATTTAAATATGCGTCAATTTATACTGTTTCCGTGAATGAACCTTGAGAATTAAATGAAGGGCCAGGTTTAAAAATTAATTGTGGTGACGAATTTTAACTATGGTACCGTAACCTGTAGGGCGATAAAAATTTCATAAAATTGGGCGCATAATGGAAACTAATCTTTTTAGATCCTGTTCATTTTGGTTGGTTCAGCGAAGTGTATTTTTATAGATAAATTCTTCGCTGGTTTCTAACCGTGTCAGGATTTCAGGGATCGAAATTTCTATGACTAACTCTGCCATCATTGTTAAGACCCTCATCGTGGTCCCTGGTGGTACATGCTATGCATTGGGTTTGGTGTAGTATGCATATTTCCTTGACAAGTAGAGATTTGATTTTCAAAGGATATTCACGCCTCTAGCATTTAAATATCACGATATCATGCAGGCCCATGATAGCACGAGCATAGATATTTTGTATAAGAAAGGCCCAGTTTCTCAAGGGCCTCATGATAGATTGCTTCGGGAGGTAATCAATAAATTCAATGTATTACACAACAAGTATACCCTTCAATGTCTATTCTCAAAGTAGCTGTCATAGGGGCAATCCATGTGTATGATAGAACACTTACGTAGTAAACGATACACATAAAAGAATTAAATAGATTACACACGAAATTAAATGTGCAAGAGTAATTACAACAAACACGGCGTTGTTTATTATTGTTTAATATTCAGACGCCGCCCCTGCTCAGATGTATTACACGTATTTTAGACCAACTCCCACATCATAAATGATACGAGTTACTTACATATGTTTAAAAGTTTTAAAGTTCAGTAAACTTACGTTCACTCTATCATCGAGTTATATATTCAAGACCTTCGCTCGCCGCTATTTCCCCTCCTTGGACTTAAAAATATATCCATCAACATGCCTAACAGAAAAAAGAGTAACCTTTCGAATCAATCTTCTAAATCAAGAGGAATGTCTTCTTTGCGAGAAAATGAGCCCTTGCAAGAAAAACGACAAAGGTTAGACTTGGATGCTCAAAGACATGCCCACCAGCGATGTCATAAGAATCTCCCCGTGGTGTTTCTCGGGTTACTCTAAGGACCGCACAAATTTCATCCTAACCCAACCTACGGACAGGTAACCAGCTTTAAATCTGGTTCAAATAGAGACATATCTGTTTCGAAACTTCAATCTATTTAAAGATAGCAGAAATTATAATGACGTCACTATATGCTTCTTACCCGAAAGAAGAACGGAAATTCTGCGCAATGAACGACATCCGTGCATGAAAATCGACAAGTGCTCTAAGAATTACCATAGATTTTTTATTTAGCAGCCGAAACCAATGATAATGGCTACCCTTAATGCCAAAGGTGCAGTCCGGGTGATGGAGGATTCATAGGTCAAATAAACATGGCTTCAAAGGCAAATATTCCTTTGGACGTTGTCAACCGCTAGATTTTACCCTACTCTCAAATCCTGATTAAGGCAATCAACGCACATATCAACGTTGATTGCGAAACTGAATTAAGTCATTGAATGCAAATATATTTATGTACACAAGGGAAGCGATGAAGCTGCTATTCACTCAGATGACGGCTCAAGAGAACCGGAGGGACGAGGTGATCATCTATCATCTTGGACAGTTTTTGTTCAGGCTCTGTAGTTTTCTTATTAAATAAGTTTCACACCCGTTGAATTTCAACGTGTACCTTCCGCTAATTTTTTTATAAAAATTGAAAATAATTAAATTTAATGTATATTTTAAGAAAAATAGATGAAAAGGAGGAATTGGAATAGTAAGTATTACCTATGTCAAAAAAGAAACAATAAATAGGATGATAGGATAAAATATGATAGAATGTACGTACCATCAGTTGTCTCTTGTTGAAACACAGACGGCTCTGAAGGCATATTATTAAATCATACCCGAAAAAGTTTTATTATTCATTTTTGAAAAAACAAAACAGGTTTAAGGACACTGAAATTCACAGCTTCAATTCATCCAGAATGTGTCCTTAAAAAGGCTAGCTGAATCAGCTCATCAAAAATATGAAAACCTCGAAATAATCACTCCTTGACAATACATAACACGAGCTAACGATAAACAAAATATTCTGCAGTAGATATGCAAAATAAAATTTTTCATTGACTAAGCCAGCGCATGTTATTAATTAGTCCATTTTTAAAGAAACAACTGCAAGTTACCTATTCCTATTTACCGTTACTCTTGCCAATTTAGTCAGTACCTACTCATAAAGAAATGCTTTGCGTTGAATTTTTACTAAAACACAACGATTTTAATACACGGAAGATTTCTAGTCTACCAAATCTTACCAAATACATTCATGACTGTCATGAAGCAAACTCATCTTAGCGTTTTCTTTAATTATATCGCGCCTTTTTTTCTTAAAAATATAATACATCCTCTAGTTATAATCCATAATATTCCATTAATATGTCGTAGAGCTCTTGCCCTCATGACGTGTAAAGAGGATAAATCGGCATTACTATATAGTTATTGATTTTTCTAGTGTATACTTTAAATGATATGAGTGAATTACTTTGGTTTTGTTTTTACTTCAGTATTTTAACTCAATTGTTTTATGCATGGGAAAGTTGTGCTTTTCTTGAGACAAATCAACTGCTTCCTATTGATAGACATAAAACTGAAACCCTTTTATTTGCATATAAACACATTAGATTAGATCACTTCCGATTAAAAAAAAACAGAAAATTTCTAAGCAATTTAAATGTAAAACGCATTTTGATTTCCTGGGAAATGTTGAGTTTACAGATGTGATGTAACAAAACTAAGAGTGAGATCAAAAGATTACACTAATTTTGGCATTCTATGTTCATATATTCACACCCAAAAAAATGGTAATGTATATTTAAAACATTTTAGAGGATACCATCATATTTTAAATTCTTCATTACGGTACGGTACGGTCATTACGGTACATCAAATAAAAAATATGTTCTTGATCCCCAATTACCGGAACGAACAATTAGATCCTGCAGCCCACATAATGAATCCGAGGTTAAACAAAAAATTACAGCCTCCAGCTTAATCTGCTCATGAGATTCATCTACCAAAGAGAGCCACATTTATTTTTATATTTTATATTAAAAATGTGAGTTTTCGTTCTTTCCAAAAATCTTGTTTTTTATCAGCTAAAATTATTTTTCTTTCAAAACATTATTCTTTACTATTAAGTTTAGGATTTGTACTCCGCAGGTTTAATATACACGTGAAGCACAAATTAATTCGAAAAATGTATCTCAAAACTGATACAAAGATCGTTTCAGGCACAAATAGATAATGATTATACAACATGATAATACGCATATGACACACAGAACTTACACGATATAAAAATAATTTAATTAATAGTTTTCAATAGTTTGTATTGTAAATGAATAGTGCATGTTACGAAATATCAACTCAATGTGAGAAAACCTATGCAATACACTATATAATTATACTAAAGTTATCACCATAAATTCATACAATACACCATGTAATCAAGTTAAAGATTAAATTAGAGGTATTACCTACAGGAAAGCTAGCTTATCAAAACAAACGTTAGTAACTAGGAGCTAAATCACTTGATTGTATGGCAGAACAATATTAGTTCCACATTCACGGAAATTAGCTCTTTAATTATGCTTTCAGTTCAATAATAAATATGAACTTAATTAAAACCCATCTAGATGCACTTTGAACGTTCGGGAATAAAATGTTCCTCCCGAGTTCTCCACTGTTTACTTCGCTCTCCACATTTAAATGACGAAAAAGGCAAGGGAGAAAGCAAAAGGACACACGAGGCAGGGAATTGAAATTAAATCTTCCATAATTTTGATCTGAAGGGCTTTATTGAATCATCCTCAATCGTTTCCTCCCTCCCAGATCCGACCCCCACAGCATGTTCCCATCTCTCCGAAAGTTAATAAGCTAACCACTTCCTCGCCAGAATTCCCTCTCCCATCTACCCCTCACTCCCCATTTGCCCAAACTCATCATAAACAAAATGAAGTGCGCATATTAAAAACATATTTATTAAGCGGAGCCAACCGTTGTATCCCCAAGTTATTCCTCAAAATAAACCGCACGATCATTGCGCAGAATGGGAAAGTGGAAAGGGACGATGAGTCCGTAAATTTTAATTAATTTCAGAGCAATTCTTGCGTCATGTGGACACGCTTGTGCCCCATTCCTGCGAATTTTTTGACCTTTCGCTGATCACTGATATTTTGCTTCTATTTAGGTACTCTTGGGTGGAGTGCCTATCACAGTTACTTCAATAAATATTTCATGCTGCCTTACTAAACGCCCAGTAAGTATTTATTAATTAATGGCAACAAACGAAATGTAATAGAAATTTTTTTTACGCTAGGATGCCAAATGGTTTAATCCTTATTTTAAAAACGTTTTCCTTGATAATATATAAGGATAAGTCAGAAATTGTCCTTATAGATGTGAAATTCTCTGTAAATTATGCTGATAGCTGTAGTGCAGGAATTCCAATATTATTTTTCTCGGAGAAAATGCAACTTTAATTCAAGTATAAAGTAATTTTGAAGCACTGAATACCCGACCGGGGTTGACTCACATTGGCTTCCCATCCTCTTTTCCGAGTGGTATCCTATACCTTCACTCTGAGATAAACAGTGAAACAGAGGCCCAGAGACATGGGTCACTGGAAAGATGGAACCGGAGAAAAAGAGGCTTTTGAAACTTACAGCCGAAGGCCGATGCTGAAGACAAAATTGATGGATAGAACGAAAAAACTAGGAAGTGAATAGAAGTCTCGAAAACTAGGAAAACCCCGTGGTACTCCATCATGAAGAATATGTCAAGCTTGAGATGCCATAGTTTGAGACAATGAATCCGTAAGGAACATAAAACAGGGAATAGTAAAAGGTAAACCGCATGAAAAGGACCAAAAGTCAAATACACATGCTAACTAAAGCGGGATATGAAATAGAAGAGCAACAAGGACATGAAGGAGTAAACTGGATCAGGGTTAAATGAAGAATTGCAGTAAACCAATCAGTATTGAATAATTGACTATGATGAGGTGTGGGATGCTCAAGGTTAGCTACCGGTAATATTTCCGAAAATGAAAAATTACACGGATATACACTAACTATATCCATCCCATTTCACTAATATAACAAGCAAATTGTTACAGCAATAAAATAAGATCTTCGGGTTCCAACTTGGTTACTCACTGATTTACGAATTTTCCTATAATTACCGGCCACTGTTTACACATAGGATTTCGGTCGAACATATTTCAAGATTTATGCCCTAGAGTTCTAATTTCATTTACTTTTGACGACTCACTGAATGTTCTCAAGAATTGCTAGCAGTTCGACTAGGCATAAATCCTCTATCAGCGTCACCGTCAGAGGAAAAGTCAACCATTGTCAATTTCTCTCCTAACTCTGACGGAGGAGAATGTCTCCCAATGAGGTGAGGAATGCCTCCCAATGTCTCCCTCCCCAATAGTCAGCATTATTAAAAAGAAATGCATCCATGCAAAAAAAATCGTAAAACCCAAATGAAGTCCAATTCCCACTAATACTATATATTTCTCGAGATTGCCCCATTGAGTGTAACTTAACTTTGATGAATGAGAAACATTTTAAAAACGTATTCCTTACCGTTATAAACTATGGTATTTCTTCAATTTTTTAATTAGGATTTTGGGTACTACAGGCACTTGGAATTTTTGAATGTTCAACACTCCATTTTGTCCTTCTACGAATAGTGAGAGCTACCATTATTATTTATACATGATAAAGAATCATTGTGCACTAATAAGCGAATGTTGGCCATGCCATAATAATACAATCCCACACCATTTAGCAGAGCATCATTAACCTTTTAAGAACGAATAAGTGATAATTTATGGGTAAGTGTAATTTCAAAATAAGTGGAAGTGGTGTCCGCAAAGTAATAGTGAAAATACTTAAATATTAAAAATCATGCGAATACCACTCTATGCAATTCAATTGTTTACATGTTTTGACAAGAAGGTGAGCGGTGTTATCGCTGCTAAGATCTAAAATAATATTTTGAGAAGAGTGCATGAACTTAAGGACTTCTTCAAGCAAATACATCTTCAGTTTCAGGTGACGTTATCGTTAATCTATTTCATAAAATTCTCACTCACACTTCATCTCTCTCATCCTGTCTCTAAAGGTCTCCTGAACATTCCCAGTCACTTGTCACCCTTTCCGTTCAAAGTCAACCAATTAACGTGGTTAGCGTCCCCTCCACGCTCCTTTGCTCAAGAATGTGCTTACTCTAGACTCTCAAACTATTTTTCCCGCATATCTTCCTTCATCTTCCTTCCCATGACTTCGAAAAACCAGCCCTACACCTGGCATTTCTCCCGCCTTTCCCTCAAGCCGCACCTCCCCCAAATCACCCCAGCGACGTCCGCTACTATGGCCCGCACCGCCTTCGTCTGGAGCTGTAACTCATCAGCAATTCAGCGA
This sequence comes from Pyrrhosoma nymphula, assembly GCA_963573305.1. Taxonomy (NCBI): domain Eukaryota; kingdom Metazoa; phylum Arthropoda; class Insecta; order Odonata; family Coenagrionidae; genus Pyrrhosoma; species Pyrrhosoma nymphula. The sequence goes on from OY754336.1 coordinate 32,769,309, forward strand.
CGAACGTCGACTCAACAGTCGCCCATTCTTCTCCATTATCCAACACCTCCTCCCTTCCTTCGACGCCGCTTCATTCTTCTCCTCAAAACTGCGGAAACTTTATTGTTTTTTCCCACCCACCGACGCCATCCCTTGCCTTTTTCTTCTTCCAATCGAGGACATGCATAAAATATATTTGTCAGAGTTGAGTACCTAGTGGAAAAGACAACTGATTTTCTATCTCAAATATGTAATCGCAATGTATACACGCAGATTGAAATAGTGGCCTTAAAAAGTGCATATAAATTTAAATTCGGCACGTGATCCAAAACGGCTTCAAAATTGTTTGACGCCACCGATCGGTATCGCTTCTTTGCATTTCCATGGCAATGATCTCATTATCACTTGTTCATTATCTTTCTTAAGGAGATAAGAACGTTTGTTATGGTCAAGTTAGGATAAAACAGCTTATTTAAGCAAACATATGAGTCTTATTACTGCTAGATATACCTTGTACCGTTATACAACGTCATCTGCCGGATTCCCGATGAGAAAGCGTTTTGACGCCACTAAGTGAGCGTTATTTATAATGCGGAATATATTCATTAAAACAACGTAGTTTTTTGCCAAAACGATTCCCCTATTTATTTCAGAATTTGAATTACTCATGCAAATATTTTTTTTTATAATAAATGTTCCGCGTTCGATCGCAATGCCTGGCCTGCGGATAAACGATGACAGTCTGAGAGAGTGTATTATAGAGGCCGTGTCTTTGATATTCATCGTGTAATGCAGCAACAATGCTTGACTGGGAAGGTGGTAAGAAATATTAAAGGAAGTATTTATTCAGATAGCATGAATTTCAGGTTGGCACGGTGGGCGAGATTTTCCTCAGAACTAAACGTGTAGAACAGTCTAAAAGATAAAATACGAGATAAATATACTGTATTGGAGGGGTTCAACAATTCCTTCTTTCGGCGTATCGTAAATGACTAAAACAAGAGCAGATCGCGCTGATTGTCCAATCAAAATACACCTATTTAATTCCGTTCCTTCCTTTCCCAGTTTCCATTAGATACGTATGCACTTCCTTATTATGAATATTCTATACAGATTTTGATCACTTTTCTTCGTTTTAACTTACTAAGAATTCGGTTATACATTGAAAGCAAATCCCAAGCAAGCATGCGTTTCCATTTATTCGTCAATATTCTTCAGCGTATCTTTATATGTTGAAAACACTGGTGCCCCAGGATTCCGGTCCATCATGTAGCAACTCCTCAATGTAATATATCAAAACACTGGTTGTAATAATTACTGGTTTCTTTTTTCTTTTAAACATTAAGTGAACTGTTACTTAGAAAAAATATGTTGCCAGGTACGATATAATTGAAAGAGTTCTTTAACGCAGTTAGTTAAAGTATTTGTCTATTAAAACATCTACCACTTCCAACGTAAATACAAAATGCATTGGTGAAACGATTGTTGAATAAATATTACTTTCCTGGAAGAACTGAAATAAATGGCAAACATTACTCCTTTCGATGATATATAGAGCACTTCTTTAGAGCTTTCTCCGAGAGCTCCAATAAAGAGAATTTACCGATGATATATAGAGCTTTCTATAGAATATCTTATTTTAAACAGGGCATTGATTCCCTTCTTTAATAATGTAAGAATTCTTTTTAGAGCAATTTAACAATGCTATGAAATCCTCCTAGATATTTACGACCTGAATTTCAATATTTCTGCCTAAATTTTGGGAATGGATATTTATATCTATTTTTAACTTTCTACGAGGTGCCGGATAATTTTAAGACATTTAGATATTACAGTACAACAGATATGTGAGAAAATTAAATACTTCACGGTGAGCCACTTCTTTTGCCTAGGGATTTTATGAGCTATAGGCTTGAATCACGCAATGGCTTTTATCTGCATTTCTAGAATATATTAAGTGATAAAACAAATTCCGCCGAGCACAGCAAAAGGGCGTTCCTTGAAGTGCCACTTTGAGTTGATGATTTAATCCGCAAGACTGAGTCACCGAAGATTACATCAAAATTCTCACATTCCACGAACAGAAGGAAACCCACTTTACTCTCGACTCCAACGAAAAACCGTTAAGAATAACAAACCGGATGTTTTTTCTAGGGATGGTATCATGGGAGCACTAAAGTACTTGGAGCTGAGTGGTGTTATTCGAAACGTTCTTACGCCGGCTTCTTCACACGAGAGCAGAAACTCTGAAGTTTGAGGCACAAAAAATACTCTACATTCACTTGCAACACGCTCGTTTTCCCTTCACCGCTGGCCCTCATACTATTGTTTGTAGACTCGACAACTTCTAGAAACGTTACAACGAATTCACTGTTGTCTCCTTAAACACCAAGGCTAGCAAGAACCAGCGCTATAGCAAACTCATTTTAACCGTAGTCACTTAATCTCGCATGCCTATCTGCTTGCATGGAGAATTTCTTGACGGTTAAAATATTAATCTAACCAATGAAGTGTAACTACATTTCTCTTCACCTCTCTACTGCGGCAACGGGGAGAAACTGGCGCCGTCTTAACCGTTCTTCTCCCGTGAACAATTCCTCTTTATATCAGCTTCCACAGTTTTAACTTCATTCCAGAATTCTTTTTCAGTTCTACAGCTTAAATTTACAATATTATTTTATTATATATTACCCATACGCTCAGGAGGTGAAACTCAATTTTCTACCACAGCTTTTTCTTCTTTGGACTGTTTAGGCTGCATACATGATTAAACTATAGCTAATCAAAAATACTGCATAAAGAATCGAACTAGTTACGAACATAAACACAAACTTTACATTGCTTGACGGCAAGTTTATTTGATTGGTACACTTACTTTTTGTTCATATCTACACCAAGCGAACCCCACATGAAGGCCTAAGTTCATAGGTGACTGGGCCTTTGTAGAATCAGCAATAATATATATGTATTGACTTCACAAACTGGGGAGCATAGTAGCTCTAAAGGGGGTTGACTCAAAAGCTCCATGTATATCATTACATGTTCAACTTCCATTTCTATTATTATTCTAATAAAAGAATTCTGTAATATATTTCCAGCAAATCTGACCAATTACGTGTATTTTGCAAACTGAAAATAGTGCATTAATAAGGTCACCCGAAAATCATAAAGTGAACATATATGTCTTCAACACTAATAATTACCTAACTATACGTTTTCAAGACTAATAACTATATGGCAGAGCATATTTCTTATTATCAGGATAATTTATTAGAATTCAAGCTACTCCACCAGAAAAGCAGAATTGATAGTCAAACGATGGCATTTTTGATAGTTTTTACAAAATTGTACCATGTTTGATTCGCAGTACATAATAACATGATGTCAAATAATAATAAAGAAGCTAGTTTTCATTTCAAGGCATAAAATCATGAAAATTGATAGTAAAATATAGATAGCATTCGTCTTAAGATACGATGACTATTTGCTGTAGCAAGTAGCTTTGTAACACATGTTGTTTTGGTTTTGAACATCAAATCTAAGAAAGACCTCTGCAAAATAACTTCACAAGTTCACATCAAGAACGTTAAACCATCGCCTAACTAAGATCTACGCACCTTTGCAATGAGTTTAGATAATTCGTTAGAAAAATAATACAAAGAACGGAAAAAGTCACATCTAAAAGAACGAAAGAGATCTAGTTTTTCAGACGATATTCGTGAATTTCAATGATTTTATCAAACATGCCTTCAGGCAATTCTAATTATTACAAGTGATATTGGGAAACTATGCTCTGGCCATTTTTTACATAGGTCAACTTAAAAATTCTGAAAAAACAGTACCGATTGAAAAGTCAACAACAGTTGCACAGTAAGAACTGTAAACAATAAGTGTAAATATGAGCCGGTGAAAGCGCACTGCCTCAACGATGGGGGTGAGAGGTAATTTTCGTGACGACTTAGGCTATTATACCATAATACGATGCGTATAAAGGAGAATTCTATTGTAAAAGATAACAAGTTTGCTCACGTACTATATATTTTCAAAACTAGATTCTCTTAGTCTCAAATGCTTAAGTACAACTAAATGAACGCAGTATGACACCCTGGGAAGAATAGTGAGTAAGCGTACGTTTGTGAAGCAATAGTGGCAATATGTTATATTTAGCTAAATAAATATTCAGATCAATAATCATTCTTTTATCTTCACTTTAACATGAAAAACCTTCTTTCAACCAATTGTACGTTATCTTCATCAATAAGTTCCCCTTATAATGTAGCATTACCCTTTGAATAATGAAAGCTATCAGAAAATGTATTTAAACAAGACACTCAAAGCTACAGCTGCTTTATTTTCCAGTATACCTCTATGGTAATGGTACCTATCTCCATTTCTCCAAAGAGTATTAATATAAATACTTTAAATGTAAAAACCTTTAAACAGTATGCTATTAATATTATCCTTGTGTTCAACAATTTCAGTTTTCTAGCAGAAAGATAGAACATATCACAATTTGAGTTAATAATTCACTCAAAGATCCAGTCATGAAGTCTAAAATTCAAGGAAACAGCAGCATGCTAACATATTTCCCGGGAAATATGGCCACATATTTCCCGGACGGCTTTAATTATCGCCTTGATAAGTCGAGCTGAAATGGATCTCCGTCATTTGGGTCGGAACTCCAGCCAAATCCGTGTGGCTTCTAAGGTTCATAATTCGAGCTCACGCGGCAGTACAGACTGTGCAGCGGCATAACTTTAAATTAAATTTTCGGACTTGACACGCGACGAAGAACCTAGCGGAACCCAGTGGAGCTGGAAGTTGAGGGAATGACTCAAGGCCTTAAACTTTCGATAGTCCAAAGAGTTTAATATTTTCCGCTCAAAATAATGAGCCATATGGCCGATGCAGTTGCTCTTTGATCGGGAAGGTGCATACGAAAAGTGTCCTTTTGTAATTAAATTAGACATTTAGTTGACTTGAATTATTTAACTGAGGTTAATGACCTTTAAATGACCTTTTTCCAGCAAAGACGCTGACGATAATCTAATAAGTCCTCTAGTCATCCTCGAAAGTATTTAGCTTTCCCCCAAGTAAGAGCAAGAAAGAACTAAATAATATCTTAATCATATTGTTAACCTCACTCTAAACTAAGTAAAAATTATATTGAGTCTAAATTTCAACTCAACTCTCAAATTCTACTGTGGAAATTTCGAAATGCAGCGTAGTTACAGATATGTAATTATAGTTAGCTGAGTGAACATCAGAAATATTTTCCATGGCATAACAATAAGAAGGTAATGTGTTAGCTTTGAAATACATAGATGAAAAAAGGTGAATAAGCTGCTTTAATTGCTCAATCTCCATGAATGATATGTTGTTTCTCGTAAAAAGCACAAATAGTTTCAACGTTACCTAAGTCATAAGCTAAGGATATAGCAAGTCTGCAAATTCTCACAAGAGGGTAAAGAAACCCTTACTAAATGAAAGCTGACTACAGGCTCTGAGGTTTGTTTCTACACATATAAAAGACGTATGTTCATCGCAATGTCTAAGTAGAATGCGATATTTAAAATAGATCATCCGCGAGCACAGCTCCCCCCGATGAGGCGTGACTTAAGAACTTGGCTGAGAGTGCGAGTAAGAGCTATGAGTGTTTTTACCCGATGACTGATCCTGTGTACCGATAAATAGGGCCCCAGAATGTCAAATTTATTACCTGTGAGACCTTCCACTTGAAAAGCCTAATAAATATACCCTATGCAAAGGATAGAACGTTAAAGGAAGTCATAGCAAAAGAGTTTCTTGTACGTGAAATTCCTTCCAAATTTTTCAAAATTTCAAAAAAAAAAAATTTCAAAATTATTCGAGTGTATGGAGAGGGCTTTTAACATCGAGGAGTGATTAAAGGCGTTGAAATTGATTGAATTCAGCATAAACTTTAAGGATCACAAAATCCTGTGCACGTGCAGCATATGAAATGAAATAAGGGCCTAAAATATTCAGCTGTAAATTGACAAGTCGCAAGTCAACGAATAAACATCGGTAGAAAATGGTCTCTAAAAGAAATGTAGGAGATGAACGAAGGAGAAAAGCCTTGCCAGTAGCATTGGACATTACCATGTAAGGGACAAAGCCTGGATATTGCCATACTGAGAAAACCATGAAATTATCATCAAAACAACAATCACCAGGAAAAGAGTTATCTACTCAATCTGATATGTAGTTCCTGGTACAAAGCACTTGAAGTTTCAACGCTGCACATGCTCCATATTAGGGCAAAAGATCAGGTAAACGAATAGCTTTGAACTTACAACATAAAAAATCAAACGCTTTGCAAAATGTTTATTTTTTAAGACTAGAACTGCTTTACATAGTGTAATTGCCAAGTATATACATGCTTAATCCTTACTTAATAAAATCAAAAAGTATGCCGCTGGTATATTAGAATCATTCAAATATCTACGGGTATCCTTAAACCTAAAAAAATAAGCCGGGTCCAAGTGAAAGAAAGAGCTGCTGGCATGCTTCAAGTCGAATTCTTAATTTTAATTTAACGTCCTTTTTTCCATCCTTGCCTGCACAAGAGTCAAATAGCCCTTGAAGACGATTAAATTCTATGGAAATATCGGCTGCAACCAATTACCTAATCCGGTGCGAATCCCAAAAACACGCAATATTTGTCGTTTGCCAGGTAAATATCAGATCTTACACAGTTCACGAGTTCAAATATTTTTCTTGGGACACTTTTACAATTTTTTTATATTGTTTATCATAGGTTACCTCATAATTATGCATCAAATGCCATTTATGTTAAAAATTCAGAAAAAAAATAACTGCTCAAGTTAAAATAAAACCCGAATTTCGAATTTCCTTCAATTGTTCTACGAAGGCTGGAAGGTCATTCTGAGAATGAAGCGTTACTGTGACGTCATAATTCATAGATACAAAGGCAGCATCCAACTTATTGGTTTGATTCCGTTATATATGTTGCTGCTCTTATCAAATAATTCCTCTTGCATCCAGAATACCGCTCTTCCGTTTATCCGGAACATTGATGCTTTGTTTATCTCCAATCTGCCACTGCCTAATCTCCTATATTTCTGGATATATCGAGATATGGTCCCCAACCGCTGTTTCTCACCTCATGTCATTCGTGGAATATGACCCAGTTTCCAAAATCCTATTAATTCAAATAATGTTTTCCGTTTTTAATGCTGGAGCTAAAACAGTTCCTTTTTTTTCAAAACTGACTCTACATAAACTTGTGAGCTATTTTTGTTCCTTTTTTCTTCTTATTTTTATCAAATGACTCCAAACACCTCACACCTTATTTCTTTCTTTCTTTCCCATTCCTATAATTTGAGAATTTACTGAACGAGTGTTTTTTTATCCTTATATCTCCATATTTTATGATATTCTATACAAATTAATGCCCCAGTTACCTATTCACCTATCTATTGTAGAACCATGCTCGTTACTTCATATTTTTCTATCTCATAAGGATCAATCTTTACGATGACGTTTCGTAGCTAATCCAGGCCACATCTTCAGATCAAGTCAGACTTTCGGACTTGATCTGAAGTTGTGGCCTGCATTGGCTACGAAACGTCATCGTAAAGATACACCGACGCAGCTTTGCCTGAAAAACATGGAGACACCAGTACAACAGCGCTGCGAAAGCCTCAAACAGAAATCTTAAGGATAAAATTCTTGAGCTAAACTCAAAATCTAACATTCTCACTTAACGTTATCATAAGAGGTTCTTCACGTTCTATAATTTATAGCCACTAATTATAAAGACACTTCCAAAATAACATCACTCCTATAGTCATTTCAACTATGGTATTTTTTTGCAATGCATACGAGTAGCAAAACTTGGTGGCACTCGTTTGTACGGAGAATGACTTCAGGGAGAAGATAGCATACAAGAGAGGAAGAATGAAGATGTTTAGGTTTTCTCTAAAGGTCCCCACCTGAGCCCTGCGGTACCTCTGCCCGCTCTTCAACGCTTAATTCGCTCTCTGGAACCCTAAACTCTCTGCTGTGGAGTGCCATCAAGTTTCGCTATACCTATAGCTATTTAATTTTCCCACTTTAAGCAACTCAAAAGCCACTAATATAAATTTGACTGTTTCCCTTTTACTGGTCTGATGAGTCCTTCCATCTTCAAATTAACATTTATAAATCTTTGTGCATATCCTAATTAAAGCAATTAATCCTGTATCTTGGCACAATGAGAGCCTTTGTCAAGCTATACTACTATAATGCTAGTGTTAAAATGCCATAAATTCATCTCTTTTCAACGTAATGGCATTTACTGCGTTTGGTAGACAATTACAACTATAATTTAGCCCCAGGGCAGTATTTCCTTCAATTTCTTCCTCTTATAGCCTCGAGGAGTACAATCGATAATGTCGACTTACCAAATTTTTCTAGGATTCCAATCCCTTGTGTCATTCCCTTCTTTCCTCTTTCATCATGGGAGCAGGCGTAAATTTATCATTACTGAGTTACACGCATGTAACCGTTTCAAACAAAGGATGGGTCTAGCTATTTTTTATGTAAATGTTGTATTGCATAAATGAAGTAATGACATTATTACTAAATCAAATTTGAAGACGATGCTTTTTGATTCCGCAGGCATCGAAAAACGCTGCCTTTTTGCGGGTTGCATAAGGATTCTAGTTTGCACAATTAAATTTGCCAAATTAAATGGTTGTATCATTCGCAGGAATGATGAAAGATAAACGTAACTGTATATTTCAGTCGGTTGATGTTTAAGTGGTCCCTTCCGTGTCCACATAATATTATGTAACGCGTGCTGAAAAATCATATCCATCACTTGAACCTCAGATTGGCGGAGAAAAGTAAGTTCTGGGGAATGAAATATGCCACTCACATGGCATGGGCGCCTCCCTTCACTGAATACGCGAGCGATGTAACAATGACGGCGCCTATCGTCAAGCGCTCATCTGCACCCCAAAACTGCCCAGCCCATCATCCGATCCTCGACATGCCCACGTACACCGGATGCTGTGGGTATATTTTATCATCCATCACGTAACTAATAAAAGAAAATGATAACAGTTACGTGAAAAATTTAATCGCCCGCATAAAAGCCGGAAATGGGGAGAGATCGTGAATACTACGGATTTACAGGACGGACACCTCGACGGTGGCATTATTTTTTTCATGGCTTATAAAAACTTAAGAGGGGGAGTAGTCAGTGGAGAAAGCGGTAAATTCTGGGAAGGAGCGACCAAGAGCAAAGAGGACAAATGGACAAGGGGGAAAGGAGGAGGGGAAGAGAAAGGTTATGGGCGGACGAGGAGGGTAGGGTGACTGGGTAGCGAAGGGGTCCAAAAAGGATGAGCAACTTCCTCCAGCGCAGGGCACACACCGTTCCCAAGTTTCTTGAGAGACGTATGAGGAGGAGGTTTGGCAGGGGGTGGGAGGAGAGAATACGAACAGCGGAGTTTAAAGGGCTCTACTCCTGTGGGGAAGGAGGAGACGGCCGAGAGCTCCGTAATTAATGTGAGAAAGTGCGCATAAAGTCAGGTGTCGTTGGGGCGAGAAGGGGCAGAGACGGTTGCACGCGCTAAAAAGGCCCACCGGGGGAGGGGGGCGGAGGACGGGGGCGTAGAGGGGCCGCCGAGAGGAGAGATATAAGGAGGCAGACGCTGAGTAATCTTGGAGGAGGGGCCGAGGAACGGGAAATGTCTGCGTGCTTTCGCGTGAGTTTGCCATGTGAGTGCGTTTGTATTCGCGTCTTCGTGAGTGACTGCGAAAGTGCGTGTCGTTTTTATTTTCCTCATCTCCTTCTTCTGGCCCTTTGTACCCTCCGGGACATGCTTCATGAGCACCAACAAGAAGGAAGGACTGTTCAACGCTCGTTCTCCCAGACCAGTCGTCAAAAGTTAAACCCTTCCCTGCATTTTTTCAAGAGATAATTTCCAAGTTGGCTGAATTTTTATTTTACAAGAAATGACGCTCTTTGAATGAGAGTTCGGGCTTGAGTAAAAGATCCCTTTCCCCGAAAGAACTATCAAGTTAGCGCTACATCGGTGTTGTCCTTCTGCATATATTTTCCAACATTTGTGTTGACAGAATAATTCCTCTTATAATATTGTTTGGGGAAATAGGGTCTTTTCTCGGTATATTCAGCTCATGAAGACCGTCTTGAGGATGTCTTTCTTCACGCTCTGTCTTCTGGAATGGGTGTCAAAATCTTCAGGATGACCGATAAGAAGGAAGGACTGTTTACCACCCGTCCTAAAGTCCACCTGCTAAAAGTAACATTCCTTCCATCTTTAATACAAGAGATAATTTTCTTAGATGGCTGAATGATTTTCTGTCATGGTATTCCTTTAGTAATGTGGGAATTTCCCCCAGAAAGCTTCTTATCTTCTCTTCTTAAAAAGAAGTGCAGGTCTTCATTACTTTGAAGATACCATCCCTCTTTATCAATTCTTTTATACATTCTCTTTCACCATTCATTGAACAAATATCACATAAAATGACATTTTGTAATAATAGTCCATTGCCTCAGTAAATATAGCTCTTGGTGATTGCCTTTCCTCTTGATTTTCTGGCATGGGTGCGAATAGCTTCAAGAGTCCGGCAAGGAGGGGTAGTTTACATCTCGTTGCTTAGCCCTCCCGTCAAAAGTGTCAAACTTCGCTGCATTCATCCAAGTTCCACCGATGGTTGGGTGAATGTCTTGTTTCTTTAATTCATGAAAAGTTTATGTAACATTGTGGGTCAGCGTTTACCCCAAGAAACCCATAAACGTCTCAAGACATAATCTCTACCGCTTTGATGGCATTAACCCTTCTTTAGCAACCCCGCTTCTCAGCTTTTCTATTCAATCGTATGATAAATTTCTCATCTTTCTAATTTTTATGCATGGGGTTTCTCTTCCTACGCACGGAAAACGTAAGTATTACTACGCAGAAGAATCTTGCACCTTTTTAAAGGATTTGCACCGTTTTAATAGCTTTTTAGGGATTTTAATATTTCTTCCATGCATGGGATACGTTGGCTACCTGCTTCATGGATATTCATTCCTTTTTTCATTTTCAAAAACGAAGCCCTGAAGACTTTCACCGCCCACTAATTTGAAGAGTATTGTAGTTAAATGAAGGCACAAGTGTTATGAGAATACGAAATGTTATTTTATCCATTGTTATGGACCCAAGCACCCGTAGAAAGTATAACAAATAATCTGAGTTAACCAGTTTTATAAAAAGGAATCGCTTTTTGATAGTGTATGTATATATTTTTTCTTTGTAATTTACAAAAATATTTTTAAATAATGTTCGGGAGTCCTGCAGTAGCGATGGGCATAAAATATCGGTATTCGGTTGTACCGATTAGTATTTTTTAAATCCGGTAGTACCTACCGACCAGTAGTGAAAATCGATACTACGGACGGTACCGGTACTTAAAATGCCGGTATTTAGACAGCGCTGCCATCTTGCGTCAACTAACGTAAATAACTATGAAAGTGTACTAACTAAACTAAATTTTAAAACGTTTCCGTAATATTTCTGTTTTTTTATTTACATGACCGTGAAGTTGAGATATATTTGTTATCATTATTGATATAATAGGTAAGGAAAAATTTTGGACGCATGCCGAACACCAGATAATCGATGATTTTGAACCGTATAAATACAAATATATATTCCTTTAGGTTAAACGTTATTGCGGCATTATAACAGAAGTATTTACTGAATAGCCGATGTATATTCTTGATGAATGTTGGGGGTTTTTCGGGTTTCCGACCGTTTCGATGAACAAGTCGTCATCGAAACGTCGGCAGAAATAGGGCGATTGATCCGGTCGGAAACCAGAACAACCCCCAAGATCGCTATACGCCGGGAAAGCTTTTCATTCCCGATGAATGTTCAGGATGGAAATTTCTGTGTATCTTTTTGGACTGATATTCCAATTGGCCAAAATACCGGAAAATTAGGGTGAAGCGTATGTTAATTTGTAATAAATTAAAATATTTAATTAATCACGTAATATCGGTTTGCCGATATGTTTTCGTCGGTACTACCGGACGAGTAGTATTATTGCTTTTTAATACTCATGAAAAAATACCGGTACTTTTTTGAGTACCGCCCATCCCTATTCTGCAGCGAATATGAATATGGAAAATGATGCGACTGTCCTTATAAATTCGCTCGATCATCCGTCTACCAGTGTAGGCACATATTTTTGCATGTCATTTGAACAAACAACAAACAAACATAATTAGCAATTGATAATCATAAATCAAATACATATCCCGATGTTGTGGGCGTGTGAGAAAGTGTATGATCTTGCTAGACCGCATAAAAATGCAAGAATTTGCGCATTTCAGTGGGCACAAAAAAGCTCAAGAACGTGCGCATTCGTTGAAGGTTGAGTACGTACCCAGAAATGTCTCTGCGTTCATTCAGGAAAGAGAGATGGAGACAGAAAGATATGGTGGGAGACTGTTCGAGTTTCCACGGGAGCAATGCCGCCGGGATCGGTACGTGGCGGTTTTCATCCGTGGAAACAAAGCGACTGAGAATGAGGAGAAGAAGGGAGTGTGACTGAGGCATTGAGGGGAGGGAAGGAAATATAACCCCCTCCCCGCAGAATCTCCAAACCCCTCCTCCCTCAAACGATCCTCTCTGCAGAAGAAGAAGAGGTTGGTAAGGGGATTGTAGGGAATGGAAGGAGGGGTGGTGGGAGTGTCCTCTTTGGAACCGCGTCGGGAGGCAACTACGGCGAGACGGGACCCGACAGTCGGTTACTTTAGCGAGGAAAAGAGAGCGCGAGATATGCACGGCTGTGATGTATAGCCGAGAAGGGAAGAAGAGAAATAAGAAGGCTCTGGGGAGACTGATGTCTTCGGAGAGAAATGGTGGGGGAGTTGTCGGCGCAGACTTAAAGAAGAGGGTGTGGTTTGGGTGTCGGGAGCAGGAGGGAGGAATTAGGGCATGGGGAGAGAGAACTAGAGGGGCGAGGGGGAAATATAGAGTGGGGTTCGGACGAGCAGATGGTGGGGGGAGATGGGTGAGGGACGGGGAAGAAGAAAAGGGTGAAAAGGCGCGGTTTTGCTAGCAATAGGTTTGAGTGAAGCCTTGAGGAGTGAGCGAGTGATTAAATTAAATTGGCAAGAACTTGTTAGAAGTGACAAGGGAACGTTGTTAAAACGCCTTGGAGCGGGTGGGCCGCACGGGTAGGGTAAGGTAGGGTAGGGTTATCGGCGAGACTAAAAAGGGTTGAAAGGGATGGGATGTCTGACTGAGTATAGGTGTTGGGTTGGGGGAGGGTGATGGAGGGTGACTCACGAGTAATCATTGGGGAGGGGAGGGGGTTAAAGAAAGAGGGAGGGAGAGTAGGTGAAAGGAGATTATTGGTTAAGGGTTTCTGAGACGAACACAGGCGAGGCGAAATGTCTCCTGGCCCCCTATTCACAACCACCCCCTGACTGACTCACCACATACCCCATCTCTCGCCCTTTCCAGAACTCTCGTCGTGTCGGTGGGAAAATATTGGGATTGAAATTTATGGAGATAGAGGTGAAAATGTCATTTAAGCAGATTGGGATAATTTGGAGCGTTAATTATTGAAGATGGAAGGAGGAGGAGGGGGTTTGGTATTGCACCTCTATTTGCACCCCTTGTAAGTGCTAAGTGCGGGGGGTTTCAGGGGTAGGGGAAGGAAAAGTCACTTGCAAAGTCGCGCGAGGCAAATTGGGGCGAGGATTGAAAAGTCTAGAGAGAACATTCGGAGAAACTAACTTCCCCGTGGTCGCGGTCCTGAGAGTGATGACTCGTGAGCCTTCAATACCTCTGCCTCTTTCACTATAATGCTTTTAAGTTTGAAAACTAAAATTCACGCAAGGTATTCAAAATGGCAAGTAAATTAATACAAACTCTTTAAAATATTCTGTATTTCCTATCAGGAAATGCGAGATGCTTAAAATACAGAAATTCAATGAAATTAATTTTGTTTTTTTAACTATAATTTAAATTAAAAATAGAAAAACATAGCTAAGAATACAAAATCCAAGCAATTAAGGATAGGAAATATGAAACAATTTACTGTGGACATTTGCAAATATATATTCTAGTCATTCACGTGCAAGAATTAAAAATACTATGATCTGAGGAAATTTTCCATAAAATATTTTCTTACTTGACCGGGATTTGAACCCGGATCCCCCGATTGCTCGTCAAATAAGTTAACCAATAACATAAACTCAACCTAATTCAAAGCGAATTTCATAGCTAGCATGTGACAAGGATAAAATATTTAATGATTAACTTATTCCAAGTGTAACACGTCACGGGATATTCCGGTTCCAATTCCAGTTAAATCAAATGTTATTCTTTCAAGGCAAATATATTCACATCATGTTTGTAAAACAAATGCCCGAATTATCAACATTTTGAAAGTGACTTGTTTGCTCAATTCTCCTATCCAAATGCCTATCTGTCACCACAAGTCAAATTCGGTCAAAATATATTACATAGCTCAACTTGCAAAATTATAGCGTCTCTTTTCACGGAGGCCAAACTCGTGATTAGGAAAGGACTAGCAAATTCAGTCATCCAAATGTTTTAGTGATGCAAAAGTATTAGTGGAAGGGACAAGACAAATTATAGTCCTTCCTTATAATACGAACTATGAATGGGTTTTACCCCTTATTTTTCTCGAATTATACTTCATCAGCCATAAGGATTTCCTCTAAACTCGTTCCCTTCGCCTGACATTTAATTTTATTCCCATTGGGTGCAATTCCTTCGACTACAGTACGACTGCTTGCGCCATTCAGACCAATTACGACTTAATCTATTCATGATAATTTACTCTTTCCCAGAATTCCGCATTTAACGCCAAGCAATTCAATCACAGGAAAAGGCAATTTAACTCAGAAATTACCACGAAGTTTCTAAAGGTAAAAAAATATCCAGGACAATCAAGATCAAGTCTTGTCGATCATTCTTAGCAATAGAAAGAGCAAACGCTATGCATACGCGTCTATTACAATCTACTTCATTCTGAGAAATCCTCAATAGGTAATTTTTCTATTCTAAAGAAGAGAGAGCAACAAAATTTCAAGATCTTACAAAGAATTGACAGCAGTTCCACCTGAGGTTTATGAGCTCTGAATTGTTCCACCTATCACCAAGAGATAGATGCCTTGCTGAACATAATTTTGATACAGAAGAGAATGCCCTCTCACTATAATTATAGTTTTCCTTAAATAAGGTCTTTGAAAAATAGGGGAAAACAAAGTATGCAATGGAATTCGAAACATAATTAAGCGGAGTAAAACTTCCCGTTTAATAATAAAAAAACGTAAAAAGCAGATAAGAACGGTTTCCAAGGAGAAATGTATAGCCTTATAATATCATGGAAGCTGTTTAAGTTCAACTCTAAGGTCAGAGTGCTTATAGGTCAAAGGTCTCTTCGAAAATTTCCATGAATCTATTACATCACTAAGAGAGAAAATGAGTGTATTTTTCCAAGCTTGAGAGTTCTTAAGGGATAAAATATTTTTCCATTTCTCACTTCTTGAATCCAGCGCATCCTCGGAGATTCATAAATGTAAAATTAAAATATCCTTCGTAGTCAATGGAAAGGAATTTAATTTTAATAGTGTGCGTACTCTCTTTATCACCACTGTAATGACACTGCTCGCGAGGAAGAAAATAGCGCTTAAATACGTTGTGTGGCAGTTGAAAAACCTGACGCTTGACGTATTACACCTTTTCCAATTGGTTACTTTTCCAAGCGCTCAATTGTGGACTCAAAAACGCTCATCAAGTAAGACGAGAGATGGGAAAATTAAATATATCAGTAAACGATGTAGAATAGAATCGCAGTAACCTGAGCATAGGTTTGATAGCGAAGGGAATGTTTTAATGTTAAACATTGAGAGTTTAAAATGGATAGAGTGAGACTTCATATCACGTAATATTTAATGAATTTGGAGTAATTATAAAGAAAATATCTCATCCCATCTTTCTAAGTAAAAATAGCAGATACTCACCGCATTACTTTTCGAGATATTTCCCAAATAGGTAAGTGGCGAAGATGATTCGATGGGATAAGGTACCGCGTCGCGCTCCGGATACCTATAATAAAAATAATGAGGTAGTTATGAGCCAAAGGTGGTGTCAAACATTAAAAGGCGTGTAGTTCGTATGTTTTCACAATTATTTTTTTATTCAAAAATTCATTACCTACACACCTTATTAATTTTTCTAAAATCAAACACAAATCTTAAATTTTAAAGCTATTTTCAGCTTACAGTGTTAAAAAACTAAGTCAGGTGGATTAAAAATGTTAATTTTGCCAATCAAGAGATCTTCTGTAAAATCTATCATATATTTTGCCACATAAGTATTACAATATTTACTTCATGTTTATTAAAACAGCCATAGTTTCAAAATAAAATTTTAATTTTGTTTATATTATGAATAGGGAAAAATCTCGCTAAAATTGAATGAAGAATATGAAGTTTCAACAGATGCAAACAAAAGCCAGGAAATATATGTATATAAAAAATACTCCATTTTTCCTTCCAGGAGAGGAAGGAAAAAACGTTTATGCTTAAATGGTATATGGTGATAATATTCAGCACTTCATACCTGAGTCAATGATTCTGTTGTTTTAATGATTGAAATTAAAAGTAATATCACGAATTACTTTTTAATCTATCTATTACTAGTTAATATCTACATATTTCTCTATTGATGATTGCTGGTATTAATCATATCCCTCGACGAAATATGTTGGCGTAATTATTTATTACTTTTATTCATAATACGTACGTTATGCGATTTAATTTCCAAAGGGACATTCAATTTGGAACCACTAATCAGAATTCTGTACTAATATGAAGGGCTTCCTGATATGCATCCTTGTGTAGCTAGCTGTAAATAGTTATTTCTCCTCATGAAATACCTACTTCGATCTCTTCGCTGCGTGTGCCATTATTCTCCTAATAAAACTACAGTTTAGAAATAATATTAGCTAGATTTTATATTATTGGTGATCTAACTTCCCAAGAATAAAAATATATTGAGTTCACTTTATTTATTCATCCTTTCATCATTATTTCCACTAGCTCCCCAAAATAATATTTATATTGAATTTTCTTCCAAGTTCATCTAAACGTTTTCCATGAAGTCTAGCATTTTAGCCAGTTTTAGTTTCTTTTTTAACGAAATAAATGAAGTAATATTCAGGTACTTGACGAAGTTTAAAATTTTAAAACAGGCTATGGAAATGTAATTCTATAGAGTTCATAAGTCAAAACATAATATTGAAGATGAATATTTGAAATTATATAGTGTATTGATTGTAAGTTCTTACGCTCCATCAAATAAATAATAAAAGAAAAATACCATAAACTCACATCGTAATTTATTAAGCTCAAAGGACTATAGTGACACCAGTCCTTTCATTTACTTATTATCTTATATGTAAAATTATTTTAAATAAGAAAATATAGAAAATTTAGTTACATTTGTGGAAAACGTTTCAACAGAATGAGTATCTGCCAAACGTTTCCCACTGCCTCGAAGACAGTAAAAACGTTTTTTTTGGGTCTCCATCAATGAGGGGTTTAAAATGCGTCCGTTGAACATTCATTGACGCCTTTCTCTGAAAATTATTTTGCGCTAGAAAAGTGGAAAGTCAATATCGAGAGCACCAAGAATATTCACTACGGTAGCTTTCACGGCATCCTCTGTGGAGGACAACAACAATGTGAGATATTTACAACAAAAGTACAAAAATCACTTGCCTACATTACGATTCTGAGATAGGGACCTGAGCTGGGATCTAAAGCGCTTTACGAAAATTCCAGATACCACGATTTTAGACTAACCTTATAAAGAAGATGATGATATACGCGTGAATATCTAGCTGTTCAAAAAGCAACGCTTTTAGGCAAAGTTTTTAATAACGCTATGCAATTTAGTATTCCAAATTAAAAAAGTTCTTTATGAAGAATTGATTTGTTTTAAATGGAATAATACTAAAGTACGACACTTAGGTAAAGAAAACACATTAACGACCCTTACAAAATGGATTGGGCACGTCCAGTCCTTCGGCATCACTGCGACGGTGTCAAGATTCAAGCATGGGCACGGTGAAACTACTTTATAAAACTCTCTCAAACTAAAAAAAAACTCATACTACAGTCATAAAGGTCAAGGTTGCGAGAAGTATACTATTTTTTTGAAGTCTGAGTTGCTTGCCAATTCAAGACTGATATCACGAAAAAATACACTTAGCTACACAAAACCCTTATTTTAATAAGTTTTAGCTTGAGCGTACAAATGTATCCCTCTTCTTTTTGGGCCACAATAATGTTAATTAGATCTTACTACTTAGCGGCGAGATATTGTATTAGTTAGATTGATAAAAAATTCTTATATTAAGTCCATGATCACAGTCAAGACATATGGAACCATGAACGACGTGAGATCGTAGGCATGAAATTTAATAGCTAGATAAATCGAGAATTTAGGGCGTAACTTAGTGAACATTTATTGTATTCGGATTTCATAAAATTTATGCCACTAGTAAAAGTAATACATATTGATAATGTTACAAATTATCGATATTATGATCGAATAATTGAGGGTCTGAGAGCCAAAGTAAGACAAATGGCATTAACATGAAAAACGATATGAGTACATATTTTCTAAGTTGGTACCGTCGGGTACCGTCAGGTTGCTACAGGAAAAAGAATAACTGTGTCCAAAAGTATGGTGCTACGATCTAGCCGCCGAACACTTTAGCTAATTTTTTTGTCATTTCTTACCGGGGTAAAGTGATACAGGTGACACTGGACGATGTTTGTCACTTTTATTACTTTGACTCTCAGGCCCTCAACTTGTGTGAGAAAAAAAAAATATTGTAATATAATTGATTAATATTTCTCGACTCTAAAAGTCAGCAAGGAAAAATAAGTACGATTGCTCCTATTAACGCAGTAACACAATTATAAGAAATATAATCTTGAATCGTTACATTGAAAAGCATTTATTTTAGCAAGGAACACTATCTTTATGCAAACGTGAGAGTCCTAAAACAAGCAAGAAAATCAGTAGGGTAACTTTCAATGTCAAAAATTTAGCTATTTTGGAAACTTTTGTATTCCGTACGTAAAAAAAAATCAAGCATGACAAGATATGAGTTCACTGACTTAACTCCTTTCATTAAAAGCCTCTTACGCTACCAATTAGCCAGATAATTAGGTGTGGTTTAAACTGGCTAATGTCTTGAAACTTCATTTGGTATGACTGGAAACCTTAGATAAGAAAACCTTAGATACGCTGAACTCAATCTGCAAAGAATAGGAACGTCGAATGTTTAAAACAATACCTATACAATTTCATCCCAAGCAGAAAAATACTAAAACGTAAATGGTTGGGTTAAAATATTGGTGAATTTCATATACATCTAGCAATTACTGCACCATTAAATTTCCCAGAGCCAATTTCCTGGGTCTTTAACCATACCAATGAGTTTGTATGCGGTGTGTATAAACTGGAGCACTGCGAATATGTTCCAATGTTTCACGAATTCAAGATTTCCCTAACAGCGACAGTTCAAAATGAGAGGCCCCTTTCAGACTTGGGTTTTGTTTTCCAAAAGCGTTGACTTCCCCAGACTGCGTTCAAGGATCATAGAAGCCTAAAAATATTTTTCAAAAGCACTCTCTAACGCTATCTTATTATACGCCATCCACGTTCTGCCTTTCTGAAACGGTATCGCAAAGCACAGCGGGTGGCGTGGAACGCGTCGTAGGCTGACCTCTGGCGGAGAAAATATTTGCAGACGGAGTATAATGCACTGTCGCAGACTGTAGTGCCACTTGTGGGAAGCGGGCGAAAGTGGAGATTGTTCGAGACGTTTGGGGTATATGGGCAATTAAGGTAAGGGTAGGCGGAGAGGCAGCGTTTGAGATATATCCGGTGTCGGATAGAGCCAACTCTGGACGAAAGGTGACAGCAAGGTGAGAGTGGTACTCAAAATACCTCATTAGTGGCACTAGATTGTAGTCCATTTTTTGTAGTAGATCGGGTGCCACGTGTAATATTAAATATGATAGGTATGACACTCCAGGAAATTTTGACCGGACCCATGTCTTGACCTCCGGTCCCCCGAATGTGTCACTATACCAATCTAATTTTCCAAACCACTTCGCAAATTACCAGAGGAGTAAGATCACCCGCACCGTGATCGAAACAGGGACCTTACTTATGGACTAGTACAACTAGCAAAAATGTACGTCTTTCATTTTTACCTGTGAAATTATCCTATGCTAGCTGCAATACAGGGGATAAGGTAAAGAATTCCTGAGAGAAATTATTTATCTAAAAGAATACTAATTTTTGCAACTCTATAACTAATAGCTAAAAAAAACCGAGATTGTTCACTTGATCTTTCAAAAATGCTCTAGAATTCTTCATAATAAGGAATAAGAAAAATTAAATTAAAAAGAGGTCCTTTCATAAGCAAAACATACTCTTCGCTTTTTTTTCGATTAATATAATTAACTAGTTTAACAATTCTTTTGATAGGATATCGTACCAAAATATCGCACCAATTGTCGCACCAAATGAATTCATGTTATTATATCCCACTTAAATGCTTAGTTCTAAGACACGTCCAGCGGGAAGTTTCCCTTAGGTATACAGTAAGTAGTAAATTACCCCATGAAGTAATATCTATATAAATACCTATATAAATATCTATTTGGGTTTGTAGGAAATTTAAGTGCAATAAAGATTTAAATTTTGCAGAGAAATCCAAATGGAGCTTCGTCATTGAGCTAAGTAGCTCACACTAGAAAACATTAACGAATACATGGCTATACTAAAATATATCAGGTGGAGAGCGTGGCTTCTCCGAATAAAATATGAATAAACACTAAGCGCATTTCGCATTTAAGTGTCCATTCTAAAGAGTGCCAGTCTGTTAACCACGGAAGCAGGCTTTCCGCCCTTGCGAATGGACGACTGAGCTGTGTCGCGTCCGCAAGTAATCTTGATGCCTTGATCCGATTAATGAAAATCGGTTGATGCGTCCTTAAATTTCGTGCTTCGGAATCTAGCAGCATGTGTATAAGAGCCTCGAGATATAACTCAAAAGCATCAAGCAATACGAAAGAGGAAATCACTTTAAACCAAGTTGTATGTACGTAAAAAAACGGACCAAATCCATGTGCTTCAAGGGACGTCTCTCGCTCGAAAATAAAATCAAAAGTGGAGGATTTATCTCAAACGAAAACTTATATCTGGGATGAAATGCGTTTCAGACTAGGTCTCAACATAATGACTACGATCGTGGGGACATAAATTCCGAAAGTAGGTTTTATTAAGAAATTACTATAGCCTGCTTTGCCCTCCTACTTCAATCTAAGGGTGGGTGAATTGCAAGAATCTATAGCACCATTATTTTAATGCACATGTTCTCTCCAAAATCAAAAGGATGAACCTAAATTTAGTTGAAGAGTTGAAGCAACAACCACGAGGTCATTTAAACCCTGTCGTTATGAATTCCATGAATTACCGTGGGTTAGGTTTTGGATTATTTTATTAATACCAATTATTTGCTGATGACTTAAAAATATATAAAGCTGTTTCAAATATAAATGATATTTATTCTATTCATAAGAACTTGTCACGGCTAAATGATTGGAGTTTAAGTAATGGATTTCCGATCAATTTGGGGAAAACAAATTCATTTACTGTAACTCGATTTAATCATTGCAATATAATTATACTATTGATAATACGACTATACCAAGACTGAAAATTGTGAAAGGCTTGAGTGTAATCTATAATGGGGCTTTACCTTTTGTCCCGCATTACAATTTCATCTACAGAAACAGAAAATGAATTTTCTGAAAGTATTGATGTATTTTATGGGTCCTAATTAGAAATAAAGAGAATTCGGGAAGACGATTGGTAGCAAAAGTTATGATATTCCGACTAACTTAATTATTTTAGTATAAATGTCCTTCCGACCAGATTATTTTAGTGCTAACTTTGAGGTAAATACCCTGATCTATTTTTATATCTTTATTGCATAGTTTTTATATTTTTTATAGTTTTTATATTGCTTTTATTTTGTATCTTAATATATTGCATTTTTTTATTTCTTTTATTTTGCATTGTTCACTGTGTATTTGGAATCTTTGTATTTTTTCTATTGGCGTATGTTTTTATCATATTTAGTTACAGAATGAATGAATAAATAAATAAATATTTTGAATCAGCACCTGAATCAGAGTGGAGCCTAGCTTGTCGCATTAATGAGAAAACAGTTTTCTAAACAACTATGAAAAACTCAGTTTATTTTGCTAAAATTTCATACCAGAATGAGGAGAGGGTAGCTCAAGAAACCTTAGTGAACTTATTATATTTACACTTTATTCGTTTAACTGAGCAAGCACGTTCACTCAGGATTTCATCTTTGGAGAATAGCTAATCAAAACGTACATTTGTAAAGGCAATACACCTAATTCCTCACACGTAATTCATCATCAGAATATTTGATAATCTGCTCAAATATACTATACTGTTTTACGATGGAATAAGAAAAGAACTCATAAATATTGATTGAAAGAAAATAATTAGGTTTTCCGGCAAAAATAAATATTACGACACAGCGGTTTCAAAGTTAATACTCAATTCTGGACCATAGATATATATGGATACTGATGACCACAAAAATTTGTATGCATGTTATTTGTATTGATTTGGAGGTAAAACTAGATACTACTAGAAGTCAAAATTCCATAGTCATTTGATTAAGATTCTTTGAGATGCAGTATTTTTGCTAAATGTGAATCGTCTTTTAATAGATAACTATGAAATCAATTTTGAGAATTAAGTTTGACAAAATAGTGAAAATATTCATTAAGCTTAATGGAAACTCACTGAGAATAAGTTAAATAAACTATAAAGGGATGAAATTTCCTTATTCATCGCGGAACTGAAAATGAGACTAAAACAGTGATACACTGAACATAACAACTAGGAGCATGAAGGAGATTTACTCCAGCTGTAAGAGCAAATGCGGAAAGAATTATTATAAGAGGACACAAAACAAGATAAGAGTGCAATGTGGCTTCGGGAAGGATGGTGGTACAAAATGAAGTAGGGCTTAGTCTCAACATAAAGTCGGCTTGGACATAAGCACGGATTACTAGAGAAGGATTTTTAACATTGGCGTTGAGCTTTATTTTACTGCAGACAGAGAAATTTGAAAATGAAATTTTAAAAGATTCTGCAGAATTTTGATTTCCTCGACTCATTACGGAGAATTAGTTTCCGTTCTGAATATAGCATGATGCATTCGAGATACGAAACGCAAGTCACGTTTCACGGGAGATATATTTCTATGTCGAGCGAAGAAAAAATGTTTTATCCACTGTTCAGCATTAATATCAATTTACAATGGGTGCTAAACTCATCTATGAGCAAAGTCGCATAACAGAAGGCAAGTTCAATGGGTCAGCATGTGAAAGTAAAATATATATTGACACGGATGTGTGCCAACTCCTATAAAAACGCCACTGGGAATAATTTTAATAATATAGTAATTCAAAGCATCGAAAACCCCACAACATTCAGGAGAAAACTGTAAGTATTATTCTAAAAGCAGGATTTATTCATTAACAAGATTTAGGTTTAAAAAGCTCAATAAATCTGACTTTAGCCAGCCTGATAAATAGCCCTTGAGGCAACAATGTATGCAATTTTGCTACATAAGAGAAACAAAAGTTGAACTCCAACTCACGGAAATAAATTATATAGATAGTTAATAATTTTCATTACTGTGAGTTACGATTCTCTGACGGTTTGAGAGTGGGAAGACAACTTGAGATAAAACATGTTGCATACATCAGCGTTTCATATATGCCAATGGTTTTAGTTTACTAAATCTGAGATTTTAAATAACAACTTATTTTGCACAATTCACTGGTTAAAATGGTAAGCAATCAACTTTTAGAAAGCTTTCCAACAAATCATATTTAGAAATTGATCTAAGGGCAGCACAAGTTTGAAGTGAACTTAGAACTTCAGGAGCCTAGTAAAGGCAGTAACCTCAACGAGCTATTTCTTTAATTTATGACAGCACACAGATTTATTGCGAAGGAATTCCTGATTATACCACTATTTTTATATTCTTCACTTATGAGGCGCTTTAAAACCTGACATATAAAATAAGCTATACATCGCCAGGCAATGCATTTTGAAAATAAATTTGTAACCGTTAAAAACTTTTTATTCTCGCAAAAAAATGTGTTGCATCGACTATTCTTCACAAGTTATGCAATCTTTTTTCACGGATTACCCGAAAGGCTGCGAGTAACTTGCCAACCGAAGCGTCTAGTTAATAACTCCGCCACATTTCTTATTCATAGTTTTCTTTAGTAGCACAGCGTCCTAAAAAATTAATAGAGATGACGTAACATTCATCAATGTCATGAAGATCGAGCGCAGATTTTAGGTCACCAGCTGAGGCTGCAGATGGCTGAAAAAGATGCAGTAAGAACTTTTCCCTTTGATTAAAGTTTGAACCGTAACTGAGAACTTTGAAATGAAACTTGAGAGTATCAAATATAGCGATAATATCAGAGAAGATGGGTATATGCATGAGTTTAATGACAGGACACCTTAATACGTTCTGTAAGCATCATTTCACCCACCAATGTGATCGTAAAATCTCCCATCATATTCTATATTTAAATATTTATGAAGTAGTCACGAGCACGGATGCGAAGTTATACACCGAAGACAGTAAAATTCGCCATGAAAAAATCAATTGAGTCGACCGGGATTCGAACCCAGATCTCCCAATTGGCGTTCAGGTGTTTTAGCCAGTTACACCACCAAGCGAACTTGTTCGTTTAAACCCCACACTGAAATTCACCTTGAATTAAGATGGCTTGGTGATGTAACTGGCTAACACACCTAGCCTGCAATTGGGAGATCCGGGTTCGAATCCCGGTCAAGTCAAATGATTTTTTTCATGGCGAATTTCACCGTCTTTTGTTAAAAAATTATATTTTATTTACATTCAAGACACTTCTAGAATATCGCATTCTCTCCCCTAAACGTTCGTCAAATCCAACGTTTTCACTATTGCTTACTCAATTAAGCTTGAATTCAGGTGGGTTTGAAATGAGAATGATTACGAATGAAATAAATGCTATTTATTTTTTCACGTTCATTCCGGAAAAATCTTTTATAAAGTGATGATTCATTTTTATCATTCATTCATTCCAATTCATTCAATAACTTATTGACGGTAAAATAAAGTCACCAACTATAATTCATCTTCATTAACCAAGAAATAAATGACTTGCATTGAATACGTAAATTAGCCACGGATAAAAATTCACCCACGCCGCCAAATGGACTACAGTGAGCCAATGCGCCTTTGTCTAGAGAGCCAATGCGCTTTCCACTATGCTTTCAAGACTTACTTTAATTCACTATCTCCTAGGAGGCAATTTTGTAGAATTCAAGGAAGGTAGATGCTGAAGTACGTAGTTTCGCGAGGATGAAAATATCCATAAGCAGCTATTGAAATCCAAATCCTTTAACACAAAAAATCGCGCAGGAATTGGATCCTCGACCTGGACAATACTCAATTATAATTACATCCGTACATATTATGCATAAACGTAAACTGCATCTTTATGTGTTTCTTATGATTTCCATTACGCCATCATAGAAAACACTCAATTTTTACATAACTCAAGGGAAAGAGAGTTCCAAAAAAGAGAGACTCACGCACCTTCTCAATATATTGTAAGTATTATCTTCTCAATATATATTAAAATATTTAACATAACAGAAACGCCTGGCATAATTAATTTTCAACTTTCACTTACTCTCAATTAATTTTCATACTTACTACGAAGCATATTGGCACCAAGGAGGAGTTAGATACATTTTTTTACCACTTTCTTCGTAAAAAGTGGTTCTTCAGACGGCATTTTCACATGCACCGACCAAAATTTGAAAATAAAACAAACGGCCGGACAATCCCAAAATTATTTTGGCGCCGGAGAAGTGCGACGAATTATTCTCCGAGAAAAAAGCGAGTTTTTTCTCTCCCACATCAATAGGACTTCATTGGAAAGCAATTCCTACCAACCACGGTTGGACGGTACAAGACAGACTGCATTTTAAATACAAAGGTATTCAAATTTTTCCCCACCATAGTCGTCCTCTCTTTTCCTCGTGTGGCCGCACAGTCGGTTTTTTTGATAAGGCTAACCTGTGCGGGAAGGCGAAAGACCAGAGCGAAAAAAAATTTAATAAATAAAACTTTGCTCGGCCTTCTCGCTTCTGAGGGGTTTCTAGAGCTCACCATGGGAGAGGCAGAATCAGGAGGCCATTAATTTCACCGTGCTCGATAAAATGGCCGGAGGATGAATGGACAGCAACCGGTATACGTCGCTTCCACCGCGGGGGGGTGGCTGGCATGGGCCACAGACGACGCATCGGAAAATGACCACGGAAGGGACGGGAGATAAAAGATAAAAATTGGTGTTCCTTTTAAGCTCTGCATTCCAGATTTACGCCATTTTTTAACCGCAATTTAGTTTATTAAGTATTTGTTCGACGGTACTCCCTTCACCATTTTATTGTCTTGCTATGATGGTGGTCAAAAAATACCCGTAGAGGCATTTTTCTAGTCCTCTTTCAAATGCCAATCTTATGCGCAGCACGCACCTAGAGAAAAAAAAGAAAAAGGTTATCAAGGAAGAAGAAAGGAAAGCTTTGCACAGTTAATCCTGCAGATTTTAGCTCTTAAAATTCCTACCATTAATTTAAGAGTTGCGCTTTCAATTACGAACGGATTTCATTTGCTCTAAAAGCTATGTACTAAAATGGGTTAACAAAAACCACACCAAAATATTATTTCCGAAGGCTCATATCCACATTTTAGGTAAATGCTAAGGAAAATTGAAATCTCATAAGCTCCAAAAAACCATTTCTGCCGAAGTATATTGCATAAACAATACCTATATCTCCATATTTGAAGTCAATACAGAAATTAATCACGTTTTGAGGTATTTATGACGGATTATCTTATATTCAGTACCTCCAGAGTTATTTTTAGCAATTCTAAGTGACAATAACTTCATAATATAGCCTTCACCTTCTAGGAAAGGCTAATAAAAGTAATTCCTCACCATAATGATGATAGGAACGAGGGCTTGTCTCGAGTGTCTCATTTAGATTAATTTCCTGCATCATTTGTTTTTTATGGT
This sequence comes from Pyrrhosoma nymphula, assembly GCA_963573305.1. NCBI lineage: Eukaryota > Metazoa > Arthropoda > Insecta > Odonata > Coenagrionidae > Pyrrhosoma > Pyrrhosoma nymphula. The sequence continues at coordinate 32,796,604 of OY754336.1, forward strand.
ACAAAATAGTTTTATTTAGCAATAAAGGGCCATTGACACTTGTTTATTGAGTATTTATGTAAAGACTCTTTCATTGGTAAGCATACGAATGTTTTATGTAAATGGTATTACGTTAGATAATCTACCAAAATGACAACTTAATTAGTTCTCATTCCTTAAGTGTAGTTGTGCACTATTATTCCTCAGTAGTGAAGGCATAGGCGAATTTCCTCTTAGGCATTATACGAAAACTTTCATTTGAACTACCTCATTAAATTGTAAAATATATATATTCTTACATTAATTTTCATGTATATAGAAAGTAAAAGTATTATTTCCTATATTAAGTTCTTTTTCAATTAATGCCTGTCATTGTGTGAAATACCAACTTGTTTATTTGCCGTTAAATGCAATTTCTATGTTTCTAGATTCATCAACAGGGGAGCTCCCTGCGGCTGTGCAACACGGGAACTCAACTGTGCCTTTCGGTGTGGTGAGCATGTGGCTGCAGCTATGTTGTCTCGCCCTATCTCTCAGCGTAATTACTCGGTGACACCAAAAACTGATTACATGGAGCTTTATAAGCCGGAACCAATAAAGTAAGTGCTAATACTTCTATAAAACAGTAAATGCAATTAAAAAAATAATCGTATGCATTTCAGGATTTAATTTACACGCACGTGCTGCAGATTCAAATCAGCCAATTGAAGTGAAACGAAATTCCACGGTTTGGGTTTCCACTAAACACTTGTGCGGGTGAATGAATACTCCGATAGTTAGCTTCAGAAAGTTCTTCTGAGGGTCGACATTTTTCCATGCACTGTTTTCCAGTTAAAAAAAAACAGACAGAATTTTTTAACCTCCGTGATATGCATGAAAATGAGATATCATGAGAAAGGAATCATATTTTTATAGTTAAATGGAGACATAATCTCTGAACTTGTACTTCAAAATATATTTCATTTAAAATAAAAAGTCTGGAAATGCCTCGCCAATAACTTCTTCTCTAGCTTAAAATATGTCAACCTATTTTTAATGTTACAATTTAAAGATTTGACCAATAGTGTAGCATAAATTGCGCGGTATACAAGCATGTTACGATCTCACCATGACATTAACAACTGTTAGTAAAATTGCAATTGTTGCATGTATCCTTTTAAAACAGTCGAGAGTTACCTGAATGTAAAGGTTTATTCAATTATTTGTATTATTTGTGTTTCAGAAACACCTAGATGGGAGAAGTGACATTCCATGGTCCAGAAGAGACAGTACTTTTCTAGAGGAGTTGTAATTCAGCTAAATTTTAATAGAATTCCTGGAATTGGAGCGGACAGCCCATAAACGGGTATCTGTGAAAGGACTTCAAATTGAACTAAAGCATATCTCTTGTGGCTGGCAAATTGGTTACTCAATAAGAAGATGTGGATTAATATTTTTAGCTGACTAAAAACGTCATAATATATATACAGTGAAAATTTCATACAGACTTCTGATACTTGTCTTTAAGTAGGGAAGTGACTCAACATTGCAATGCAGCCACGACATATTTCGCCAGAAGATATTAAAGAATATATGTGTGCACGGACACACGTCAGTTCAACTTAAAAGGATTAAAGTATCAATGATTTATACCCGGTGTACTTACAAGCATGAGTATCAACCACTCACTCCAACGGTCTTTCTGCGATGTGAATAAATCATCTTTACACTAAATATGTTACTTCCTGAATATGTATCTCGTGTTTTAGTGTCCTAATATGCATATTAGGAAGTGCTCTTCGGAATGTGACTGAATGTGAAGACAGTTTCTATTCGAGAAGTGGTAAGTTGAGTTTTCTATGCATGAAGAGACAGAAGTAATGGATGTAGCAACTCGAAATAAGTGGTGCTAATCGTACGAAAATAATTTTATTGTCATCTGTAAATAGGCATCCGACATTTAAAAAAAGGACGTATAATTTTTAATATATGAACCGGCGGTCCATGTAAACAAAAAAAAGTTTCTCTTACATGCAAAAGGTCTCATTAATATGCGCAAGAACAAAAGTGTACGGTCCATATGTTAGTTTTCCTAGCTCATTTAATTTTCCCGGACTCCGCATTGAAATGTAATGTTCATTAAACGGATACTTCCCTATTAACCCGATGTGAAACTATTTCTTGGTCGTTCTCACTCCCCTGAAATCAAGTTTGGCTTTTCTTCGAAAGCATGGAACGGATATTCGAATCAATGGTGTTGAATTTAACAAAATGATTTTTTTAACGTTGTCATGTTAACATGATTCTACAGAAGCCATGTATTTGGTCGTGAAGTCCAAGTTCGTGTAATGCGTCAATGGCTGGGATCATGGCACCATTACCATATTAAAAGTTACATATCCAAAATTTGGAAATGTTTGTTTCTTTTTCCTTTCCTACGCCAGTGAAACCATGTTTGGACGTTGTTGCTAAAGTAAAATGAGTAAGCATAATTTATTAAGGAAACTTTAATCAGAAATTCAAATATTAAGTCGGGCAGAAAGGTATGGTATCAGAAGAATGACAAGAATAAGTGTAACATTGTGCCATTGAAAACATGAATTGTGGAAGTCAAAAGTGCCACTTTTTAAAAAATTATGCTTTAAGTAAAATAAATCAAAAAATAAACCCAAATTGCTGCTGTCTCGTAGAAAATAAACTAAGGATAGACTCACAGCATTGGTGCAAAATACATAAAAGAGGTAGAGTCTCCGCACATGACAAACATATGACAAAAACCGACTTGAACGAATTTTGTTCTCAACGGCTTATTGAACATGACATTTTTAACGTAAAACCCACTCATATGAATTAATCATGACGATGGATTATCTATCCCAACAGAGAGTGTAACCCTTCTGTGCACTACTAATAAAACGTGATAATAGGTCATTAAAATGTCACACTGAGGGCAGTGATTTATATTTATAGGAGGTAATAAAAAACCATTTTTCCCATAAGTGCTGTTTTTTGGGATCCCACTGATATAAAAAAACTGTTCATACTCAACTGATGCTGATGAATGTCACATACTTGCCTTTCCTGGGAGGCACCTACTTTGAAATTTATTAAGAATTTTCGGTATTTCCCAATACAGCGTGAATATGAAAACCATGAAGCAGCTCTTCGGATTCATTAAGAATGTAAATTGACGCCCCACGACATAACTTTACATATTTTTGGAAGGAAACTTGAGTTTATGGCATGTCGAAATGGATTTCGCTGTCACAGGAGAGATGATGGCTCTTTGAACATAATCCTTCAGTTATGGTACTTACTGCATGGCGCAAAAAAATATACTACCTGAAAATTAGAAACTAAATATTTTTCATCAGAGAACTAAATTAGATACCTTCGTTCGTAGTTACTCCTGTATCCCTTGGAGACTGTTACATTCATTCCCAGTGGTGGCTATTTTGCGCGAGAATGTGTGATTGCGAGAGATAAAAATAAAATGCTGTGCGACCTAAACTGCGCCCCGCGCGACTACTTTTCCACCCATTTTTTGAGCTACGACATAAGTCCGTAATCGCGGATCCGAGGAATAATAAATGAAGGAGGATGAAAAATGCACAC